>OU427014.1:2084510-2122010 GCA_911387935.1 Dolichovespula saxonica
TTGTCCTCGCGTACGCACGCAAGCAGGAACCATCCCCGTTCACGCTCGCGCTTCTCTTCGAGGAGGAAAGCTCTTTATCTTCTTTCTCGCACTCCTACGCGTGTAAATACGTACCTGTCTCTCGATTATATATATACACACACACACACACACACGTATATATATGTATCTATTTATAACGTGCTTAGAACGTGAATTAAATCGGATATACATACATGTATATACACGATCGAACGTGACATTAGATTTTGAAACGTTCCAATACGTTCTCCAATTGGAGAAACGATTGTTTTAATCATTTTCCATTTTTTAAGATAATCTATTCTCGATAGACGATAGGTATTATATTATCATAGATAAAAAATTAGATAGAAACGATCGGAAGACCACTCCTCCTTCCCTCTCTCTCTCTCTCTCTCTCTCTCTCTTTCTCGTACTTTTGAATATGGTCCGTTCGAGTATATAAGTATGATTATGTTTCGAGAGATATAGAAAGAGAGAGAGAGAGAGAGAGAGTAGCTAGGTGGACTACCACTGTGCTGTTCGTGCGTCGAAAGGGTTGGCGTCGCTCTGCCATCTAATCCAATAATTTAATTTCAGGATCCCGACTAAAGGGGATTTGAAGTATTAGCCGACGGAATTTGTGTATCTTTGATTAGTATTCCGTTCGAGACGGTGCTCTCGGCCTCGCTCGATCGCAGTTATATACGAATCCTAAATCAACTTGTCCGTGTACAGGCTTGTCTTTACCTCCTTCCAACCCTTTCCCTTTATCAACCACCCTCTCTCTCTCTCTCTCTCCCAGCACCCCTCTCCACCCACCCTCCTCCCACCTCGAACCTCTTCCTCTTCCTCTCCTACCTTCTACTTCGTTCTCCATTGGGAGAAACATCGAGAGGATCGGGTCAGGAGTAGTCAGTCGTACGTGGCACGTTTCGATTTCAATTCGTATCGTTTTATCCGAGAAGAAGAGCAAGTTGGACTGGAGGGGAGCTGGCTGGGTGGATGGATTGGTTTTAGAGACTGTCTTCTTGGGGGGAATGGATGAGGGGGGAGAAGAGGAGAGGAGGTGGGACCTCGCGAAACCTTTCGAACGGTTAAAACTATTCGTCGAAACGTCGGATAAGCGCGATAGACGACATTACGGACTACGCGCGAATCCAATCGCAAGACAAACTCGCGTGGATCCGATCGAATTGTAAGGAGGAGAAAAAGAGAACGAGGAAGAAGAAAGGCGATTGGTCGAGAGAGTGAAGAGTATGAGCGAGATCGAGAATGGTCGTTCGAGATAATATTATTATTTCGTTATACGATAGAACGATTATTTTTCGAAAGATATCGTAATAATAATACGTGATGGATTGTGAGGATTATGAAGGATTTTATGACGATGACGATGACGATGACAACGATGATTTGCGATTGTCTAAATACGTCCAACCCCGTAAGATATATCTTCGGGTTAAGGTCGAACTAAGGAGAAGGTGGAGAGGATCTTTCGTCGGTCTACGTTTGCCCTTTCCCTTCCTCCTACCCCTCTTCTCTTCTCTTCTCTTCTCTTCTCTTCTCTTCTCTTCTCTTCTCTTCCTTCGTTCGTTCGTTCGTTCGTTCGTTCCTTCCTAGCGAGCTGCCGAGGAATTATATCGGGTGAGTCGAGTTCCTTGTATAAATCATACATATTCAGGCGCCAACAACATTTCCTCGAGTAGCTACCAGTGATCCGTCTAATTTATAGTTTAACTTATCTAAATGCGAGCAACGCCTGGCGCAGGCCAGAAAGAGAGAGAGAGAGAGAGAGAGAGAGAGAGGGAGAGGGAGAGAGAGAGTGAGAGAGATAGAGACTACTAGAGAGGTTGGTTTGGCGTCGCGTCGGTATGGCTGACTTGGTATGGTTCCTTGCATGGATGGTGTCGGTGTGCCTCAATGAACCGACGACACGGAGAGAGAAAGAGAGAGAGAGAGAGAGAGAGAGAGAGAGAGAGAAAGAGAGAGAGAGAGAGAAGGCGCGTTCAACCCTTCGGCTGTTTAGCATTCCATCTTCGATTGCCGACAACTACTCGCTTCTGTGGTTACCAAGGGAAACTTTGAGGGAATTGTAGAATATGTAGGTACGTATCTATCCATCCATCCATCCATCTATATCTATCTATGTGTGTATGTGTGTGTATGTGTGTGTGTGTGTGTTTGTGTGGTTGTCCATCGACGAGATTTTTTTTTTTTACGAAAAATAAAAGAAAAAAGAAGAGAAAGAAGAAGAAGAAGAGAAAGGAAAGAAGAACAAAATCGCCGAAAGGAATGATCTCTTAAAAGTTCATAACGTCGACGAGTAATCATTTTCACTCGATCATTTTCACGATATCCATTATAGCGTATCTTATCTGAATTGAATGGATGGATAGATGAATGGATAGATAGATAGATAGATAGATAGATAGATAGATATGCTTGTGATAACGAATTTATTTGAAACATCCGCGATTAGACGGAGGTGTGATCGAAGGAGAATTCGACATTGGATTCAATGGACGTTGAATTCAATGGACATTGATAACTTGACGTCTGTGGTACGAACGAAGCAATGGTAGTGAATTGTACGAGACGGAGACCCCCTCCCTCCCTCCCTCCTCAACTCCCTCCCCAAGAATTAGAACGAGAATCGGCGACGCGATATATTTTTATCCTCCCCGTAACTCTTCTCTCTCTCTCTCTCTCTCTCTCTTTCTCTCGGTTCTATCTTATCGACGCGCGAGAGACATCTCTTAAACGGCAATGGGTATATAATACGTAAAATATATTATTTTATGGTGGTCTGTTTTACAAGGAAAACGTGGATGACGAATCGTCGTGTCCCGCATACCTCTTAGGGATCGTAGTCCCGAACTTCATCCCTTGATATATCGACGCAAAGCGGTGAGCGATTCCCACGAAGGATACCGCGAGCCAATCTTTCGGAAACCAGGTCCCCCTTTACCCCTCCCCTCTTCCTCCCCTACCCTCCCTCCCCACGCCCAAACCCAAACCCAAACCCAAACCCACGCTATCACTATCGCTAGCATCGCTCCACCCCCGCACTCAACCGTCCCAACCTCCTTAACTCCCCAACCCACGACCACCAATCCCCAACCCACAGTCCCATAGCCCACATAGCCCACATAGCCCACATAGCCCTCGAACCCACTCCCTTCCCCCACCCACCCACCCACCCCCCTCTGCCCGTCCCGAAATCCAAAGAAGCGTGATATTTATAGGGAGGATTTAAAGTATAAAGTCGCGGTCTGTAAAACGCGTTCTGCGAAGTGGAGAGACGAGGAGGAAGAGGAGGATGAGAAGGAGGAGGGGGAAGAGGGGAGGAGAGAGAAGAAAGAAGATCGACGATTCGACGATATCCTTTCTTACGATCCACGTAATTATTATTAATTATCGAGACGGAGATCGATATAGGTACGATATCGATATCGTTTTACGCAAATATGTTTCGTTGGATGTTCTTCTTTCTTTTTTGTTTTGTTTATCTCTCTCTCTCTCGAAAAAAAAAAAAGAAATTCTCGTTCCTTCTTCGTTGTTTTTGTTCTTTTCTACCTTCCTTTCTTTTTTTTATATTTTCTTTTTTTTTTTTTTTTTTTTTTGTTTAACGTCGCTCTCGATAAAAGTATACCTCGTATATCTCTTAAGAAAAAGAAAAAAAAAAAAAAATGAAATAGAAAAAAGAAAAGGAAAGAAGGATTTCTCAACGATTCACAAACAACGCAGCCCGATTTAATCGCCCTCAAAACTTTCATCGTTCTTTATTATTATCACGTAACGAAACAAATCTGACGAACTTTTTCATTGGACCCTTTTATTCTTCTTATATCTTTTTTCTTTATTTTGTTTTTTTTTTCTCTTGTATTTTCGTCCAACGCTTCCGTTGTATCTTTCGTATCTATTCGCTCGTACCCGAACCCCTCTTCTCTCTCTCTCTCTCTCTCTCTCTCTCTCTCTCTCTATCTATCTATCTATCTCTATCTCAGTCACTCTCACATCCTTCTCGTAATAAACAACCATTTTAAACACATACTCCTACCTCGTCCCTGACTCTCAATGCTACCTCGAGAAAGTTCTTCACCCTCTTTTCGCGTTTCCAACCCTCCCACCCTCCCTCCTCTCTCTCTCTCTCTCTCTCTCTCTCTCTCTCTTTATACGTATATACCATTTCACCTCTCATTTCAACGTTCGCGATATACGCGGCGTCTCCTCATTTGCTGCTATACTTTTCAAATCGTCGTACTTTTTACGGCCTTGAAACGCCCAGTCGTTTCGCTGGGGAAAAAGAAAAAAAGAGAAAAAGAAAAAAAAACAACAAAGAGAAGGAGAAAGACTTCGATGGGGTCGAAGGAAAAGGAAGACGACAGGTGAACTGCGAAAAGTGCGACGGTAGGTGGAAGGGAGGGTGGGAGGGAGGGAGGGAGGGTGTGAGTTTGGGTGGGGAGCCTCCCTCCTACGACAACGCGTTTCAGTCGAAAGTAGTTAGGTATAGGCGATCGTGGAAGAAACGATAAAAGCAAAGTTTAAATAAATCCTACGTGACGAGACGTAGAAATCGTCGTCGTCGTTGTCGTTTCTCTCTCTCTCTCACACACACATACGCACACGCACACGCACATACGCGCGCGCGCGCACGAAAGTACTTTCCAGCGGCTTTTAAAGCATCGCCGTCGTTTGAACGTCACAAAAGAGAACAACTCGTTCAAACGACGACCAATAGAAAGAACGAACGAAAGTAGAAAGAAAGAAAGAAGGACCGATGTAAAGTAGAAGAAGTAGAAGTAGAAGTAGAAGTAGTAGAAGAGGAAGAGGAAGAAGAAGAAGAAGAGCTTTGTGCGTGCGTTTCCTAAAGCGATTTATTTATTTCTCCTTCCTCTTCTTCTTCTGCTTCTTTCAGTTCTCTCTCTCTCTTTCTCTCTCTCTCTCTCTCTCTCTCTCTCTCTCTCTCTCTCTTCTCTCACCACCCACCCCAGCATCCTCCCCGATCCCTCGTAATAGAACCGATAAGAGAGAAACTTTTCGAATTACAAAGGACAAACGTCGCGCCCGTGATTCCCTTTTTTTTTCGCACCTTCGGTCGATAAGTTGTTTTACTTTTTTTTTCTTTTCTTTTTTTTTCTTTTTAACCTCTTGGACGACCACACAGCAGGCGTCGTTCGGGATTCGTTCGAGTCAAAAGTTTTCACGGGATTAAATTCCACGATAGATATAAAAACTTCTCGATTCAATATCGGAGTTAACTTTAGACCTACCTACCTACCTACCTACCTACCTACCTACCTACCCACCTACCTACCCACCTACCAAGCTAACTGACAGCCTGCCTATCTAAATTCTGATTTACGATAAAATAATCGTCGATAGGAAGGAAACGAAAAGCGAAAGCGAAAGGAAAAGAATAGGATAGGATAATAAGACTTTATTCGTTGTAAGAGAGAGAGAGAGAGAGAGAGAGAGAGAGAGAGAGATATGGGTAAAACGAAGAGAATAAAATGGCGACGGACCAGGTGGTGGTCGAAAGAGGGTGAAAATCCCATTACAAACTATCCTTACTTCCTCTCCCCCGTACGGCAACTCTCGTCGACGACGTATACTCTCCTCCTCCTCCTCCTCCTCCTCCTCCTCCTCTCCTTCTTCTTCTTCTACTACCTCTTCCTCGCCCTCCTCTCTACCCTCTACCATCTACCTCATCTCCTACCGTTGGATACTCCGCCGCGAGATCTTTGCATGAATATGTAAATCCTTATTTTCAGATCGAGCGCGCTCGAAACCAAAAACCAACCTGGAAGACCGAATCCTGGCGTACCATAGAGCCCAACCAACGTTCCCTGTTCCACCCTTCTTCTTCTTCTACACCTCCTCCACCTCCTCCTTCACCTCCTCCTACTCTTCTTCCTCCGCTTCATCCTCCTACTCCTACTTTTCCACCCATCTTGTATCATCTCTCTCTCTCTCTCTCTCTCTCTCTCTCTCTCTCTATCTATGTATCTATCTGTCTCTCTCTCTCTCTCTCTGTTCTTCTCCTTCTGTCCTCCTCCTCATCCTCCTCATCCTCCTCTTTTGCGGTGGAATTGATTTATTAGCCCGCTCGAGTTACCCTAAGGGTGACTTCGTCACGCGTTCCCCGATCTCCCTCTCGCCCTCCCACCCACCTACCCTTCCTCCCGTTCCTCCCGTTCCTCTCACTCCTACCCAACTCCATCATCCTCCTTCCCTTCAACCAAACGAAACTATATGACATTTCTTTCGAACGGGATCTACATTATTCGATTGGACTCGGACAAAATTTTTCGTCGTCGTTTATTACCTCGTTCTTTACTTATCCTATCAATCGTGCGATTGTAATGGACGATTAAAAATAAAGAAACGAACGAACGAGGAAAAAAGGAGAGGAAGGAGAAAAGAAAATGGAATCGTACGTTCCACGATATTTATTTTCCGTCCGATATTTATTTATCGTCCTCGACGTTGGTAGGAAATGAAAAAGAAAAAACAAAAAAATAAAAACAAATAAGATCTTCCTCCACTTTGCCAAAAGTTAGGACACCCAAAAATCTTCTTCTTCTTCTCTCCATCGTCGATCGGAGCGAGCGTAAGAAACGGTTACGCGTTCGTTTCTTTCGTTCCGTGCGACTCGATGATTATAATACAGTGAGGGATTTCATGGTGTATTTCTCCCTTGTATCCTTGACGAGTTACCCAAACAAGAATTTATATGTACGTTTATATACGCACGTATGTATGTATATGCATGTATACATAAATATGAAGCGGAGAATTAGAGAGAGAGAGAGAGAGAGAGAGAGAGAGAGACCAAAGTAGAAGTAGAAATGAAACAAGGGAAGAGGGTAAAAAAAAAAGGAGAGAAGAGGAAAGAAGAAAGAAAAAAAGAGAGAGAGAGAGAGAGAGAGAGAGAGAGAAAGAGAAAAAGAACAAAAAAAATGAAAAGGGTAACCGCAAGAACGGCCATCGATGGTACTACGAATTTTCCGCTTGGCTCTCGTAGGGCCTGCGAGGCGAAGGACGCCCGCAGGCGTCGCGTCCTCGAAAGTTTTAATACCACTCTCCTGGTATGAGAGAAAAAGAGAAAGAGTGAGAGAGAGAGAGAGAGAGAGAGAGAGAAAGAAAGAAAGAAAAAAGAGAGAGAGAGAGAGAGAGGATGAAATGGAAGAGAGTCGACAGGCAACGCACTACCCACGAGAGAGAGAAAGAGAGAGAGATAGTAGTCGTAGAAAGAGAGAGAGAAAGATATTAAACAGAGAAAGAGAATATTTCGGATGATTGGTATTGTCGGAGTTCCGCGAGAGCGAGAGAGAGAGAGATAGAGATATATATAAAGAGAGAGAGAGAGAGAGAGATAGAAAGAGATGCGGAGGCCCGTAGGGTGGATTTCTCGGCTGTATTCAAATGGGGGTAAGGTGGGGTGTACCGGGGGAGGGAGGAGGGGGGTGATGGCCATTAGAGTTATGTTAGAATATATTGATTATTGGGGGGATCAAAGGGTGTGGGGGTTGGGTGCTTTAACGCCGGGATGACGCCACTGTCGAACGCCAGGGAGAGAAAGACGAAGGGTCGAAACAACCGGTCCCAAGCCCTTCCCTCCCCCTCCCCCTCCCCCCCCTTTCCGTTTCCTTCTTCTCCTCTCTCTCTCTCTCTCTCTCTCTTTTTCTCTTTGCATACTCCGAGAAACCCCGACCGACCCTTTTCCCTTTCTCCCGTTTTTCTACCCAATTTTCTACCCTATCTCCGCAAAAGCTTCACCTGTCTCGATACTACCGTTAGCCCTGTTCCAAAAGCTAGCTCGTACGAGCAAGATGTCCTCGTAAAAAAAAAAAAAAAAAGAAGAAAAGGAAAAAGAAAAAAATCCGACTAAAATATTCAATCCCATCCATTTATCCATCCATCCATCCATCCATTCATTCATTCATCCATCCATTCAACGTATCGAGAAATAAAGTATCGAAAACAAAGAATAGAAAAAAAAGAGATGTATCGTAAAGTTCGAACGAAGCTTAAGGTTCGAGGGCGATTCAGGGGGTTAGTGGGGCCAGAGGTGAAGGTGGAGGTGAAGGTGGTGGAGGTGGTGGTGATGGGAAGGAGGTAGGAGGTGACGGCGATGGCGTAAGTAAAGGCACGTGGGACTTGAGGCCAAGGGGTTGCGTCTGGGACGATGGGTAATGTTGGTGGTGGTGATGAACCGGGGGTGGGGGAGAGGGAGAGGGAGAGGGAGAGGGAGAGGGAGAGGGATGGGTAGCCATTATGTCCGATGGGGAAAAGTCGAGGAAATATTCTCGCGCGAACAAACGCGCGCCGGGAATTATCGAGCATTAGTCGATGGCTGCTTTTGCCGCGCCGACGACGAGAGAAGAGGACCAGAAGAGAGAAGAAGAGAGGAGTAACGGAAGACCTTCGCAGCATCCCTTTTCCACCCTATAGCCTTCCCAAACCTCCCCTTTCACCACCATCCATCCATCCCATCTACCCATCCAAACCCTTCCACCACCACCACCACCACCACCCACCACTACCTCCCATCCTTCGCACCCGTCGTCCATCGTTCGTGGTAGATGGAAGACGAGGAGAAGAGAGTTGGATACGGAGGGAGGGAGGGAGGGAGGGAGGTAGGAAGGGACAGGGAGGAGGACGCGTGCGAGAGTGGCGTAGAGGCGAAAGAAGAGAGAGGTGGTGGGCGGATGGAGGAGGACGATGAGGAGGAGGATGGGAGTGAGAGGATGGGGGAGCTACGGTGAAGGGATAAAAGGGTGCAGAGAGAAGTACAATCGATGAAAGGGTTGGACGTCAAACCCCTTCGTGTCGCGATCTTCTCCACCCTTCGGTCGGTCCGCCACCGTACACCACGCCGGGTCTCTCCCTCTCTCTCTCTCTCACTGCTCCCTAAACCTCGTTGGGCACCCTTATCCCCCTCTCTCTCTCTCTCTCTCTCTCTTCGTCTTTCTCTGTCTTTCTCTTTCTCTCGGAGTTCGCCAGCACCTCCTTTCTACGTCGTAGCTGTAACTCACCGCCACACGGTAGCGCCCTAGCAGCGTACACATTTACATAAATTATTGATCCCTAAAACACACCGCCGCCACCACCACCATCACCACCACCACCACCACCATCGCCACCACCACCACCGCCGCCATCGCCGTTGCCGTCGTTGCCACCGCCGTTGCTGCCACCGCCAATGCCATTGCCACTGAGATGAGCGCGCGAGGAACGCTTTCCTTAAGCCGCGACACCGTATGGCCGTTGATATAAACCAACCGGTCGCTTTAAGGAACAAAAAATAAAGCGAGGAAACAGAAGGAAAAGAAAAAAGGTGGGATACAAACGAGGAGTCACCCGTTATATCGCCCCGACACCCACACCCACACCCACTCACACCTCCTTCGCTACCCCGCTTCAAAAAAGTAAAAAAAGAAAAAAAAAACGGGAGAAGAAGAAGAAGAAGAAGGGAGGGACGAGAGGAAGGAGTAAACTAAAGTAACGAAAAAAAAAAAGAAGTATAAAAATAAACGAACGAACGTAAAAAAAAAGTATAGCGATAGAAGAGTCGCGACTAACGTCGGGACTCCAATCTCGGATTGGACGAACGCGAAATGTTCGTAGGAAGAAAGAACGAATGGTGGAAAGGGAAATAGGAGGAACGGGGGGAAAGAAAGAAAGGAGAGGAGAATCGCGGCTAGGTTAGGGTAACGAGAGTATAATGATCGATTAATTTCTCGCGCTTCATTGGACGATCTTCGGCGCGTTAGGCTTTAATTATATTTTCTTCTCGTAGAGTGAGACGTTAAGAAGAGACGGAATATATCTCCCCTTTTCTCTCTCTCTCTCTATCTCTCTATCTCTCTTTCTCTCTCTCTCTCTCTTAGTCATTCAGTCAGTGAGAAGGAGCGAACGAGAGCCCCGACGAAAACGGTGCAGCTACGTCATTAAGCTACGCATTGTTCGCAGAGGGCTGATTGTCTTGGTCCGCTCGTTTCAGCTGTAGCTAGAGAGACAATTGTTCAATATTCCCATTGATCTGTGAGATGCCTTCAGGCTGTCGTTCCACCTACCCGCATATATATATATATATATATATATATATATATATATATATATATACATATAGATAGATAGATAGATAGATATATACACGTATATCTAGATATACATATATGACTTTAACACACCCACACATCCATATCTATATACCAGAAGCTTTTGTCAATATCTCTATTTTAATGATATGAGGCTTCAACTTCGTCGTTTCTCTCTCTCTCTCTCTCTCTCTCTCTCTCTCTCTCTCACTCCCACTCACTCTGTTTCATCCCTTTATCAAGAGTATATCACCATCCTCATCGTTCGGTTCGCTTCTCATTCGAACGAAGGACAGATAAAGTAAAAGATAAACGAAGAATAGAGAGAGAGTCAGTGAGTGAGAGAGAGAGAGAGAAAGCTCTACGAATGAGAAAGCTCAACGATTACAGATTATTTTTTATCGTCCTTAAGATCGATAGATCTCGATAATTCCAACGTCGTAAGATCTCTCAAAGATCTCAATCTCAGACACTCTCTCTCTCTCTCTTAATTTTTCTTTTTCTTTTTTTTTTTCTTTTCTTTGTTCTTCTTTTTCTTTACTCTTCACTCGTTCGATACTTACGACACGACGTTCGTCCGACGTTCCGTTCTAAATCACGATTACGCAGACGACCGAATATCATCCTCGAGAGGCTACCATGGCCATAATTAACGGGCATAAATTATCAATCCGTACGTCGGTTAGAGCAGTGCGATGTGGCAAACTAGTGTCGCCCACGTATTTCGTGCTTCGTACGGCCGATACCGTGCGAAGAGTGTGAGGGTGAAGTAGAGCGGAAGAGAGACAGAGACAGAGAGACAGAGAGAGAGAAAGTGAATCTTTGGTCCGAGAGGGTTTTCGGAGGTAAATGGAAAGGGAACGAGAAAGAGAAGGACAGATGGAACAAGAGGGAGAAAGAGACAGAAAGATAGATAGATAGATAGATAGATAGATAGAGAGAGATGGAGAGAGAGTGAGAGTGAGAGTGAGATGGATAGATAGAGAGAATGAGAAGGAGAGAAAGAGAGAGAGAGAGAGAGAGAGAGAGGAGAGAAGTGCGGTACATGCGGCTGTCCAGAAGTGGCAGAGCGAACGAAGGGCGGCATTCGAAGGGCGACCGTGGAATGGCCAGCAGAACCAAGTGATTGATATAGAGATGCGGTCGTCCCAGAGTCCAACTGCTAGTGCTGACTCTGTGACGTACGAATCTGCGAGCATTACGAACCGTCACCGTGACCACGTATCTACCTATCCATCGACCGCTAAGTGTTGGTAGGTAGGTAGGTAGGTAGGTAGATAGGTAGGTAGGTAGGTAGGTAGGTAATAATAGGTTGTAGTAGATTTAGATATATGGGGAAAAAATGTTTTGAGGGGAAGAAAAAAATCCAAACTAAATATTACACACACACACACACACACACACACATATATATTTATATATGTATGTATATAATCATAACCGTATAACCATAAGGTTTAACACAACAAGCGTTGTCATTTATATATATATATATATATATGTATATATATATAATCATAACCGTATAAACATAATGTTTAACACAACAAGCGTTGTCATTTATCAACGTATAAAGGATACAAGATGTATTGAGAGTTGATGTTAAGAGAGCTCGATATCGAACGATAAGATAAGATATATAACGATACGTAAACAGACGTATTGGTTAAATTAATACTTAGGTACTTAGTACACAGATCAGCCTACGTGTGCGTTGAAAATAAGAACGACGTAAAAGCGCACTTACCGAGATGCATAATAGCAATTAATCGAAAGATCACGACGGAGACAAATGTATCTGCCGGAAAAGAACGAGTGAAGCGTCGTCCAACGGTTATACGCTTTAATTCCTTCGACGGCTTTAATTCTCATATTCGTATTCCGCCCCAACCCCAACCCCAACCCCAACCCCAACCCCTATCCCGATCCCAACCCACACCACACCACTCCACTCCGTCAACCCTGCCCACGTCTCCCACCCACCTCTCCCTCCCACCCTCCCTCAGATTTCCACCCTTCGCCGCGTCAGATCCTACCAGGTTCGTTCGAGGCCCTTCTCCACCCTAACATCCCCCCCGGTCCACCTCGCCGCTCGGCCAAACCCTTTTTCTCACCCTTCAGACGTCTCTCTCTCTCTCTCTCTCTCTCTTTCTGACTCTATCTCTATCTCTCTCTCTTTCAGACGCAACCCCGTCCTCGACCAACCCTTTTCGACGTCCGGCGCCTCCTCTTGCCACGACGATTCCTCGGACGACACACGCGCTCGCGCGCGCGCGAACGCTCTCGTTTCCAGACTCGCGAACCTTCAAGTCGTTTTCCAACTCCTCTCCCTTCCCCCTCCCCGCGTTGATATCGGCTATGCAAATCGTTTATAATAACTCTTGCGGAAATTATGGTCAAGTCGACTTTGTTATGGAGAATCGTTGATATATATATATATATATATATATATATATATATATATATATATATCGACCAGCGATGAACAGCGATATGAATATTTATGTCGTTACGTGCGTTATCTCGTTAAATCTTGAGAACAATGAAAAGAAAAAAAAAGAAAAAAGAGAGAGAGAGAAAAAAAGAAAGAAAAAGAGAAAAGGAAAACGAATTGGAGCCAATAAAAGATTCGAAGTAATCGAATATATCGTGACGATCCTCGAGAATATCCTCTTGTTCTTTCAAACCAACAGCCAACATCTAAAGCGTTTACTTGATTTCGTATCGAATTGTACGGGTTGTTTCGATGATCGAATCTCATGGATTCCGTCCGAGGCAAGTAGAAAAACGAGATGGAAAAATATGAACGAGAAACGACGATAAAAAACAAAAAGAAAAATACTTTCGTAACTCGAGGAAAAAGTAGGCGACTTCGTACGAGAACGGAAAATCAATTCCTTACGAACGCGAGGTTTCCGAAACACCCGGTATAATCGAACGAGAAATAAGAAAGAGAGAGAGAGAGAGAGAGAGAGAGAGAGAGAGAGAGATGAAGGGAAAATAGAAAAAGTCACCGTAACCTTTAGGACAGAACGACACAGTCGAGTTACAACGGCAGAAGTCAAAATCGAAAGAAAGCGAATTTCGCGTGTTCCGCGCGTTAGAATTTATTCCGGAAATACCGGCACTGTTAACCAGTAGAAGGAGGAGGAGGAGGAGGAGGAGGAGGAGGAAAAGTAGGAGAAGGAGGAGGAGAAGGAGAAGGAGGAAGAGCGAGAAAAGGGGGATAAAGATATTCCGGTTTTTGCATGGATTAGTAATGGAAGCTCTCTCGCTGGGATGGAAGCTCTTTCTCAGAGAAGGGAGAGAGAGAAAGAGAGAGAGAGAGAGAGAGTAAGAGAGAGAGAGAGAGAGAGAGAGAGAGAGAGAGAGAGAGAGATGGTTTGGCGCCGCGGTAAGGGATGGCCCCACCATCCCGACTCTGACTATCCCGTTCACCACCCCTCACCGCTACGCACCCTTCCCTCCCTTTCCCTCCCACCCCCTCCCTACACCTCTCAGTCTCTCAAAAGCCTTCTCGTCTCTCTTTCAGTAGTTATATCTCGAAAACCGGGCTCTGCTTATCGCCCGCCGATGCTCGCGACAGTCAAAGGAACATCAAGATTCCGGATCGTTCAATGTTCTCTCTCTCTCTCTCTCTCTCTCTTTCCTCTTTATAATACACGTTCCCGCTTCGTAATCAGATTCGTCCAAGATATTCCTTCGAATTTATTATATTATATATTATAATTATATTAATCCGTTCAAAAAATTATATATTTATGGACGCCCTCCTTTGTAAAGTATAATCGACCGTCGTCTCTCGTTCGTCTCGTTCGCGGATGAGATTTATTTAATATTCTTTTTTTTTGTTATGTCTTTTCTCGTTTCGCTTGTATTTATTTTGTCTAACGTCTCTCTCTCTCTCTCTTTTTTTTGTCTTTTTTCTTTTTTTATTTTTTTTTCGTACGAGATATCACTAAGTCCGAGCACAAGTCACGGTCGAAAATATTCCCCGTTCGAAGAGCGGGCTTTCCGTCTTTCGTATCTTTTGAAAAGAAAAGAGAGAGAGAGAGAGAGAAAGGAGAAAAGAATGAAAGAGAAAAAAAAGAGGGGGGAAGAAGAAGAGAAAAAAATCAGACTTCGGTATCTCTACGTGTAACGCGATCCGCGATGTGTTTTTGTACGGATGTTCATCCACGGGGAAGGATTCGATAGAGACAGTCAGACAGACAGACAGACAGACAGACAGAGAAAAAGAAAGAGAGAGAGAGAGAGAGAGAGAGAGAGAGAGAGAGAGAGAGGACGAAAAAAAAAACCTAAAAGAAGGAAAAAAATAAAAGAGACACAGAAGAGAACGTCCACATGGTCGAGACTTTATATACCAAAGTAACAATCTCTTTCTTCTTTTCTCTCTCTCTCTTTCTCTTTCTCTTTCTCTTTCTCTCTCTCTCTCTCTCTCTTGTTATCTCTTTCTCTCGTAGGTAATTCAACGAATCTCAGCTTGGAGGCAAAGCGCGGCTTTGGAACTGGGTGTGGCCGTATGTAGAAGGGTTGATGTAAGCTTATACGCATGCAGAAAGAGATGCCCACGGGCAGAGAAACAGAAAGAGAGGGAGAAAGAGAAAGAGATAGACAAAGAGAGAAAGAGAGAGAGAGAGAGAGAGAAGGACGCCGCGTGGAAGAAGGGTCGAAAGGATAACGAATATGACGTCAATTTTAAGGCAGCCTGGGGGAGAAGCAATCACCGTCGCCGGGGATCGACCACCCACCACTCCCTCTTGCCCCTATCTCTCTCCCTCCCTCCCTCCTTTCCTCCCACCTACCACCCTCTCGCAAAACCTTGACATCCCTTTTACTCTTAAGCCGCGCACTTCTCGCGTACGCCGAACTCCCAGCGCGGAATTTGAACTTTGACTTTGTCTCGACCGTCCCTCTCTCTCTCTCTCTCTCTCTCTCTCTCTCTCTCTCTCTCTCTCTCTCTCTCTCTCTCTTTATTTCCTTCTTTAGCTGCGACAAGGGATGGATACCGACGTTGTACTCCGTTGAAACGTATTCTCATTTTTATATATATATATGTATGTATGTATGTATGTATGTATGTATGTATTTATCTCTGTAGGTAGGTGTAGATCGATTATTTATGAGAAAATAATAATCGAAATCGCGTTCATCGAATGCGACGATCCGTTGAACGACTCTCGATCGAATCGTATCAGTTTTTTTTCAGATAGCAATATAGTTGCGATTGAAAAGAAAGAAGGAAAAAAAAGGAATCGTTGGCAAAGTTGGAATGATGAAGACGATGAGAGAATAGGGGAATGAAAAAATCGAGAAGAGTGATATATATATATATATATATATATATATATATATATATATATATATATATGTATATATATATATATAGTATAATATAGTATAGGTAGATACGATAGATACACCCTATTACGTACGAAGCGATATAACGAAACTTAGTGGTAAGTGGGGAAGTATATCCACTCTCTCTCTCTCTCTCCCTCCCTCCCTCCCTCCCTCCATCCCTCCCAGTGTCTCATAACGACGTAATGATGAAAGCGACAATGGGAAAGTTGACTTCCTTATAACAATTATGTCATTAATAATGATCGTAACCGTAACGACTCCTCATTCTCGTCTAACGCGCGTAGTAACATGGGTGGGAAGCTTCAGCAGCGCGATAAAAGCCTCGGAAGTACGTGTAGGAGGAGGTGGAGGAGTGGGAGTAAGAGGAGGAGGAGGAGGAGGATGAAGAGGAGGACGAGGAGGATGAGGAGGAGGAGGAGGAGGAGGAGTCCGAGAAGGTACGGATATAGAAACGCTTAAGTGGTGCATTGGAATCCCCCGCACCCCCACCCACCAATCCAGGACTTCAACCCTCTCCCCACTCCCCACTCCCCACACCACACCACACCACACCACACCACAGAACAGAACAGTACAACACAGCACAGCACACTACGTCGCGCCACGGTACGCCACGTCGCGTCGCGCCACGCCATGCTACGCCATGCCATGCCATGCCATGCCATGCCGTAGAGGACCTCATCCCTCCCCCTAGTATCGTACCGCACCTCGACTCACACCCCATAACACCCCTCTATCCCACTCTTCTCTCAATTCCTAGTCCCATCGGGGTGCCCGACGACAGCCTATTGTTTCAACGTATTAGTCATTCGACGTATCGTAAAGTGTCTTGGTGGCGAGGTACTCTCTCTCTCTCTCTCTCTCTCTTTCTCTCTCTCATTCATTCCCTCTTATTCTCTCTCTCTCTCTCTCTCTATCTATCTATCTATCTCTCTCTATCATCTCATCTCATCTCTCTTTTCCATTTCAACGCCAACTCAATGCGAACTCATACGAACGTGTTTCGTGAAACGAATCGAGAATCAAAATCACTGTTAACGCGCATATCCTACTCTACGTATAGCGATATACAAACAGCTTGACGACTCTGCCACTGTGCGTCGCCATCATACGGTACTCTTTAGCTCTCTCTCTCTCTCTCTCTCTCTCTCTCTCTCTCTCTCTGTGTCTCTCTCTTTTTACCCGCTTGTAAAAATTGTACCCTTTTCATTTATACTTCTCTCTTATCCTATCCTATCTCTGTCTCTGTTTCTCTCATCATCAAGTTTTAAAAAACTATTTTATATCTCTCTCTCTCTCTCTCTCGAGAGAGAGAGAGAGAGAGATATTGCTGATTGATAAAGGAACGAACGATGAGAAACGTCTTGCGATCAATCGATGTTGTTACTTAGTCGACTTAGTCGTATCCAACCATTGACCGACTTATTTTTGAACACGTTAACATAATCGTTAAACGAACGATTTGAGATTACTTACGTACGTACAAACACACGTATGTGTGTTTGTATTGTACGTACTTTGATTCTGTATCTTACCAACAACGCGAGACAGAAAATAATTAATTCGTTTGTAAAAGAATGCGCGTCGTAAATCGTCATTACTCATCGATCGTTACTCCCTCTACGTACACGATCATGACTTTCGTCGAGGATTGGGTGCGATTGTTATTAAAAAAAAAAATATATATAAAAGAAAGAAGAAGAAGAAGAAGAAAGAGAAAATCGATTCTCGGCCGAACGAGAAGAAACGGAATAATACGTGGCGCGGGCGGCTCATTTCGAAAGAGCATAAAACGTTGGGAAAGTGCAAAGTTCATGTCGATAACGACCGTATCGTGTCACGCCATCGCTATAATACTTTCGTAGTTTTTCGAGGTGAGCGCGAACCCGCGAACCCGCGTAATTATCGAACGGATAATATAAATGATATGCGTGATTGCATTTAGCGAGCCGCAAAACTAAATTGCACAACTTCGACACGCGAAATCCTTTAAAAATCGTTTTTTCCTTTTCTTCTTCTTCTTCTTCTTCTTCTTTGTTCTTCTTGATCTTTTTTTTCTTTCTTTTTTTTTGTCCGTGTCGGGATTAAAAAAAAAAAAAAAAAATAAAAGAAATAAAAAAAATGGCTGAACGGGATCGTTACGACGGGCATCGTAAATATCGATTGAAGACAGACGAGAAGAATTTATTTCGCGTTGATGCACTTTTTTTCCCCGTCCTCCTCCCCCCCCCCCGAATGTAAAACATTTGTCATCGAGTGGGGTATTTTCTTTAAAAAGAGAGAGAGAAAGAGAGAGAGAGAGAGAGGGGGGGTGAAAAAATTCGCACGAATTGATTCGCCGTATCCGCACGTATCGTGACCAATCTCACTGGCACAATAATCTCGCGATGCGATCGACCACCACGGCCTATATGTATTTTTTCCTTTTTTTTTCTTTTACCTTTTTTTTTTTTTTTTGTCGCACTCCCCGCGTTCGCAACGGCACGAAAAGGGATTATTTAAAACCGTGTTACCGCGAGCACTGCACACCGCAATCCTTTAGATATGTTATACCTACGTATGCGTTAAAAAAAAGAAAAAAAAAAAAGAAAAAAAATACGTAACGTTACGATATCGACTCGTTAAATTAAAATAACCATATATGTGTGTGTGTGTGTGTGTGTGTGTGTGTGTGTGTGTGTGTGTGTGTGTGTGTGTGTGTGTGTGTGTGTGTGTGTGTGTGTGTGTGTGTGTGTGTGTGTGTGTGTGTGTGTGTGTGTGTGTGTGTGTGTGTGTGTGTGTGTGTGTGTGTGTGTGTGTGTGTGTGTGTGTAATATTTATGTAAATCGTGCAAATGACTAGAGAATTTACATTAGATTCAATCTTTGTGTCAAACGGATAAAGGATAAAAAACAAACAAACAAACACACTAACTAAAAAGGAAAAAGAGATGGAAAGAAGTAGAAGGAATTAAAGAAAAAAAAGAATAAAAATCAAAAAATGATAAGAATAAAGAAAAAGAAAAATAAAATATATATATATATATATATATATATATATATATATACAGGCTTTGAATGATATAAAGAAACAGAGACAGAACGAGAGAGCGATATATATTTAGAGAGAGAGAGAGAGAGTGAGAGAGAGAGAGAGAGAGGTTATACGTTAACTTTCCATATCCTATATACATACCTACTGATATTTGCATGAGAGGAGATTCTTTCAAACGCGTATTACACATTTGCCAATACTACCACTACTCTACCACTTCCATTACTACTACAACTACTACAACTACTATTACCACTACTACTACTACTACTACTATTACGAGAGAGAGAGATATATAGAGAGATAGAGAATCTTTCCGTAAATACAATCTCATTTGGAATCCGGTACGTAGCAAAGCATCGAGCTTATGAATCCGGAATGTAGTGGTTTTGGGTAGCAAGAACCCGCGTTGCGTTCAAACCTAGGCGATGCTACTGGACAAGATTGAGGAGCTAGTATGTTGCGATTTATATGTATACAGGTCTGAGGTCAACCAATATTTGCTGCTACACCATACTTACGTATTCCCTCGTCCCTCTTCCCCTCCTCTCCTCCCACAGGCCCACTCCACCCAATCCCAACCCACCCACACCTTCTCGACGATACCTTAACGCGCGAATACGTAATATTAATCGGTACGAGGTAGATAAGTTCAATGCATTTTTAAAAGTACACATAGACAATATCTTCGATCGATTTTCGTCCAGTTTTTTCTTTTTTTTTTTTTTTTATTACTTCTCTTCTCCCCTTCTCTTTCTTGTCTATCCTTCCCCGTTAGCCCCTTCGCGATTACGTCCGCAAGATCGACTCTCCCTTCCTTCTTTTTTCTCTCTAATTTTTTGTTTTTCTTCCTTTTCTCTCTTCACTTTTCTAGGGATATCGCGATAAAAGGAAAAGGGTTATATCTCGTTACACACGACGCGTTCAGGTTAGAGAAGGTTTGGTTGCGAGAGCCGTTGGAAAAATGAAATGAAATGATGAAGAAAAAAATACAAAAAAAAGAGAAGAAGAAAAAGAGAGAGAGAGAGAGAGAGAGAGAGAGAGAGTATCAGTTGTAAAGTAATTATTAACGCTGGTGCATGCAACGCGCTGCCTCCACAGCCACCTCCACAGCCGCCAAGCTTCTGGCAGAAAGTTTCGGTGGCACGCGAATAAGCCATATTCCTTTAGCCGTGCATATTCCAACTTTGGTTCTCCGTAAGAGGGAAAGGTTTGGATGATATCAACGGAGGAGGATGGTGGTGGTGGAGGTGGTGGAGGTGGTGGTGGTTCACCCTCGTCCGATCGCGCCGACTTTAATTCCTCATTGGTAAATGCACGGCGTATACATATATATATACATACATACATATATATATATATATATATATATATTTGCTGCCGTAAGAGAAACAGCTGATACGGGCCGCTTCTCTCTCTCTCTCTCTCTCTCACTCTCTCTTTCTCTATCTGTTTAAAGAACTGCCCTGCCGAAAGATAGGGAAAATAAAATACGTGGAAAAGTTCGACGAGTTTAATCCAACCACCATACGTGAAGTCAGGTTGTAAAAGTTCGACCCGGGGCTTCTTGTTTAATGCATCAAACCGAGGGATCTCTTTCGGCCTTTTTAATTGCTGTTATTCCAGAGAGTACCACGCCGTCGTGGTTACTGTTACAAAAACAGCTTTTCGCCGAATAAACCTTATACCGAGTTGCATTAGCGTGGGGATGCATACACCCGTTTCTCCCCGACCGCCCATCGACCACCCACCCGCCCACCCACCCACCCACCCACCCACCCACGTACCACACATCCACTCTCCTCGACTACATCTCTCAGTTCTCTATCAACGAGAGAAAAACAAAATAAATAAAAAGAAAGAAAGCCTGCTTGTCGTATCGTACGTAGCCTCCTCGTCGCCTTTAATCCTTTTAAATCGTATAACCATTCTATCGTTTCTTTCCCGTTGATTATTGCATCGTTGTAGGTTGGTACTTGATTAGAAGGAAAAGAAAGAAAGAAAAAAATAAATAAAAGGAAGAAAATAAATAAGAGTTAGAAAACGATGTTATAATATTACGTACAATGAATGTACATTAATACGCATATGTTACAATCTTTTTTTTTTTATTGTTTAACAGCTGCCTGGAAATTCGTGAGAAGGGAGACGACTGTGAAGGAGGATAAGGAGGAGGAAGAGGAGAAGAGAGGAGAGGGGAGAGAGGAGGGAGGAGACGCGAGAACGCGGATGAGAGAGAAGGAAGCGAGGACCTTACCTTCGTCCTGCATGGTTTCGTCCGATTTCTATGTTTGTACTCTCCATTTTCTTTTATTTTATAATCTCTCTTGCTCTCTCTCTCTCTCTCTCTCTCTCTCTCTCTCTCTCTCTCTCTCTCTCTCTCTCTGTCTCTGTCTCTCTCTTCTGTTCCCTCGTACCTCCGGGTACGAGTAAAAGGAACCGGCGTGAAAATCGAAAGAGTCGAGAACGAGTTGAGGATGGAACAGAAGGATAAGGAGGAGGAGGAGGAGGAGGAAAAACAGAGTAAGAAGAAGAAGGAGGAGGAGGAGGAGGGGGAGGAGGAGGAGGTGGAGGAGGAAGAGAAAACGGATTTATCCTCGGCTGTGATTTCCCTCGGATTTTCCGCCCGTATTATTTGTTCGACATCGAGTCGGCACGAGGAACAGAGGAGGATGAGATGAAGGAGGAGGAGGAGAAGAAGGAGGAGGAGGAGGAGAAAACTCCGGTCCGTTTCTTTACACTGGGAAGAATATCAATTGTTAGAAATACAAAGGGTAAGAGTGAAGGGGTGAGAGAAATAGATAGAGATGTAGATAGATAGAGAGAGAGAGAGAGAGAGAGAGAGGGAGAGTCTCGTCTTATGGGGGTAAGAAGGAGGAACCACGAGAGTTTGTTATGGTATACGTACGTGTATATAACCTAACCCTTAACACATATAAATGCATGAGAAAGTTCGCGCGAGCGCCGTTCGGTGCTCGCACTCGTGCCTTCTACGTCTCTGTAGGTTATAAGGAATGAAAAGCTCGAAGAGGAAGGAAGGAAGGAAGGAAGGAAGGAAAGAAGGAAGGGAGGGAGGGAGGGAGTAGCGCCGCCTGTGGCACACCACCCCTGTACAAACCAAATTCTTAAGAGAATTTAACCGTTTGAATAGCTCGCAAATCCATAGCAAATGTTTACACGAGATTTTCGCGGTTAAGGTATCTCCTTTCTTCTGAATTCTTTTCTTTTCTTTCCTTTTCTATTCTATTCTATTCTATTCTATTCTCTCCATTTCTTTTCTTTTCCTTTCTCCTGCCCACAGGAGAAATCAAAGGTAGGGGAAGCGAAGCCGTGGAATAAATCGAGCATCGTTGAAACGTCTTTAATATATTCCATTAGGATTTGTCGCATGATAGATCGAAGATGGTGGATTTCTAGGAAAGAGGAGGAAAACCTTCCGTATCAATTCCGTTTTCGCGAAAAGGGAGATACGAGGCCAACCCATACGCTCAAACCACCCACCCACCCACCCAACCGACCCACCCACCCACCCATCCCCTATTTCCGTACTCGCGACGATGAACTTTCCAAGGAAAGTTCTATCAAGGGAAGAGAAGAGGAAGAGGAGGGAAGGGAAGGGAAGGGAAGGTGAGACCGCAACGATCAGTAGTCCTTCCCGGTAGCAGTTCGTCTCCGGTTTACGTACGTACGTACGTAAGTAATCTATATATATATATATATATATATATATATATATATATATATATATATATATATATATATATGTGTATGTGTGTAAAGTATCTATACGTATGTATGTATGTATGTATGTACGTACGTATGTATGTATGTATGTATGTATGTATGTATGTATGTAATGTATTTATGTATGTTGTATGTATGTATGTATGTAATGTATGTATGTAATTTATGTATGTATGTATGTATGTATGTATGTATGTATGTATGTAATGTATGTATGTATGTATGTATGTATGTAAAGTACAGAACGAACAGAGCGAACAGTTCGAGATCTCCGCGAGTTCCCGCCCGCAGCCCACCCGGAGTCAAGACAAACAGTGGCGGGCGTCTTAACAAGTGGACCAAGCTACGCCCAAGACAAAGGGTAATTGAGGGTAGGGATTAATACCCCTAGAAATACCACTAGAAATCCAGCCTGGCCTCTCTTTGGAGTTGCCGAGAGTCTCTCTCTCTCTCTCACTCTCACTCTCACTCTCTTTCTCTCTTGAACGCGCTCGTACGATTTCCACTATACGTATCTCTTCCATCTCTTTCCCTCCGTCTCTCCGTCTACGTCTCCGTCTCGTCTTCCACCTCGATTCGACCTTAGTACCTCCTTTAAGGTCCTCCGGTTTCCTTACACCCTCTTCCATTCCTCAACGTGCCGCATTTCCTACTCTCCAATCGTCTTCGTAGTCGTCGTCCTCTTCTACCTCATCCTCATCCTCATCCTCATCCTCATCCTCATCCTTTCTCCTCCTCTTTTCCATTTCACCTTGTGCCTCTTCGTCTTCTCCTTTCCTTTCTACCTCTTCTCCTTATCTTCGTGGTGTCTTCTTCTTCTTCTTCTTCTTCCTCTTTCTATTACTGTCCTCTTCTTCATCTTCTTCTTCTTCTTCTTCTTCTTCTTCTTATCCAAAGGCTAAGGCAAGTACTTCCTCGTCTTTCCTTTCCTCTTCTCTCGAAACTCCTTGGAGACATCCCTCTCGAGTACACCCGGGGTCATCTTGCTAATTAAACAATCAAATACGGGCGGCCGTCTGCTGGCCGCTCTCTAGTCAATTCTCACGGGGTTTTACGGTATATCGATCTATTAACCTCTCTCTATCTATCTCTCTATCTCTCTCTATCTCTCTTTCCTTTAACTTCGATCTGTATGTTCCTTAACGTTCCAAAACTGTAAACGAAATCTCGGAGATTTCATTTCTTGGCTGCTTTCGCAATACCCAAAGAGAGAAAGAGAGAGATATATATTATATATAAATATAGTACGTATATACGTGTATATCTATTCACGAGTATCTCGAAACATATAAGGAAAGTTAGCCCTGGTAAAATCGATAACCCTTATCCGTTGGTAAACATCGCGACCGAATCCGCATTTAGCAGGATCGAAAACTTGGGAAGGCCTTTAACGAGTCCTCCGAGAACGAAATCCGGTATATACCGATGCGAATACATACATACATACATACATACATACATAAATACATACATAAATACATACATACATATATATATATATATATATATATATATATATATATACACCGTTAGAATACAGGTTGAGACTTTACCCTTAGCCCGGAATTATAATACAAAATGTCATAACTATCGTCCTAATCACACTTTATTCTAACTGTTCCCTCTTTAACGAGCTGGCGCAGTCCTTTCCACCGACTGCAAAGTACGCACGCGGACGAGAGAATCGTAAAGTAGTACCAACCAACCAGCCAACCCTCCGAGAGACCTTAGGACGTTCTCCTCTCTACCTTCTTAAAGGACAACCTCTCTCTCTCTCTCTCTCTCTCTCTCTCTTTCTCTCTTTCTATCTCTCTCGCAAAAGGGCACGCTCCGAATAAGCGCCTAGAATATCACGATTACCCTCCTAAGCGCCGTTCGTTATCGTCCTTTGCCAAGATTCCAATGGAACGTTGAAAACTTTGTATATCGTGTTCTCGAAGAGTTCTCGAAACTGAAAGTATTTAGGTATTTACTTATGTACATATATAAATTACATATATATATATATATATATATATATATATATATATATAAATATGTAAGAATATATAAATATTCATAAATACGTGAACGCGTGCGTGCACGAATGCATGCGATACATGGATTACATGAATACATAGGTGCGTACATACATAGATATTTACGGATATATAGACACGACTAAATATTATTTCAGAATATACTAATTATCTTCGATAAACGCGAATGATCACGCGCGAATAATATCCATCGTAGTTTGTACATAAAACTCGTCTACTAACGAATTAAGAAAATTTCTCTCGAAAGAGACATTAACGTATACGCGTGTTCCACGTGAGGAAAAGAACGTGTAATGAAAAAGAAACAAAAAAAAAAAGAAAAAAAAAGAAAAACTAACAAGAAAAAAAGAAAGAACTTAAT
The DNA here is from genome assembly GCA_911387935.1 of Dolichovespula saxonica. NCBI lineage: Eukaryota > Metazoa > Arthropoda > Insecta > Hymenoptera > Vespidae > Dolichovespula > Dolichovespula saxonica. The sequence continues at coordinate 2,109,161 of OU427014.1, forward strand.
CTCTCGTGGATTTTGGATAGACGAGACGACGATTCGAATTACTGTGTTTGAAAAAATTTCATCCCTTTCCCTTACCTCCCCGCCCGGCGCCCTGTGAGTGACACATAACAGACGTATCACGTCTTCGCGAAAGGGACAATTTGCTTCTTGCATATGTGTATATATATATATATATATATATATATATATATATATATATATATATATATATATATTTCAACGATGCGCAGCTACGGTAACATACACGAAATTGAATAATATTGTAATATCGAATTCCACGTTTTTACCCCGAAAAAGCAAACGACCCCAAAACGTTTTATTGGAATCCTTATCCGGACTGCCGCTTGCTTATTCTCTCTCTCTCTCTCTCTCTCTCTCTCTCTCTCTCTCTCTCTCTCCATCTCCTTCTTTCCCCTCTTCCATCCTTCCTTGGAATGTAAATCGACCGACGAAATGCGCCGGTCGCAGAAGAAACGTATCGCTATTGCCGTATGAGAAGTAGCTGTATCAAGAGCCTTTGTCGTAGCGATATTCATCCCCCATCCCAACCCCCAAACCCCACCTTCATCCCCGACGGAATACGTCAGGTAGAATGCAAACGCATTACATAAGAATCTCCTAAACGAATCACGACGAAACGTATTAAAACTATATATATATATATATGTATATGCACAAACATCTATATTTATGTGTATGTGTATGTATGTGTGTGTGTGTGTGCGTGTGTACATATAATGAGAGCAATCGCGAATGCTTTGTAGGTTGCTTTTTTTTTTTCATTGCATTGTCCATCGACGATAAAAATAATGATTAATAACGGCAAAATTTGCGGGATAAAAGAGAGAGAGAGAGAGAAAGAAAAGAAAACTAAAGTAAAGAAAGGAAGAAAAGAAAGGTAAAAGGAAAAATAGACGAAGGGTTAAAGGGCGGGGGGAGGAGGGTAAAAGAGAATGGATAAACACGAGCGTTTACTCGTTTCTCGTTTGAACCACCGCAAACGATCTAAGGGCGCATATAGCCGTGTTACGTGCGTACGTAGTACGTCTTACTAATAAACGGCATCACTCGCGAACGTGATGTGTCGTCAGACATAAGCTCGCTTCCACATCGCAGCATCTAATTTGCTAAGGCATAATCGCTAGGAGAGTCTCTCCGTTAGACTCTCACGATTCTACCAATGTCAACACATTATGCCAGTTCGCTAAAGCAACGTTGTTTTGTCGTTTGCGATCACCTAGCAACAATAAGTGTAACATCGACGGCACGGTATTAATTATTGAACCGGTTGGTGTCCATTGTCCGTAGGACAAATACCTACCGATATATACGTGTGTGTGTGTGTGTGTGTTTGTGTGTATGTATGTATGTATGTATAATGGGCGTTGGTTACGCTTAGAACGCAATCCATGAAACAAGGAGAAAGATGGGAATAAAGATAATAAAGGATAAAGAATTTTAACCGGCCGAGTCACCCAGATACACGACACGAGATAATTGCCCTTTTAAATTATCCATTTTATTATCCCGATCAAATGACGACGATAGTCTCTCTCTCTCTCTCTCTCTCTCTCTCTCTTTCTCTTTCTCTCTATTGCGTGCGTTCGATCGTAACACGTCGTTTTCCAAGCTCGACCCTTTTCTTTTTCTCTGTATCTCTATATCTCTATCTCTATCTCTATCTCTATCTTTCTCTCTCTCTCTCTCTCTCTCGCTCGCTTTAAAAAAACCCTTCGTTCCTTCGTTGCAACAACGATGCCAGCCATCGTTTTCATCCAAACTCACGTAATCGGACCTTTATCGTTACTCTCGATATAACGGGAGTAAACGAAAAAAAAAAAAAAAACGAAAGAAAAAGAGAAAGAGAGAGAAAAAAAGAAGAAGAAGAAGAAGAAGGAAATCTTCGGTTACGATCAGAAGTCAACGATAGGGTTGTTTTTTGTTCGAAAAGTGAGCTCTAAAACCTTCCCTTAAGTTAATTTAACGACCGAGGCCGATAGGAGCGAACAACCTTTGACCTACGAGCGTCTTGCATGCATCCATGCATGCATGCATGCATGGATGGATGGATGGATGGATGGATGGATGTAAGAGATCGTTGTGGGCGTTTAAAAGGCGAGACTACCCACCAAATCGGTTAACGACGAAGTAGGAAGGGTGGGATCTAAACGAGGCCCGGCCCGACGGCAAACAACGATGAAAACTTTTACGTTCCGGAGAGCGAAAAAAGAGAGAAGGAAATAAAGAGAAGGAGAAAGAAAAACACAGAGAGAGAGAGAGAGAGAGAGAGAGAGAGAGAGAGAGAAAGAAGATAGATGTATACACATAAGCATAATTATTATAATACGTATGACTAACGTTTACGCGCGTGCACGTGTTGATATTGCGTTGGTATCGATTATTAGTTGTTATCTTGGTGAAGTATTGCGACCCTTCTGGCTAGTAAGTAACCGACTAAATAACAACCATCGCCAACCACTGGTCAACCCTCTCTCTCTCTCTCTCTCTCTCTCTCTCTCTCTCTCTCTCTCTCTCTCTCTCTCTCTCTCTATTTCTCTTTAACCAACACGGTGTATTCCCTTTCCCGTCTCTACCCTCCCCCACCTCCCCGTTTACCTCCTCTTCTTGGCATGGCTCACGGACCTCGGCAACGTGCATACATCACTCCGTACCGAGATAAGGGGGACTCGGATGGATCGTTATACTGGGCCTGGGTCTATGATTAATAATTACTCGCGAGCCTTTTATCAGATAGCGAAGGACGTTAGAGTTAGGTTCGATAACGAGTAATCAAAGCCAGTCTTGTTCCTATCGCACGGACGACCTTAGAAAAGAATGCTCTCTCTCTCTCTCTCTCTCTCTCTCTCTCTCTTTCTCTCTCTCTTTCTCTCTCTCTCTCTCTCTCTCTCTCGGGAGATAAGATATTTTTGAAATTCGTTATACCGTCGAAATCTCTCGTTAAAAATAATTTCGCATACGGAGAATGAATAAAACGAAGTTGTGTGACGGACTGGGAGGTTAAAGAGAGAGAGAGAGAGAGAGAGAGAGAGAGAGATACACTCCCACCAAAGTTTTTTTTTCCTTCCTTTCTTTTCTCTTCCTTTCCCTTCTTTTCCTCCTTCCTCTTGTATTTTTTTTCTTGTTTTTTCTTTTTTTTTTTTTTTTATTGTCGAGAAAATAACGCCCACATCCCCACCCTCAGCCCCGGCGAGGTAAGATCGTTAATTACGAATCAGGAACGTAATCGCGAACGTCCCATTAACCATATCGTCGCGTACCGTCCGTCCAGCGTGCCGTGACACCTTCTCGCCCTTGTAAATGCAAATTTTATTAATAACGACCAGGTTATATTTCAAATTGGTCCGAGTTTCGCGCCGTCCGAGTAATCGCATACTCTGGGTCACGCACCTATTCCCTCTCTCACTCTCTCTCTCTCTCTCTCTCTCTCTTTCTCTTCTTTTACGCACGCACGCACGCACGCACGCACGTGGATTAAAGAAAGAAAGAAAGTAAGAGGGAGAGAGAAAGAGAGAGAGAGAGAGAGAGAAAACAATAATTTGTCGCGTATAACCCAACGAATATCTTTGATCTTAATGATTATCCAATATAATCGAGAATTATTTTATTATACATATATATATTTATTTATTAAACATATATATATATATATATATATATATATATATATATATTATAGTTTATAATAATGATCAATACAGATTTAAAAATTAAGGATTGTCATTCGTATAAGGAACATGAAAGAAAAGAAATTATTCAATAATTAAATGATAGATATAAACGATTGAACAAGTAAATTTTATCATTCTATAGAATCGATTGCATTGATAAGAATTGTTTCAACGAATTCCGACGAATATTTTATAAATTCGATGACAAACGTACACGTTCGTTCGTTTATCGAAAAGAAAAAAAAAGAAGAAAAAGAAACACGTCTCATTGGATTAAAATAACAAGTCTTCCTCCTGTCGATCGGTCAAAAATTAAAAAAATGCGCTGTGTGCGTAGGCCAACGCGATCAAGAATTGCATTTTCGATCGAAAACTCGAACGAATCGGTGGTAACTAAGGAAATATAAATCGTCTCGATAAAACGAATGATTTAATCTTTTTTTTTTTTTTTCTTTTTTTATTGAAAGCGTAAATACGAAATGTATAATTCATTAAAATTATTCGATTGTAAATCCCAGCAAAAAAAAAAAAAAAAGAAATAAGAAAAAAAATAAAAAACAATGTTAAGATAACAGTGAGACTTACGTAGAACGAGGAGGGAAATTAATCCAACGTTATTTTAAATGGCTCCAGATAAGTCAGTTATATATATACGTACACACACGCACATAGATACATACGTACACATAGATACACACGTACGTACACACATAAATACGTACGTACTTGTGTTTGTATGATACGTACGTACGTACACGTGTACCTATCATACATACACACGCGTCATTCCTAAAGTACATAATACGTTTTGATAAAAAAAGCCGCTGCTCGCAATTCATTATCAAGAGAGATGAGAGGGTGCGGTGTGTGGGGGGTGTAGGGGTGGGTGGGGGGGTGGGTTATCGCGGAGGCTGAGGAAAGGAGAGGGATGGTAGGTTAGCGGATGGTGTAGGTTAGAATACGAAGGGATTGGGTTTTGGAAGGGCGTTTAGAGGTACGAGAGAGAGAGAGAGAGAGAGAGAGAAGGGGGTGAGGACCGTTAATCGCGATTTCAACCCTGTAAAAAAGTGAGCGACGTTGTCCTCGTTAGAGAGAGAGAGAGAGAGAGAGAGAGAGAGAGAGAGAGAGAGAGAACGATTGAAGAAGGAAAGAAAGGTTTCCCAACCGGCCAATAGGACAGCCTCGTAGAACGGCATCGGCCAATGATAGGGGAGTGGGAGGGGGAGGGTGGTTAAAAGGATGGCGGTGGCGGAGGATGAGAGGGGTGAGGAGGGTGAGAATATTTGCGGGACGGAATCGCAGCGCGGTCCCGGTGTAATTTTCCAGCTAACGACTGCTACCAGAACGTGCATGTTTCGTGCGCTATCGTCGGCCACGATCGGATATCAATAAAATTTGCATAAAAATCTATTCGTGCGTCCACCATCATCGTCGAGAGAGGCCAACATTGCACGCTCTCTTTCGTTCGTCCGTATTAACCCACCCACCCCTCTTCTCTCTCTCTCTCTCTCTCTCTTCACCCCTCACCGTCTAAACGAACGAACGAACGTACTGTGCGAGTATATTCCAGATGAGTTTTACCGAGCGAATCAACACGTTCTCCAACTCCTCTGGCATCGAACCGTACCGAACATTTAGATATATCTCATCGCGTTTCTCTCGTACGTTTATATACCTACGCACGTGAGAGAGAGAGAGAGAGAGAGAGAGAGAGAGATAGATTAAGAATATATACGAGCGTTGTTGCAGCTGGCAGTGCACGCGAACGAAATCGAAAAAGGTATCTATTGTCGATAAACAACAGATATACCCTATACCCCTTCCTAAACGTGAAAGAGCAACCAAGAGGAGGAAACATCGTACGCTCGATGAGACAGACGGGAGAAACGCGTGGGAGCCTACAACTTGAATCAACGTAACGCGTTCGTTTTCTATCTCTCTCTCTCTCTCTCTCTCTCTTTCGCTCTCTTTCGTTTCTCAATAGAATTCACTTGCTAAGGGTGAAATACGTACATACGTTTGGCACGTTGCGTACGCCTTCGACCAACGAATAAGAATACTACGACAACGAGATACAACAATTTTATTTTCTTCCCACCTTTTTGCACCCTCCTGCCATCGTTCCATCCAGAACGGGGTTCACTTTTATCTCGCATATAACGTTGATAAGAGCAACGTTAATGGGAGACAATCGTACGATGAAAAGGGAATATTATCGAGATCGAATCGATAAGAGAAAGGTACAAGGGAAAAGGGATTGATATGTTTTTACGAGCCGGTGGGGGGGGGGTCGGGGGAAAAAGGGGATATGGAAGGAAGAGAGAGGTTGATGGATAAAAAGGAACGCACGAACTTATAAAACGATTCCGATGATTGAACTTCAACGTTTCTAACAAAGCGCTAAACTGATTAATCTCATGACAAATCGGATTCGTGCTTAGCATGACAGATGATATCTCACCTGGAGTTAGACATATACGTATGTGTATATGTATATATCATTCTCACATCGCGCGAATATCCCCGCGCACGAGGAAATACACGTTTTCTTTTTATTTTTATTTATTTTTTTTTTTTTTTCTATCGCTTCGATGGATCGAGATGGGTGATGGTGGGAGGGTGGGAGGTGGGAGGCCGCAAAACAAGGAAAAAAAACGTTACATCCAATGGAAACGCTGCTCCACCGTTTTTTTTTTTTTTTTTACGTTCCACCGATCGCGACTTATTCGATAGAAGAAATTTGATTTATGTACGTACGTACGTATGTGTGCGTGCGTGTGTATTTATGTATGTGTGTATGTGTGTGTACATAGAAAAAGTCGATGATTAACGTTTAACAGTATCGGAATTTACGTTCTACGCGATCTTACGTTTAACATTAGTTGGATTATAGACGGAAGAGTTAAAAGAGGTAAAGGGAAAGGAGCAAAAAAATTCTTCGTAATACAAAAGAGAGGGATAGATAAAGAGGGTGAAATAGAGAGAGAGAGAGAGAGAGAGAGAGAGAGAAAGAGAGAGAAGAGATGAAGGGAGAGTAGGCTTGCGCACTCAAAGCTCGATCTACCCGGCAGCTTTCCTTCTGTCTGCTTATCTATCTCATCCCTTGTTCCAGAGTACCGAAACCACGTTTACAAAGTCATTATGCCGAGTTCGCGATCACCTTTTCCCTTTTTTTTCCCCTCTTCCCCCCCCCCTCTGTCTCTCTCTCTCCTCCCTTTTCCTCTTTTCCTTTTTATTTCCTCCTCCTCCTCTTCTTCTTCTTCTTCTTCTACTTCTTTTTTTTCCCCTCTCTTTTACCTTTCTTCCTCCTACTTTTCTACCCCTCCACCCCCTCCCCCCCCGCTCCCGCCCCCCTTTACCCCGAGAGAGGACGGCGCAAAGGCTCGTAAAACGAGGCGCTCAAGTAACGAAAGAGAGACTTTCCCGGGTGGAGGAGAAGAGAAGAGATGGGCGGTGGAGGTTGGTGGAGGTTCGAGGGATGCGGAATAAAAAACGCGAGAGATCGTACGAAACGAAACGCGTGCGCCGTCCCCTTTCCCTCCCTCCCTCCCCCCACTGTTTTTCCTTCCGCTCGTGGAAGGTACGTGCGCGAGCATGGTGCTGTGGAGGTTGTACTGAAGAGAGAGAGAAAAAAAAAAGAAAAAAGAAAAAGGAAAAGAAAGGAAGATGGAAAGAAAAGGCAAAAAGAAAGAGAGAGAGAGAGAGAGAGAGAGAGACATAAAGAAAGAAGGAAAAAAGGAAGGAAAAGAGGACCCGAAGTTACTTTGACTTTTTCACTTTTCTACGAAACGCGCTCACTTCGCGAGAGAGAGAGAGAGAGAAAGAGAGAGAGAGAGAGAGAGAGAGGGAGAGATAGAACGTAAAAGAGTGGTTTCGAGGGGGGGGTTTGGTTTTTTAAAGGCCGTTTTCGGAGGGGTCCGAGGAAGGGGGATGAGACGGAGTCGGTTCGAGGGAGGGGTAGAGGGGTTAAAAAGAAGAAAGAGAGAAGAAGAGGAAGAAAAAGAGAACGAGGTGGGTGGGTGGAAGAAAAAAGAAAGGACGGGGTTGAAGAAAAAAGAACGAAAGAACGAAAGAAAGAAAGAAAGAAAAACGGAGCAGGATGCGTTACGTTACGTTACGTTACGTTGCGGTGCGGTGCGGTGCGGTGCGGTGCGGTACGTTGGCGTGCTCTCGAGATCTCCGCGTCGGTGGTAGATAGCCGGCGCATATAGACGCTCTCGTCGGTACGCGGAGGTAGTGGCGGCTGATTTCGATTGAATAATTTATGTTTCATTACGAGGGTCGGGGCTTATAGACGCCTTGCAAACGCTCATTCCGTATATAAGCAGAGAGAGAGAGAGAGAGAGAGAGAGAGATAGTGTGTATGTGTGTGTGAGAGAGAGAGAGAGAGAGAGAGAGGAAGCACCGAGCCAACAACACGCGCGTGTAAGTTTTCGTTGGTGCACTGTGTTTGTGAATCGAGTAAAGAGTAGAAGGAAGGCAAGGCCTGGACGTCGGACCGAGCGGACTGCTGAGAGTAGCCTTGTAACTTGCCTTCCCTTACCCTTTACCCTTACCCTTACCCTTCCCCTTACCCTTCCCTTCCCTTCCCTTTGCCTTGCCTCGCCTTGCCTTGGCTTGGCTTGCCTTTCATATATTTCCTATAGGCATTCATAGTAACACCGTGAAAAGAATTTTGTATCGAGGTTATTGAAGGGGGTCTGACCAATACTACCTACCTACCTACCTCCCTCCCCCACCTGCACCCCCATGAATCTCCTACTCCTACTCTTACTACCCCTCCATCCTCTACTCTCTTGCTACTCCTATGGCCGATGGAGATATCTTGGGATCGTAAGAGGGTGTTCTCTATCTATCTAGCTTTGTCTATCTCTCTATCTATCTCTCTCTATCTCTATCTATCTGTCTGTCTGTCTGTCTGTCTCTTTTGTCTTCGAAGGAGTAAAGAAGAAAGAAAGGAAAATAAAAAATAGAAAATAGAAAAAAGAAAGAAGGTTTAACTCAAATAAATACTACCATCCACCACCACCACCTTATTTACGTCACGTTAATCGTCGATCGTGGAATAAAAGGTAAAAACGATGATCGCGTACGACTTTAATTCAAGTGACAACGCGTGGATCGGAATTAAAAAGGAAGAATGTGTGTGTGTGCGTGTGCGTGTGCGTGTGCATGTGTGTGTGTGTGCATCCCTAGACGTACGTTACATATACGTCGCTGTATATGATTTTTTGGTATTTCTTTTTTACTGCTCAAACGAGAAGGAGAAAAAAAAACCAAAAACAAAACAAAAAGAAGAAAGAGAACAAAGAAGAAGAAGAAGAAGAAGAAGAAGAGGAAGATGAGTAAGAAGAAGAAGAAACGCACGCATTGGCGTGTACTACCCTCTCATTTCCGAGTCCCGACGACTACGACGACCAAGACGACGACTCTCGCCCTCGTTCCTTAGGTTCCTCCACACCTCCCCCTCCCCTCCCCCTACCTCAGGTCCCCGTTGGCTGCCTCTGGATATTTTCGGCAAGAGAGGAAAATCGTTCGTTGCATTATTTAAATTCGTCCCTACTCGGTCTCATGCTTTCGTCTTGCTTACTACCGGAGAAAAGTCTCCTGCCACCTGAAATATCTATCTCTCCTCGAACGTAGGAGAGAAAGAGAGAGAGAAAGAGAGAGAGAGAGAGAGAGAGAGAGAGAAAGATGCCTCAATATTTTATAATACAACAGGCCGCATCGGGAATCCCGTATCCCTCTCTCTCTCTCTCTCTCTCTCCCTATCTATCTCTATCTATCTATCTCTCTCCCTCCCACTCTCTTTACCTATCCGCCACACACAAGGCCAACCCCTACGAACGAACTAAACCGTTCGTTCTACGTCGCGTTACCTTCTTCGGTATATTGTTCGAGGGTGGAAATTGATAGGGCGATGCCGATATAATCCTGGATATAAACGGCCTTCTATCCACCCCTTTCCACCTCCCTTCAACCCCCGATACATTTCTGCTCTTTTTTAATTTCGAGAAAGAGACCGAGAGAGAGAGAGCGAGAGAGAGAGAGAGAGATATAGAAATATGTAATAAACCTATACTCGACGTGACCTCGAAATCGCGACGGCTAATAATAACAAAAGAGGTATTCGCGATAAATAATATTACATTGGAATGAAAGATATTTCTATTCGAATTAAATCGATCGGAAGAAATATTACGAAATGAAATAAAATTATATGAAATGGGAATGGAAAGGAGGGATAGAATTTTATCGGTATTGTGTACGAGAAATTTGAACGATACTAATGTTATTGGAATTATTTATCATTCTATTACGTTAGAGATTTATTATTCATATCGGATAGGAACGCGTTACGTACGTACGTACGTTAATTCGAATCGTCGTTCTTTAATCGATATTAAGCGTGAGTTTAGAGATACGGATCGATTTGAACGGCGTTGTTACATGGAAATCACGCAAAACACGATCGCCAGCTTAAAAAAAAAAAGGGAAAGAGAGAGATAAAAAAGAGAGAGAGAGAAAGACGGGGGACTAAGCGAACTTGGTTTCGTTTCTCCTCCTTTCTCGGTTCGATCAAAGCAAAAGAAATCACGACCCTTTTCAACGAGCCCAACAACCCCGTCGGACGAGAAGGTTGCAACCAACTTGCCCTGGTGATTTACCGGATGAAATTTGAGTATCACGAAGCACGCGAAATGCGTATCGTGAATCCAATATACCGTTCACGGCACAGGGACTTCCCTCTCTCTCTCTCTCTCTCTCTCTCTCTATCTCTCTCTATTGGATGGCCATAATTCACGCGGGAATTCGACGAGGAAGAAGGAAAAAAAAATGGGAAAGGTAAAGAAAAGAAAAGGATTGGTTTGCTTTCCTTCTTAATTTTTTTTCCTGATGTTTTTTTTTTTTACTTCCTTTCTTTCTTTCGTGCCTTTGTACTGAAAGAAAAGTCTTTTCTTTCTTTCTTTTTTTTTTTTTTTGAAAAAAAAACGTAATCTCCCGTTGGTATCTATCAAACGATCGACCTTATAAAAACGTGAATAAAATATAATTTCGTTGATACATATGTAGACATTGAAAATTATTATTAATCATTAATCTATCAAATGTCTCTCATTCTCTCTCATTCTCTCTGACGTTTACTCTCGTTCTCTCTCTCTCTCTCTCTCTCTCTCTCTCTCCACGTACTCTCTTCGTTAATCTCGACATAATAATATTATAATAACAATAGATTTATCAGGGATAACCCACACTGACAGGAGTTGGTGTTTCGCATGACTATTATACGAGCAATTCAGTTCCATTAATCCACAGCCAGAGTAATATTCAAATATGAAGCACTGTGGTTACAATATTATGTGTAATTCAGGCCGACTTATTACAATCGATGGGAGCCGTTTATTATTTCGTCTATGACGCACGTCTAAAATGAATTATATTCATTAACATAGACGAGACTGATAGAAAATTAATAGCCTCCCCCACCACCACGCTTTTCGCATGAATTTTACCTTTTTCCTATCCTTTTTTTTCTCTTTGTCTTGCAATTATTCTTCTCGAACGTTCGCTCATCGACGTTATCGTCGTTAGAAACGCGATTCTCAAAGCACGTACGACGAGCGCGCGCGCGCGCACACACAAGTCTCGTAGAAATAATCATTAAGCAACGACAATCGATTCGAGAAAGGAGAATGATAATTTTGTTACGTTGGATCGAATGAGTGGATAGAACGAGGGAACAGGGTAGGGTGGAACGGGGTGGAAGAAGAGGGGTAGGTTTAAAACGATCGTACAAGTAAAAGTCGCAGGTACCCCTTTCTATCGGAAAGCGGCCGAGCCGTTTTGCGTCGTATCTTCCAGTCGATAAGAAGACGCTCTCGACTAGCGACCCCTTAGCTTTAGTCCCTCCCTTTTCTAACGATATCTACCGTACCGACGCCCATCGAGAAGAGGGGATCATCATCCCACTTACGTATTTACGTACAAACGATTGCTTCTCGATATATTTAAATATACACACATATTTATATATATTTTTCTTCTGCGTCACATTCCAGGAAACATCCTCCAGCGTATCGAGGTAAAAAAAAAAAAAAAAAAAAGAAAAAGGAAGAAACGAGTAAAAAAGATCTCCCTCGAGGTCGTACGTTACGAAAGAAATTAGAGGCATCGATATTTTTCGTCATTACGAAAGCTAAGACCCTCGCAAAGGTCCGTCGACCGAAACACTCGTTTCGTTCGTTCTCCTCGCTCCCTTCCCTCCGCCCTATCCCCCCCTTCTCTATCAACCCCCCGATACGAACCACCCCCTCACCGGCCAATAATCTTAACGTAGGAAAGAGAAACGTTAACGGGATTTTCACGTGTCTCCGATGCATTCGACGGTTATCGTTCGTAACGCGTCATAGATCGTAAAGGACCGACTGTGGAAAGTAGTAATTGCAATCATTATGCAAATGCATGCTAGGCCGTACCACTTTTGCTAGGCAAAGACCTCGTTACACGCTCGGGGTTCTTTACGTGCTCGTAACTAGTCTAGCTGGCTGACCGTCTAGCTTTGCCTAGGGGTAGGGAGGGGTGGGTAGGGGTGGGGAGTGGGGGAGGGGGTCAGAAAAAAGCACTCTATACTTTTTTCTTCTTTCATTTTCTTTCTTCATATATACAAATATATATACACATACATATATACATATGCATATATGTTGTTTTTCCTTTTACCTTTTCCGTCGGTACTTGCGATGTAAAGAGATGACGCAAAAAAAAAAAAAAAAAGAATGAACGAAAGAAATGAACGAAAGAAGGAACGAAAGGAAACAAAAGGATCAACGGGACTTCTCATAATTTCTTTTCTTTTTCTTTTTTTTTTTTTTTGTTCTTCATCCATTTTCTTCGTTACTTGCGATGCTTGCGACGGAAAGTGATGAGACAAAAAAAGACAAACTAAATGAAAAATATATCAACGGGAGGATTTCTCGTAATTTCATTCGCGTATGAAGGGGGGGGGGGGTAAGGGGAGGGGACGTGGGCGAATACGTTGACATCGTTCGCCATAATTGATCCATAACGTGAAACGAGCAAATAAAGTACTTCGAACGAGGAATGAGTTGGCGAAGAAAGAAAAGAACGGGGGGGAAAAAAGGAAACAGGGGAAAAAAAAA
>OU427014.1:2124510-2139510 GCA_911387935.1 Dolichovespula saxonica
GTCCATTTAAATCGGTATATAAACCTGAGAAATTTGTATTAGCCTAATTACGTGAGAAACGTGAAAATAGCCCATTCGAAATTAAATTATACTTATTCCGTATTAAAACACCTAATGAAATACATTCGTTTACGGACGATATGATAATGCGATATCGTGCTTGGGCTTCGTAAATAAAAAAAAAAAAAAAATAAAAAAGAAAGAAAGAAAGAAAAGAGAAAGAAAGAAAAAAAAGAAACCGTCACGCTTATTAACGGCCGGTGTTACGCGTCACGTGATTTTTCAATTTATTTTAAAGCCTAAAGGGCACCTTTTATAAGTGCTATCGTTGCCCCGTAACTTTTTTTTTTTCCTTACGATGAACGTAAAGGAGATAAGTGAAAATTTATAACCCTAATATGGATTTTTAATTGACCGTAGATGCGTAAGCGACAACGCTTTTCGGTGGCTCTCTCTCTCTCTCTCTCTCTCTCTCTCTCTCGCTCTCGCTCTATCGTAAACGCTTTAATTAAATATAAAAAAGGGGGATGGAAAGGAAAAGGACAAGTGGAGGGAGAGAGAGAGAGAGAGAGAAAGAAAGAAAAAAAAATAGAAAATTCGACGGAGAATAAAACATTCGTCTTTCGTAGGATTATCGTATAATCTTTCTCATTAAACTCGAGTGCTCTGTCTCACTTTCTCTCTCTCTCTCTCTCTCTCTCTCTCTCTCTCGTCTCTATCTCGAAAGTGCGTCGATAACGATCGATTTGTAAACAATTCCAAACGATACGCTCTTCGTGTTTAAAGAACCAATTAATCTCCGATTAATCCTATCGAGGATTTATATCGTCGATCGTAATAATCGTATGATAATAATCAGTGATATCAAAACGATAAGAAAAATTATATATACATAAAATCGAAATAATAATTCATTTAGATAGTTTCTAGCAATTTCTTTTTTCGTAAAAAGTACGAACAACTAAAATAATATCTCGTCTCACCCCCTTCGACCATCCCCATCTAACCCGTATCCCCTCGTCCTCCTCGTCCTCCCACCCTCAGCCCTTACAGGAGTCGCTACTCTTCTTATCTTGATATTTTTACAAGGGTATTTTCCACCGTTCCACCAAGTTTTCCTTTCGTTTCATTTTTAAACGACGAACAGAGAGGTCCGTCCTCGTGGCAGCTCGTTCACTGTCTCTCTCTCTCTCTCTCTCTCTCTCTCTCTCTCTCTCTCTCTTTCTCTCTCTTGTAACGGACGATAACGGCACATTTTCATTAAGACGCTTGATTTATCGGCATAGTTAGCCCGGTCGCAACTTCGTTACGGGCCATCCCTACGTAAATGTAAAAAAGAACACTTCCCGAAAAGCCTCCTTTTCGATTAACCGGTCGAAAACCCTTATGAATGTCTACGGGATGAGATCGATTTTTATCTCAATTTTGTTTCTTTTAGTTTTTCTTCCCTTTCCTTCTCTCTTCCATTCATTTCATGTCTCTTCCCAATCTCGACGAAGTACGACAAAATAATAACACGAAGTGTTTCGGACGCGTTAAGAAGATTCGAACTTGCGCGTTCCCTTTAATATCGATTAATAATCCTTTCGAGATATCGTTCCATTGGACGTTATTATTATTTATTTTTTTTTCTTTATCCTCTCTCTCTCTCTCTTTCTATCTCTCTATCTATCTGTCTCTCTCTTACTCTTACCCCGACTTACATCTATCCGTCTATCTATTATCTTTTCAATGCAGATAAACGAGCGAATTTCGTCGAACGAGATTTCTTTGTGGACGACGATGAAAGGATGGCCAAAGGAAGAGAGAGAGAGAGAGAGAGAGAGTTAACTGATAAGGGATAAAAGAGAGATAAACAGAGATAGAGATAGAGAGAAAGAGAGAGAGAGAGATAAAGGTAGAAGAAACCGATTGATAAATCGAACGGTCGGGGTAAAACGTAGAGCAATCTACGCCGGCGAAGGCTTCACGTATCTTTACGTGTCGACGTTCTAGGTTTTCGCCAGACGCGTATACCATTTATATAACCAACGAGATAGAAGATAGAAGACGTAAAAGGATTCCGCGTATACGTGTGTGCATATGTGTGTGTGTGTGTGTGTGTGTGTCAGTTTGTTTGTTTGTGTGCGTGTGTGGCGGAAGTTGATGGGAAGACGAATCGAGGACAGGAACGTGCCAGACCCGAGCAGACGTCGACATCTTCTATACGTCAAAGGCAAACCTCTTATCCAAGAACGATACCTATCGTATATATATAAATAAATATATATATATATATATATATATATATATATATATATATATATACCTTACTTACCACCTAAATAAACAGGCCTACTATCCAATCAAAATATCTTCCTCTTTTCTGTTTCTTTTTTCTCGTTTTTCTATCCCTCTTTTCCTTTTATTCATTTCTTTTCTATTCTTTGTAGTACGGAGCTCGAAAGAAATAACCAACTCGATGGACGAAGATGGGAGATGGGGTCGAATTGTTGAGGGATGATAGAAAGAGTGAAAAAAAAGGACAAAACAAATCAAATAAAAAAAAGGAAGAACGAAAGAAGAAGAAGAAGAAGACGAAGATGAAGACGAGAGAAGGAGACAGGGTTGAGTGTTATGGTGGTGGTGGTGGTGGTGGTGGTGGTGGATAGTTGGGGTTGGCAAGAAATTGTTTCGCAAAAATTTCGCTAGCACGGGCGATGGATGGCCGTGCGAAACCTGCGTACGTAACCGCGGTTGCGTTTAAAGTAAAGTACTAATTAACACGGCAGCGATTCGAGTTGTGTTTTGGGCTGGTAAGAAGAGGGTCGGGAGGGGGTGAGGTTGAAACGGGCTCGTTCTTCGAGCGCGCGAGTTCTCCACGAATGGGAATGGTGGAATAGGGCGAATGCGAGAGATAGAGAAAGATAGATAGATAGAGAGAGAGAGAGAGAGAGAGAGAGAAGTGGTAAGGGGGTGGAGGGTTGGTTGGTTGAAGGAATGAGAAGAGAAGTGGGAAGGAGGAAGGTGGAAAGGTGGAAGTCTTAAGGCAGCGTGTTCTCTCCGGGGAGCCAAGTGTTAGGAGAATTAACAGCAACCCCTGATCTTGGCCTTCTATGCTATCTCCCTAATAATAAACTGGTAATTCCCAATGCCCCTATAAGTTACTCCCTTTCAACGCCACAATGACCTACGAGTGCCAAGACGTATTGTCTAACGGGTGTTCGTGATCCGTTCGTCGAAATCTAACGGGGCCATTAGTTAATTGAAGAGATACTCTCGGTAGAAAGAAGGACGTATAAAAAAGAGATACAGAGAGAGAGAGAGAGAGAGAGAGAGGGGGGGGAATAAAAAGTAGAAGAAGAGGAGGAAGAAGAAAAAGAGATATCGAACGAAGAAAATCCCACTAGTCATCGTCGAAATCTCTCTCTCTCTCTCTCTCTCTCTCTCTCTCTCTCTATCTATCTATCTATCTATCTATTTTTTTTTTTGTCTCCGTCCCTTTTTCTGTCTATGCGTGTTCGTTCGGACGCACGCGTGTCTCGTTCGAGTCGAGGGAATTGTGTCTCGTTAGTTTGGAATTCGAAGAGAAAGAGAGAGAAATGAGAAAGTAAAAAAAAAAAAAAAAGAAAAAAACGACGAGCCTATCGTCGACTAATTATCGACTCTATTCGATATACGATCGTCGAATTGTTGATATCACTCGTAACAACAGCGACAAGATCGATCTCGATATTTTCCAATCGTGGTTTATCCATTACGACGATAATATCGGATATACATATATATATATGTATGTATGTATGCATGTATGTATGTATGTATGTGTGTATATGTGTATATATATACGCTCGCAATTATCTCGATTAACTCGATTTACAAAAGGTAAGCCGCACCTGGCACTGCTGGTCGTTGTAATGCTCACCCGTTACATCGTTACATGTTCAAGATTCAACCAGAAGACTTAACTCACCGTATATACATACATACATACATATATACATATATATATATATATATATATATATATATATATATATATGCGTAGTTATCTATATATTTACGTACGTAGGATTCCACCATACATTTACCTCTATAAAGTACCGTGTATCTAAGTCGATGTATAGGAGGGGTACCAACTCATCCGCGTAATCTAAATACGTAGAGAAAAGGAAAGAGAGAGACAAAGAGAGAGAGAGAGAGAGAGAGAGAGGAGGGGATGATACGAGCGAACCTCGTAACACGAGTTTACGAATACGATAGGGGTTGCGAAATTTCGCGCGTAGAAGCAAAAAAAAGAAAGAAAGAAAAAGAAGTAGAACGATCTTTAACTCTCTTCACGCGTTTCAACGAATCGATTTAAATGAAGAGACCATCGGACGCGAATTAATTAAGATTGTCTGATCGCAATGCTTCGCGTACACTCCATCCCGTCCAATTCCTTCGAGATATTACAATGAATATGTTACGGGAGACGTTGCAATATTCAAGGGCGCGCATTAAGGTTAACGCGATTTATTATACAACGCTAGACAATGAAATTCTCACGAAAATCCAACGCGCACGGCTTCCCCTCTTCCTCCTCCTCCTCCTCCTCCTACCCTCCCCCGACCGAACAAGGCCCTGCCCCGCCCCACCCGTTTTAACGGGATCGAAATGGTTACTAAAAAGCAATAAGATACGTCTTACTGTGTATAAAAGGGGCGGTAAGGAAGGATGGTGTGGGAGGGTGGGAGAGAAGGAAAGAGGAGGGACGAGGAGGGACGCACGATACTCCGTGTTTAGACCAAATATCTACTACGTAGATTAGGAACAAAAGGTGGGAGAAATGGGGAGAAGAGGGGAGGGGGGTAGGGGTATGTTAACGGTGACCGATAAATTCCGTTGCAACTGTCTCTTACTTGTAATTAAACGCACAATTTAAACAGACCATTAGCGTCAGCTAACCCAAAACTCGGTAGAAGGACACACAGAGAGAGAGAGAGAGAGAGAGAGAGAGACCTCTGTAGGTATCCTCGAAGACATTGGCTTAGGTAACAACTAGGATTAATCTTAAATCCGTGATTAGAAGGGTCGTTTATTTTTCTTTTTTTTTCGTTTTTTTTTTTTTTTTTTTTTAATAGCGTGATCCACGTGGAATTGCACGTTAATTTGCGAGAGACAATAAGTACATAATATAGATCGTTGCGAACAACAACGATACGTGCGCGCACGTATATATGCGTGTGAGTATGTATGTGTATATATATATATATATATATATATATATATATATATATATATATATTTAAATATATTCAGGACGAACAATATTCGTACTTCACACGATTGCCCACGCGTTAATACGAATTGAAATATTGACGATCTAATCTAAACGTTATCGCGTCGGAATGTGTCAATGAAAAATAATCTAATCGAGATAATGTTCGTTGCAGGGGCGGGGTTGGGAGGGAGGGAAGGAAGAAACGCGAGGAGTGGTAAAGAGGCGCGAGCCTCTATGGAAGGAAGTAAAAATGGAGGAATTAGGATGTCAGAGGAAGGATCACCCATCGGATTGTCGTTTTTTAGTTTCGTTATGCGTACGGTTAAACGAACTCTCTGTATCGTTCCAATTACGAGTGCCATTTTGATGCGGCATATATTGTGCGTACGAGGTACGCGAGTCGAACATCTGCGATACATCGTGACGGATAAATCACCTTGGGACCACCCTCCAATCGTGTCTCGCCCATCGCCTTGCATATAGACAGTTACTAATGAGCCAACCCCATTTAATTAACTGTATATATATATATATATATATATATATATATATATATATATATATATATATATATATGGTTTCGATGCAACTGCCAGACTATTTCACGTTCGTATATAACAACTATTCTACTCAACGACTCCTATATAATGTATATATATATATATATATATCTTTCTGTTTCTAAACCACCACAACGCCCCTATCTCTCTCTCTCTCTCTCTCTCTCTCTCTCTCTCTCTCTCTCTCTCTCTCTCTCTCTCTCTCTCTCTCTCTCTCTCTCTCTGTTCTACAACCAACACCACCCTCCTTTTATTCAGGTTCAGTTAGCGAAACGATATTTCATCGAGGCCTCTCTTTTTGTCTCCGCGCATCTGTTCGATTTCCGTTTTGTTAGGTACGATAATAACACTCCGTGCTACTCTCTGATTATTCGGCCTTAACTTTCCAAATATACGTACGTACGTATTGTATGTACGTACTTCTAACGACGTTGTTATAAACAGCGATAGCTAATATCAGATTAAATTAAATATCAGATTAGTTTTACCCCCACGGTGAGACGAAATTCGTTCTGATGAAACACACGACCGCGTTAGATATTATTTCCTTTGAAATAATTACTTCACCGTTGAACGATTCCAATCGTTTTTTAACGATAATATTGGATTCGTAATTTTTTTTTTTTTTTAAGGGATATGTTTATTAACGAAACTGTCGAAAGAATAAATTTACGGTCTACTGATACTACCATTAAATTTAAATTGAGACGATATTTTGTAGATCGGTAGAATATTATCCTCTTTAAAAAAATCACGGTCAAATCGCCTCCGTGGCGCAATCGGCTAGCGCGTTCGGCTGTTAACCGAAAGGTTGGTGGTTCGAGCCCACCCGGGGGCGTAATTTTTTGCTCTTAATTTGTTTTTTTTTTATTATTGCTATAACTATGTAAAGGAACCCGAGTAAAATATTGACTATTTTTATTTTACATTACGATTTAAATCATGATTGTTTATATTACAATTTTTACATTATGATTAATCGATAAGTTATATTGTAATTATTTCATATATATATATATATAGTCTATACTGATGTATATATTAACATTATATAATAAATAAATAATAATACGATGTCATACAATGAGAAATATATAAGTAAATAAACGTAATGCCTTCTATAAAAAAAAAAAAGCGAACGAACGCGAGTGTATGAATTAAAGGATATATAATATACATTGTAATTAATGTATATGATGATAAAAATTTAATAATTTCACGTAAGAAACATCGGCGCCGTGGCTTAGTTGGTTAAAGCGCCTGTCTAGTAAACAGGAGATCGAGGGTTCGAATCCCTCCGGGGCCTTTTGATCGAGAACGATTGTTATTTTTTATCTTTTTTCTTTTCTCTCGTTTTCTTTCGTCGAAAAATACTTATCGAATTATTCGATTAAAATCAATTCTATTTTATTTACGCTATCTTGTAAAGATATTTTTTTTTCCCGTTTTAATATTAAAAGAACTATTGTAATCAATTCTTTGACTGACTTTGATCTCTTTCTCTTTTCATTTCAGTAACGAATATTTGACAAATCTTATCAAAAAAAGAAAAAAAAAAAAAAAAGAGATAAAAGAAAAAAGGATAAAAAATAAGAAAAAACTATCTCAGATTAATTATTTCAATCTCAATTATCCGACCGCGATAATTATCGAGATAAATATACAATTGTCTAACAAAACGTACGAAAATAAATTATATACGACGACGTAATAAGTAGTACAATAAATTGCGTTTGAATCTTCGAGAAAGTGGCGCCATTTTAATCACGCGATCGTTACAATTCGAAATTAACAAGATTGGCAGGACTGCTCGTCAGCTGCTCGGAATGTTATCGCGCGGGTTGAGCGTCGATTCCGTCCGTCCGTTTTAACCTCGTTAGAAGCGTCCCGAAAGAATAAAAAATGTCCTCGTGTACCGATCCGTTGCATTTGAACGACAAACGTTTGTTCAAGGAATTGAAAAGAAGTTTGCCCGGTAATGCGAAGGAGACGCACAACATTTTGGAGATTCGTGACGACGTTTTGTACGTGTGGAACGCGGATAAGTGTTGCGTGCAAACGTTAAATGTCGGTGCTACGCGCGGTAAATTCGACGAGGATGTCACTTATCAGGTTGGTCGTAGATTCATTTATTTGTTATTCATCGTTGTTATTGTTATTGGATTTCCCATAGCAGCTACGTTAGAATCTACTCTAACGTAAGATCGCATCGCGGAGTGAGGTTGTGTTTACCTCTACCGCTTCTTAGAACCTAACCTCGTGTTCGTCGCGCATGCGCCGTACGAACTAACCTATATGCACATGCGGCACGCGCGTTTATACGTCGCACGACTCGACACCGGTATATATATATATATATGATTACAATCGTGTATCTACATATTCGTATATTATCTCGTTGGATTACTTTTCATTAATTATTTATCATCATTTGTATTTAACAAATAAACGATGTATTCTATTAACGTGAACGAAGGTTTTAGATACGTAATTGGAACGGTCTGTTGTTTGAAATACATGGATTAAGACAATCGTCGAGAGAATTAATTTAATAACAGGGTTCATTACGTTTAAATATAGAAAAGTTCATTATTATTATTATATATATATATGTATATATATTTATACTAATATATGTGCGTGTGTGAGCGTGCGTGGGTGTTATTATACATAATGATACAATGTAATATATTTGACATTTATATATATATATATATATATATTAAATTATGTATGTATATATACATACACAAGCGCACACATACATACTGTACATAATAATATAATATCAAGTCGTCAAGGATGAAATTTGTAAGTTATCTAACTAACTTTGCCATTTTTTTTCTCTCTACAAATTTCATCCTTGACGATCTAATATAAATATATATATATATATAAATAAATTAAATTATGATTCGTATCGGTGAATCGTATATACGTTCCAACGGGTCAACCTCACACACGCGCGCACGTACGCACACCCACGTATATCGTTTATCTTTATAGAAAGGATCTTCTCTCACCCTGATGTTGACCAGTCCGTTAATCGGTCTTTGGTAGTCGTACGCACACTCGCGGAAAGTGATTACGTGGTAAATGAAAGGGAAGCGACAGTAGTAGCAGGCTACAGTAGAGCAGAACTGCGCCGTTGAACTGGATCCGCGGGTGAGAATGGTCGAACCAGCAGAACGTTTTCGTACTCCGGGTAACAGCCGTGCTTTTATTTCATTTCAATGGCACACAACGTGGGATCAGCGGGTACATTAATGCCTCGGCGCGTCGCGCAAAAGAGCGGTGAGGGGATAATTTATAGGAAATGGGTTGTTCGACGCTCCGGAGTAATTTAATTAAAATAAATGTCCGCGCTGCGGAAGAACGTTACCCACGAGCCCGCGGTCCACGCTGCGAATAAAATGCAAATTCAGACCCTTCACGGGGTGAGGCGGTGAGGTGGAGGAGGTTGGGTTGGCTTGGGTTGGTTTGGGTTGGGTTGGGTTGGGTTGGGTTGGGTTGGGTTGGGTTGGACGAGAGGGATGGAGAGAGGCTCGGAGGAGGTGTAGGAGGTGGAGAAGGAGGAGGAGGAAGATTTTCGTAGTGGAGGGTTGTTCAGGGGTGGAAGGAAGATAGATAGAATGGGTATATCGTATGTTGATAGATAAAGATACGAATGCTGGACGAATGGGTGACGATGATGCATGTTCTCTCTCTCTCTCTCTCTCTTTCTCTCTCATACACTCTTTTATTTCTTCCAAGTAACTATTCATATCCGTTGAGTCCATTCTATCTTCGTTCAAACGTATACCACTAAACCCTTACAAATCTGTTTTACGTTCCTCTACGTCCTTCAACTTCCCAAAGGAGTCCTTTTCTAGTGTCTTACAATCTACTAGATATTTTCTCTCTCTCTCTCTCTCTCTCTCTCTCTCTCTCTCTCTCTCTCTCTCTTTCCTTCTATCTCAGATTTTATCCTTATTAACCGTACTCTTTCAACGAACCAACGCAAACACGTCCTACGTCCTATCAAGAATTATATCAACGATATCGATCGACGTTAAAATTGCGTAATATATAAATGTACTCTACCTCGACGCGTACTAAATAGAAATCGTTAGAGTACGATTATACGATACGAAAGAAAATAAGATTGATCCTGGACGAAGATCTACCGGTCTTATCCGTTCTTTCGAGAGAAATCACTGAAAAGAATAAAAAGGGTGGTTGTATAACTCGAGTTCTCTCATCCTCCCTCTATCTTTCTCACACCCCTCCTCTCTCTCTCTCTCTCTCTCTCTCTTCCCTCGTTTCCTCTTTACTTGTGGGAGGGGCGGGGAGGGGAGCAAGTCGGTTCGTGAAAGAAATTTATCAAGGGCCCTCAGGTAATTCAAGAATATCCTAAAGCCCGTATATCAGCCGCGAGTTGGCCGACTGAAATATCGGTCGTAAATAATAAAAGTTAGCAAGGTTCCTCTGTGCTGTGCGGAGGAGAGAGAGAGAGAGAGAGTGAGAGACCAGACCAGACCACCGGGACGGAGTTTAAACCGGAAGATAGGTGTCGCGGGATACGGACGGACGAGGTGGTGGCGGAGCAGGGTTGTGCCAAGAGGAGGAAGGAGGGTAGGTAGGTAAAAGAGCCGGCGAGAGTAACCGCGTGATGAGGATGGAAAGAGAAGGTTGGAAGGGGTGGATGGGAGGAGAGGTAGGAGGTAGGAGGAGGTGTTGGAGGGTCCGTAGGTAGAGCAGCGTTGGCGTGAGGCGAGAGTGGGTGGTTGGGTTGAGGGCGTAGGAGGGTAGAGGGGTAGGGACGGGGACACAAAGACGCACCATTGTCAACCGCTCCGCCATCGGAACCACCGTCCGCCGCGGGAAACTTTGAATCATTTTTATTGCATAGAGTTATCTTTGTTACCAGCGGAACGGGGTGAACGTCTAAACGCGTTCCCTCTTTCTCTATCTCTCTCTCTCTCTCTCTCTCTCTCTTTCTCTTTCTCTTTCTCCCTCGAACCGCGTTCTCCGTTATATATATATATATATATATATATATATATATATATATATATATATAACGGAGCCCTTCTATCCCGAGGGCTTCCTTTTTCCCGTTTCCGTCCCGTCCTTCTATCCCTCTCCCCCCCTCCTCCTCCCCCCCCGGTTGTTCCGCGCTACGAGAGAGAGATAATGCGAACGCGAAAACGTTCACACCCCTTTGGCTGCCCAAATGGAATAAGTTCTTTAATTCGCGAATTTACCGCCGGGCAAACGAATCGTCCGAGCTGTCGCCGAGATAACGTTCTTCTAGAACGAACCCATTCCCAACGCGATCGCGAGAATAATACTTTCTTACCACGGAAATCTTACCTCAGTTACTTCCTTTAGTTTACTTACTTACTTCTTTACTTACTTACTTACTTCCTTTACTTTACTTATTTACTTATTTATTTATTTATTACGCGAGTAAGTACGGATTTACACGACAGGCCGTGATTACGACCGTCATTCGTTTTCATTCATGAATTATAGGAATTATCCTAAACGCGTTTTCTATCGATCGATAGCGCTGTAGTTTTACATTAACGTTCTTTTTTATATTCCTACTTTTTTTTTGATACGATTATCTAGGAGGATTGAATAAGCGTGATCCACTTTAAATCGTGTCGAGCGTCCTTACTCGATACGAATGTGAGAAAGTGTAAGAGAGAGAGAGAGAGAAAGAGAGAGAGGGTGGGGGGTTGGGAGGGAGGGAAATAGAAATGAAAGGAAAGGAATGTCGGTGATACTTAATTCGGGAAAAACGAAACGATGCATTTTGGTTTTCCTTGCACCTCTACCCCACCCTACCCACCCACCCACCCACCTAACCACCCCCACCCAACATCCCACCGGACACGCGAGCTTTTCTAATTGCTATGCGGAGTCCCCGGGAGCCGGCAAAAAGGACAGTCTTATCTAAATTAAAAGTAGTACCACGACTGGTACGGTCTCGGGGTCGTAAAGGGTCAACGTAGCCGCGAACCCGGGATAGAAAATCCGAGCGAATTCCTGACCGTCTCAGGTTTTAGAGTAAAGGAACGAAGCCGGGGAGCGAGGGACGGGGACGGGGAGGGGAATATCGTGTAATAAGCGAAATCCGCTCGACGATAATTAAAAAGTAATTTTACGGTGACGTTTGTGAGTACGGTGCTCGCGCTTTCCAACGTCGGTGGAGTCCGTTGGCGCTCACGTTTTTGGAAGAAAGAGAGAGACGGAAAGATCGGGGAATGATAAAGATAAAGAGAGTTAGAGAGAGAGAGAGAGAGGGGGGGGAGGGGCTTGGAGACGGGAATCTACGAGAACTGCTGCTCGGTTTTTCGCCGAAAAGTATAAGCAAACGTAAAAGCGAGAGGTCACTCGCTGTTCGAGTACAACCCATAACCCACTCGGACCTTTTTCAATTCGTTCGCTGGAGAGAGACACGAGTTTCATAACGAAAAAAAAAAATAAATAAATAAATAAATAAAATAGAAAGAAGAAGAAGAAGAAGAAACTATCTACTAGCAATAAGAAAAAAAAAAAAAAAGAAACGAGGAAGAGAGGAGAGAAACGAAATTAGGTTTTGGTTTCTTTTTCTTTTTTTTTGTTTTTTATTTTTTTATTTTTTTTTATTTTTTTTTGGAAAATGTAATAAACCGACCGACGGGTCGTCCGAGAGTGTGACGCACGTTTATCCTCCTGTTACGAATTTACTATCCATTTAAAATGCATTTAAATCATATATTAAAATACATTGATAATTTCTTATAATCTGTCTATGTATACGTCCTATCGAACAATCTAATCTATCGATCCATCTATCCAGCTATCACATCCATATAGGATATTAACCGTTGAATATTTAATAATCCCTTCATGCGCGATAGTTGGCGGATAAAGTACTGCCAGATTAACTTTATATTATAGATTTTGTTTGGGGAGATAATTTTTCAGATACGCGCTGGGGTCGTTGGAGGACAAGAGGTGATAGTGGTGGTGGGTTAGGTAGATAGGTAGGTAGGTAGGTAGGTAGGTAGATAGGTAGGTAGGTAGGAATAACCGTATAAAGAAGAGTGGTATGTACGTACGTACCTAGTGCAATAAAATTCACGGGAAGTGTTTTACATCGGTACCACGAGAGGAGAGAGAGAACGAGAGAGAGAGAGAGGAAACCTTGTATACGCGCGACTATACTGAGAGAGAAAAAGAGAGAGAGAGAGAGAGAGGATGAGAGAGGGTGAAAGAGAGAAAAAGAGAGAGAGAGAGAGAGAGGAAGGGAGGCTCGACGAATTCAGTAAGTGGCGGACAATGGCTTTTGTGGTAGACATCGGCCGCTTCACCCCAACCCCACCTACCACCCCAAACCCCCACGTTTCTTCCTCTCTCTCTCTCTCTCTTTCTCTCTCTGTCTCTCTCTCTGTCTCTCTCTGTCTCTGCACGTATTCGTATTTCGTTCGCGCTCTGGTACGGATACATTTTCTCTCTTCTCTCGCGCATTATTCGTTCCCGACCCCTTCCAACCCTATCGTCGTACGCGCTAGGAACACACTCGAATGTCACGCTCTTGAAAACGAAAAAAAAAAAAAAAGGAAAGAAGAAAAAAGGAACGAGAGGAAGGGAGAGGGGGGAAAAAAAGGAGCAAAGGAAAAGGGAGAAAGAGTGCGTGAACAATCTCGCACCTCGCTCCACACTCATTTATTAATAGGTAGGTATATGCATGTACCGAGACTCGAATGCGTACAGCTAACAAACCACCCTCTCCGAAACGTTTCTCTCTCTCTCTCTCTCTCTCTCTCTCTCTATCTCCCTTCTCTCTCTCTCTCTCTCTATCTCTCTTTCGTGCCATTTATCAAAATTGTCATTACTAATTGAATGAAATAAAATGAAGTAACGAACGTCGAGATAAAAAAATAAAAAAACGGTCTATTTTTCGTTTCAACCACCCTATCGTCGAATAGGGGGATACACTTCGAGTATTAAACTTCGGGGGGGGGATGTTCGTTATACCTGTATATACCTGTACGTACGTACTTACGTATCATACATACGCGTATAATTTACTTTTACCTTTTATTCGCTTTTCGTCCGATAGAAATGATTAAAAAAAAAAAACAAATTAAAAGAAAAGAAAAGAAAAGAAAGAAACAAAAATAAAAACAGAAAGGAAGGAAGGAAGGAAGGAAGGAAGAAAGTAATAAATAGAGTGCCGTAATAATAAAACTTAACGTAGCTTCATTATAATAGTAATATTACGATAGAATGAGTTGGGGTTAGCGTTACAAAAGGGTTATTTGTTGAGACGAAAGATCGGCCAAAGGATTATCCCCGAAGTAACTTCCTTTATCTGTCTTCTTCGCGAAGAGTCGTATAAGAGAATGACCGAAGGAAAACGGGGGGAGGGTTGGGGTGGGGTGGGACAGGCAACGGAGCGGTATGGGCGTTGACGCGATAGTATGGGGGTGGGGGTGTGTACGGTACGAGAGGGTGCGATACGAGAGGAGGGTGAGAGTTTTCATTGTCAAGGGTGCCCGTTAAAATGCGAAACATTCTCCTTCGTCTTGGAAGGAAGCGAGCGACGAAATCCCGACGATCGGGTAGAGAACATCGCATCGTAGTTGTATTAAGCGTTAAAGCTGAACGCGCGCGCGCAAAAACACACAGAGACACAGGAAGATACCGTCCGTGTCTGTGTGTGTGTGTGTGTAAGCTCCAGACCGAAATACCATCGGAAACAAGACGATACGCCGCGGCGCACCGCATATATTCGCCCATTATCGCTGCCTCCTATAGCCTATAAGCGAAGAGTTAAAAGGGCTCTGGCGTAGCTCTCGCAATGACAATAATTCCACGCTAATAACCCACCCTCCACCCCGTTCCCACCCTCCCTATTCCATTTCACCCTCCTCCTCCTCATCCTCCTCATCCTCCTCATCCTCCTTCGGTATTCTTCTTCTTATTGCCAGGGGTTGTTCTCGGAAGAGACTTCCCGAGACTTCTCCTACGCCAACCAATTCTCACTCACCCTCAACATCACCCTCAACCAACCAACCATCCCTCCCCGTTGACGCCGTCCTAACCCTTCTCACCCTTCCACCCCTATCCCGTTCTCTTACATTAATGACGGATACGAGGACGAATAGTGAATCTTTGTTAATCGTTAACGCTCTTCTCCTGACTATTGTCGCTACTGTT
>OU427014.1:2144510-2154510 GCA_911387935.1 Dolichovespula saxonica
CGCCGCGAGCGATTGGGTAAGAAGGAAGGAAGGAAGGAAGGAAGGAAGAAAAAAAATAAAAGAGAGAGAGAGAGAGAGATCGAAAGGAAAAGGAAGAATAAAAAAAAAGAAGGAAGAAGATTCGATGGGTTGGTGGGTGGGTGGGTGGGCCGAGAAGGAGCTTTGGTAAGAGTCATAAGAAATTTTGCGAGTGGATGAGAGAGAGAGAGAGAGAGAGAGGAGGGGGTTGAGAAAAAGAAATGAAGAGGAGAAAAAAAAAAGGAAGACGAAGACGATGAAGAAGAAGAAAAATAAGAGGAAGAGGATTGGTGGATGCGGTGTAGCGATGAGGGGGAGGGTGGAGGGGACGAGTAAGAACAGGGAAGAAACGGACGAATATACGCGCCCTGGAAAAACGTCTGTTCTACTCTCTGGCCCTCGGCAGTAAATCCAGAAACGGTGTTACGGCGCTCGGGAGAGATAATGCGCAATCATTTCGGAATGGAAATTAAAATCAGATGATGAATCCTAACGATGCCGTTTATTATTTTAATTTTCCGCGAAGGCCGCCGCCGCCACCTCCTCCTCCTCATCCTCCTCCACCTCCTCCTTCGCGGCTACGTCGCACACGAACGGCGCGGCCCCGAACACCTAAATCCCATTTACAAGCACGCCGTCTAAAATACCGCTAACTCCTCCCAACGCCATACCTCTGGCGTATTCTTCCTATAGACGGGGTTGTTTCTGGGAGGGTGGGTTTTAGGTTGGGAGGGGTTGGGTTCGGGGGGGGGGCGGATAAGGGGCTGCACTCCTTGCCGTTAGCTCGTTCCTAGCACGCTGCTAACTCGAGTTCGAGACAGTAAATTACCTTCCTATTAGCCGTATAATTACAAGATGGCCCCCGTTCGTAATTTCCGTTTATTCCAAACTTTATCGTTAACCGAACGCGATAACGTCTTTTTTTTTTTTCTTTATTTCTTTCTTTCTCTTCTTTTCTTTTTTTTTTTTTTTTTATTCTTTTATTTCACCCTCCGATTTCACGATCAGAACGATCCGAAGGACCAATGATACTCGGATTAACATTAATTGGGAACAATTATTTTTTATTTTTTATTTTTTATTTTTTATTTTTTATTTTTTATTTTTTATTTTTTATTTTATATTTTATATAAATCGTTACGATATTTCCTTTTTTTTCTTTCTTTCTTTCTTTTCTTTTTTATGACTCTCGCGTTAAAGGACTCGCACGAGTGATACACGCGTAATAAACGTATAAGCGAGAATCACCCGAAGAAGAAGAAGAAGAAGAAGAAGAAGAGGAAGAGGAGGAGGAGGAGGAGGAGGAGGAGGAAGAACTATTCGAATGTTAACTTTCCAACGTTCGTTACGTCCCATTAAACCGGCCAATAATCGAGACTTAACGTTTAACGTCCGAATAAATCGTCATATTCTCTCTCTTTCTCACTCTCTCACACGCGGCGTTGTTTCCCAAGGATACGTTCATGCTTTTACGAATTTACATCCTCGGTGACGTATAAAAAAGCGTTGTTTTTTTTTTTATTTCCTTCCTTCTTCCTCCTATCTTTTACTTTATCTCGCTTTCTCTCTTTCCTTTCCCGCCCTCTTAACACTCCAACCCCTTAGCCCACCAAAACCTCACCCAACCCGTTCCATCCTACTCCTCTTCCCACCCCTCTCTCTCTCTATCTCTCTCTCTTTCTAAGGGTCCTCCCATTTTCGTTGCTGTATACATGGATTATTATAACGTAACTATAACTTTTTATGTCGACTCGTAACGTCTATACAACTCGGCATCCCATCTGCTAAGGCATCGCCATCGGTTCCAAGATGTTGTTCTCTACATTTGGACAATTTCGGTATTACTGTTCGTACAAAATCTCTCTCTCTCTCTCTCTCTCTCTCTCTCTCTCGTTGTATTCTTTATACGATCGCATCGTATTTGGCCTACCCTCTCGCAAAAGTTAACCACCGACCGTTCGTTTCTTACCATTTCGGAATAATAACACCGCGCGTTGTGCGAACGTTAAACGATCCAAAACGCCCTCTCAACTGCCTCTCATAGACTCCGTCTACAATCTCTTTTTTTTTTCCCCGTTTATTCCTTCTTTTCTTTTTTTTTTTTTCTTTTTTGAATATTTTCTTTTTTTTTTCTTCATTTTTACATTGAAGCGACGCGCTTGACAATGCAGTTAATTCGATAGTTCCGTTCGATCAAACCTTCAAGTATTACACATCGTCTCCACCCCATCATCAAATTGGTAACCCCATATTCTGGTCCAACTCCTATCCCTCGACCTACCCCTTTCCCCTTCCGTTCCTTCCCTTCAATGCCTTCTACAAAATGTATAAGATAAATTCATCTCTTCTGCTGTTACCGTTGCTGCTTTGTGTCGTCGGCCTGTAATGGGACGAGAAAGAACGAGAGAGTAAGAGACAGATAGTGTGTGAGTAAGAGAGACAAAGAGAGATAGATAGAGAGAGAAAGAGAGAGAGAGAGAGAGAGAAAATCTGACGCGTTATTTCGTCAGGATTTGCGTCTGGCCGGTCGCGTCTTAAAGCACAAAGGTTTTTAATTATTCGAAGGCCAAAATGAAACCTTCCCAAACTTTTAGATATATAATAAAATATAATAAAATAATATAATATCGTGGTAAACATCGGGTTATATATACATATATAGATATATGTCAATAGACATTCGTCGAGCGTTGACATTAGACCTAAGTAGAGTGTGTTCGCAAACTTACCCTCTATCGCACATACCTTTCAAGATTACTTTTTCGTCCGTTGTGTGTAACGGGGTGGGGGTGGGGGGGAGGTGAAGAGTATACGGAAAAGGTAGATAATTAAAACCACGAGTGGGTAAATAAAACGGACTGGCGTGTTGTACTTTCTACGAGCCACCGAGAAACGTAATAAGTAGGCGAGTCTGTAGCCTTAAAAAAACCTGGGTAGATCCTTAAAAAACGTCGGCGGGAACCCTCAGGATCCGCTATTTTTTCGCGTTAATTTGAATTTCGTAATTAACCGGCTACGTACGTACGTACGTACGTACGTATGAATTCCCTTGAGAATACCATAAAGGTCCCTTCTACCTTTAATTTCCGCGAGGATTCGTTATAATACGGCGTGCGCCTTCCTTCACCGACGCACACCCCTCCCCTCCCTCCCCTCCACTCCTCCCACCCCTTCCAAGCTTTTGCCACGAAGGAAACCGTAGATTTTTCTGACCTCGAACGGCGCGTATGTATACTTTGGGATACGCCGCTCTAAGAACGCACACACAGGCGCATAAACGCGTTTACGCGAACGGAACATACGCACGCACGTACGAAAGAATTAGAGAACCGAAAGAATCTAACGCGTTTAGATTGTTACGCGTGCGTATGCGTTTGTGTGTGTGTGTTTTTTCTGTGTACATGTTTGCAACACCCAACCATTAAAATGCATTCAAATTAAATATCATTGTAATGTGTACGATAAATATAATCCCCTTTCATCCATCACGTCAAGAAGGATGAGCACGGCCTGGGGGTTTGGGTTCGTGGAGGGATGGGGATGAAGAAAACGCCGTCCGTGAAAGAAAATAAAAAGAAGGAAGGAAGGAATGAAGGAAGGAAAAAAAGAAGAGATAGAATTAAAAAAAAAACGAGGAGAAAAATATCGAAATCTCTTGGCAGGAGTGAAATTTAGTCGTGATTGGGGACTTCATCGTCGTCGATAAGGGTGGTCGGGGGTAGGTTGGGAGGCGAGAAGAGCGTGTTGAGGGATGAGAAGGTGGGGGTGGGCGGCAAGGGGGAGGGGTAGCAGAAGACTCTCGTTGTAATTACCGAGTATTTTTCTCGCAGAGTCGGTACGTCCCTCTTTTTTTTCCTTCTCAAACCCTCGACCCTCGAACCCCTCGACCCTTCCTACCCCTCTCCTCCTCCTCCCTCTCTCTCCACCGACGACTGCTGATTGATATTTTGTATTCAGTAGGTATCCAACTAAGATCGTCGTCTCCTCTTTCGTAAGGCTTCGGTAAAATACGGTAACCTTATCCATCGCTCTTAAGACTACCTACCTAACTACCTACCTACCTATCTCTACTACCTACCTACCTACCTACCTACCTATCTACCTACCTAACAATCTCATCGTCGTCTTCGTCGTTTTATGTATTAGAGGTGGAAGTATCTTTTTGCGAAAGCTCGACTTTTATCCCCCATTTTTTTTTCTCTCCTTCCCACTCTCTCTCTCTCTCTCTCTCTCTATCTATCTCTATCTCTGTCTGTCTGTCTGTCTGTCTGTCTGTCTGTCTCTCTCGTTGGGTGGGTGGAGTGGGGGGAATGGTCGATCGACTCGTGACAAAGATGGACGTACCGTACGCGGTTATAAAAGCGTAGTCGCAAAGTAGCACGAGTGTCTCGAAAGTCTCGAGTCGAGTCGAGAGAGAAAAAGAAAAAGAGATAGAGAGAGAGAGATAAAGAGAGAGAGAGAGAGAGGACCCTTATATAAACTCACGCCCCATTTCGCTGAAGGTTCATCTTTAATTTCTTCGCATTTCTTTTTCCTGCTCCCACTTTTCCCTGCCACTCGACGCTCTTTTAAATTCCACCCCGGGCCGGTCCTCCTCCTCCTCCTCCTACGACAACCAACTTCACCTCCTCCTTCTCCTCCTCCTCCTCCTCCTCTTATTCCTCCCACCATCCCATCCCATCCCTCGCGTTCACTGTTCACTCATTTCTCCGGTTGTCTTAGGGCGATTAACCAGACTCCTCGTACACCCTCTATCTCTCTCTCTCTCTCTCTCTCTCTCTCTCTCTCTCTCTCTTCTTTTTTTCTTTCTCTACAACGAGAGCTACGTTCAAAACCCTCCACTTCCGACACCTTCCGACCTGGTAGGACCTTGTCATCTCTCTCTCTCTCTCTCTCTCTCTCTCTCTCTCTCTCTCTCTCTATTTCTTCTTCTTTTTACCCTCCAACCGTCCACCCCTCTTCCTTCCTCCCCCCACTCGCCTTCTCCCATCTTCTCATCGGCCTCTTTCCACCTTAGTCACATTCTTAATATCGTCTTTTTAAGATTTTTTTAAAGCGCCATTAGGGAAACTATATTGCCACTCTCGTCGACGACACTGTCCTTGATCCTAGTGGTGGTATGATGGAGATGGTGGTTGTAGTAGTGATACTGCTACTACTACTAATACTAATACTACTACTACTACCACTGTTACTGCTATTCCTGCTGCTACTGCTTCTATTGATGCTGCTAGCAGTAGTGGTATTAGTATTAGTGATAGCAAAAGGTGCTGGTACCTCACTACCCAAGAGGATCCTCTTGCAAGATGAAGGACACGATTGCACCTTCTGAACATTCTCTCTCTCTCTCTCTCTCTCTCTCTCTCTCTCCCTCTCTATGTGTGTGTGTATGTGTGTCCGTGTTTCTGTGTATGTGTGTGTGTGTATGCGTACGGCTTCCACTCAAATTACTCAAATAAATTTTCTTTATTTTTTAGAAAGGCCGAACCGCCCCGCCCCACCCCCCTGCCCATCCGCCCGCTCCCCCGCCCCCATCATGTTTTCTGTAACACTCAGGACCAACATGCCACTCTTCCACTATCGTAAAACTACGACGGAACTTACACGCCCTCGTAGCCTTTTTATAACGACAACGATTTCATGCTCGGGTTATTGCACCCCAAAGAGGATAATAGATCCTCGTTATGGCGTTAGGTTTATCATACGTTCGAGTTACGATCATCGATTACAATGTCTCCCCGAGCACGTTGGAAAATATTCGTTTAGGACGATACAGTGGTTATATATTTTTCGATATTTCTTTCTTTATTTCCTTTGGATTTTTTCTTTTTTTTTTTTTTTACCCTCTTCTTTTTTCTTTCTTCCTCGACGAGACGTCCTACGAGTATTATCAATAATTCTAATCGTCGTGGTCTCTACCCCCACCCCCATCCCCTATAGACGATCGAACGAGCTTTAGGATCGTAAATCGATCGACGTTAAACTAATCGCACGTACAGGTACGACAAACGTCGATAGAGAATAATCGATGAGTCGATCGTGTCGCGGAATTATTTCGAATGAAAAAAAAAAAAATCTCTTTTCGAAGGTTTCAAGGCCTAATCCAATCGGAAGGTTTGAAAGTTGAAAACTTTCGCCTCGAGAGGACGCAGAAAAAAAGGGGTTGAACTTTATTCGTTCCGACGCCGCTATCACCCCAACCGTATCGTTTTTCTCTCTACGTCCTTTGCGTCGTCGTTTTCGTCGACCTCTTTATTTTTTTTTTTTTCTTTTTTCACTTTTCATTTTTTTTTTTTTTTTTTTTTCATTTCTCCTTCGTCGTCGGTTCAACATTCCGAGCCGTACGTAAATTGGGTTAGGCTTCGATAACCGACGAACAAGATTGAAACGTGATTCACTCGAGGGGTGTGATCGAGGGTGGATCAGGGTGGGGTGGGTCGAAATGATATTTTTCACGGACAATCGAGGGGGGGGAGGAAGGGAGAGGGGTTGGGGGAACGGACGAGAGAAGGTACGCGAATAATACATAGATCGTAAATATTTAACGTTCCAAGATAATTAACGTCTTCGTTCTTATGCCATCCACCATCATCCTGCACCCCCCCCCCTCCCTTCTCTCCGCTACACCCTCGGCCCACGTCTGGAAGCGCAAAAGATCGCATTATAAATGCAACATTTTAGGGAATAATATTATAATGCCGGGGACAAAAGTTAGCCGGGTTCTCTCCAACGTTGGCGAGCGTTGCCTTTTGCAACGGCGGCGGCCCAACTACGGTGAGAAGGAAAGACGGAAGGAAATTGATAGGAGTCTTAATGCCGCTAAGGCGACCTCTCGCAATTAGACTTTTTAATTTTTATTAGTGACGCCACGTCCGCCTAAGCGTATGCATAATGCCATGAATATTTTCCCCGTAACTCTGCCAACTTGTCTCCCAAGGAATTAACCCTTAAATTAGCAGTTAGCCTCGGCCTCAGACGCAAAGTCCTTCCGCGTCTCGCTAAATTAGAAACACACCGGGTATAGCCAGGGAATCTCCGGACGGTTTCACCTGCACCACCACCACCACCACCTGGTATGGTTTTTTTCTTTTCTTTTCTTTCTTTCTTCAACCCTTATTACTTACGTGCGATTTACGAGGAGAAGATAGGATAAGGTAAAATAAAAAATATATATGTGAAAAGAAAAGTCGAAACTTTGTATTGTGCACTTTTTCTCGTAGCTTCCTAAGTGCAACAAAAATTTTTCCCCATCGATCCTCAGGTCCACCTACAACTACTAAAACTACTACCACTACTACTACTACCCCAGTAGTGATGGGATTTTTAAAAAGTATCCACCGTGCGTTCGGACGGTCTCGGACTAAGAC
Source organism: Dolichovespula saxonica (assembly GCA_911387935.1). Lineage (NCBI taxonomy): Eukaryota > Metazoa > Arthropoda > Insecta > Hymenoptera > Vespidae > Dolichovespula > Dolichovespula saxonica. The sequence goes on from OU427014.1 coordinate 2,151,896, forward strand.
GCGTACTCGAATTATAATCAGATCTACGCGATATGAATGTTCCGTGATCGATCACTCGTTCGTTCCTGATCGTAATCCTGACCTAAGCGTAATAACCGTTCGAACGGGAGAGACCGTGGGGAAGTGATTTCAATGCCCGTGAGCTTTAGGAATCGAATGCAGAAGGTTACCATCGGAAACATCGACGTACTATACTACGGGAGGAGTACAGCGTGTCGTGTCGCGTAATTAGACGGGGTGCGAGGAAGTGGGAGGTAGTGGGAGGGAAGAAAGGAACGAAAGAGTCCATGGCTACGTACTTTTGTTCGATGCTCGAACGAAAAAAAAAACTGAACAAAAAATAAACCAAGAAAAAAAAATGAAGAAGACAAAGAAGAAAATGATGGACACGTCGTAAATTAACGAAGACAGGGTGGTACTCGAACGACCGATCGGATGAGTATGAAGGATGGAGGATGGAGGATGGTGGATGGAGGATGAAGGACGTTAGGGAGGTGAGGGATAAAGGAATGGTCTTGTCACGTTGTTCCTCAAATAAAACAAAACTAAACGAACTGAACGCTCGGACGAGGGAAGTTAAAGCTCTCTGTCTCTCTCTCTCTCTCTCTCTCTCTCTCTCTCTCTCTCTCTCTCTCTCTCTCTAGCATGGTGCAGAAATACGATGCGCGCGCTCTCCTATAGCAGTAGTCCGCCTCCTGCAACTCGACCAGTGGAACTTATTAGACTTCGTGCTTTCACCCGGGCTGAAGCTCACGGCGTTCTACGGTAGGTCTCCGGGCTTATTTAAGCTGGCTTTCTAAGTACGCATACTAAATATGATAATATTGCAACGACAAAAAACGTCAGCGGTATTTAGCCTCCTAATTAGTAGATCGTGACTCGTTTGCGAACGTTTCATTTCGTTGCCTTTCACATTCCTCTACCACGTCTCTCAGCTTTCTACTACTACTACTTATTCTTCTTCTTCTTCTTCCTCCTCCTCCATCTCCACCTCCACCTCATCCGCATCCTCCTCTTCTACTTCTACTTCTGACAATGGCCGCGATGAGAAACGGACTACGTGATCCTAGAAATATCAAGAATTTGGATTTCCTACCGTACCCTACTTACTCCACGGCAACGTTGAAACTTCAACTAAATCTTTTACCAACGTCTCGTTATTATTACAATTTGTTTTTTTTTTTTTTTTCCTCTTTTCTTCACTTTCTTCCTCGTCTTTTTTTTTTTTTTTTTTTTTTTTTTTTTTTTAATTAGAACGTGTAAAATCTTCCTAATATTTCTAATCCCCTCCTATCCCGCCCTCCCGATCCCCTCGGCCCCATCACTTTTTCCTTTTCTTTTCTATCTTCTCGCGCACGGAGGGACCCTCCTTTGGAATTTACGATTACGAATACTTTCGATGATTAATAAATTCTCCAATGTCCAACGAGAATTCCGCGTTTTATGTTCGTCGGGTTTAAGGAGTTCCCTCTATCTCTCTCTCTCTCTCTCTCACTCACTGTAATTAAAGTAAAAAGAATTAAGAAGAATAAAAAGGAGAGAAAGAGAGAGAGAGAGAGGGAGGGAGGGAAATGGAAGTTTATTTTCTTAACGAATATCCGCAGAGATAGATAGATAGAGAAAGAGAGAGAGAGAGAGTGAGAGAGAGAGAAGATGCGCATCGTCGATGACCGGTCGACGGTTTCGAGAGGTCAGGAATGGACGTTACGTTAAAAATGTGATGAGTGGGTGTGCTTGTGGGTGGATAGTACAGGAAGGTAGTGGGATCGGGTAAAAGGGCGGGGAGGAGGAGGAGGAGGAGGAGGAGGAGGAGGATAGAGAGAGATAGAGATAGAGATAGAGAGAGGGTGTGGGAAGATCTCGAAAGATTCGACTGGCCTTCTAGTCGCGGGTAGGAGAAAATAGCGAAGGCACTTCGGTCTCCCAGGGCGAAACCGGACCGGCGCGATGGACTCTGTGGGTGGTACCAATTTGAATCCAGGAATGCCTCGGTAGGTTCGCATGCCCAACCCCCTATCGTAGCTCCGCGACGCAAACCCCACGGAGAGAGGTGTGCGGAGAAGGACTCTAACATCGAGGCCATGCCCCACTCCATCCCCATTCCATCCCCATTCCATCCCACTCCATCCCACTCCATCCCATTCTATTCCAGCGCGTTCGCCGGGAGAGAAAGTCCGCCGCCGACTCAGCCGACGATCTCCACAGGAGCGTCCTCGAGCGTGAGCACGGCGCAGCACCCACCCCCTCATCCCTCACCCTCCCCACTAACCCCTCTTACCGACCGACCACCACCAACGCACCCCGCAACCCCTCCCGGGTACTCCATGCCGTACCGGAGACGCACGGGACTGTCGTTTCGAGATTCTAGAACGTCGTTTTGTATAACCCCTACGTGAGAATCCACTTGCTCGATTTAGATGAGCCCGAGCACCACCTAACAACCATGATGTGAAAGACAGAGAGAGAGAGAGAGAGAGAGAGAGAAGGAGGGAGATGAAATTTACAATGGAAACGAATTCCATCCAATCTTATATAACGTATGGTGCTATGTGCTAGCTTCGTCTTTACAATAAAAAAAAAAAGAAAAATAAATAAATAAATAAATAAATAAAAGG
>OU427014.1:2159510-2174510 GCA_911387935.1 Dolichovespula saxonica
GTCCGATCTTTGGTTTCCTTCGTTGGACGTTATCTTAAATCTAATGAAACGCCTATGTCGTCACCGTTGTAAGACAGTTAACGAAAACGATTAGTGTCGTACGAAATTAATGAGCTTGATGTTAACTTTTACGTCTTGCGTAACCCACACGACGTACCACCTCCACCACCACCACCTCCACCACCTCCTTCGGTACCGTTCCTTATGACTCCACGGAGTACGATTAAAAATCTCCGAAGGATATTCAACGTAACACAGTAAACTGGGAATGTACCGTAATAATTGGGGAACGAACGTGCGAACGATCTTTGTACTTATCGAACGTCGATACGTTGCATCTAACAACCCCTCTCCCTCCCTCCACATAGTATTCTCTCTCTCTCTCTCTCTATCTCTCTCTCTCTCTCCCGATTAATCTTTCTCCCCGAAGCTCTTTATTATCCGAAACTTTAACGCGATAATTCGTTCAACCTCGCGCGACGCAAAAAACTCAAATCTTTAGCGCACTTGAACGTAATTCTCGTCCCTTTAGCGAAGATGAAGAATAAGAAGAATAAGGTAACGAAAAGAATGGTTAGTACCTATAGAAGATGTTAATAGTAAGAACGAGAGGTCGAATCGTCGAGGTCTCAAGCCTAAAGTGCAGTTGAAAGAATCTAACCGGATGCGAGAGAGTACGTTGGTGGTGGTGGTGGTGGTGGTGGTGGTGGACCCTCCCCCCACCCACCAGACCCCGGTTGAATGGGTTGAACCGGTATATGGGTGCGAGGGATGGGGGATGGTACGGGGGAAGGTGGGGGTGTTGGACGTAGGAGTGAATGAGAACCACCTAAAGCCGACAACAGTACCGGCAAATAGCGCCAGCGCCAGGAGGAGTTGCAGTTTTCGAGGGTCAGTTTCCGGACGGGCCTGAAAAGGACGCGGGGTTGGCCTCATTGTTAAACGACGAAGCCGACTGTGTGTACGGGTTCGTCGCTGTTATTACCAGTTTTAACCTACGTTAAAACCACAGCGCTGGTGTTGGTGAACCGTCGACTTCGTCATCTTCGTCATCTTCGTCGTCGTCGTCGTCGTTGTCGTCGTTGTCGTCGTTGTCGTTTCTACCTCTCTCTCTATCTCTCTCTCTCTCTCTCTCTCTTTTCCTGTATATATGTGTGTGTGTGTACGCGCGCGAGCGTTCCCGGACGATGACGCAATTACCTCTCGCCGCGGGAAAATAATTAATAACAATTAATCTCTCGTGTATGGCAGTAGGCAGGTAGCAGTGGGTTGGGTTTAACCATGGCGTATAGGCTGCGCTGTGCTGCTCTACTGTGCCGCCTGCCCAGTAATTATGACTCGGATTATAAAGGTCGAGAGCCGCCGCGAGTACTGAAGGGCTGTTCACTCGAACTGCCCCTGTTCACTTGGCATTTACACCCCGCGGAACGCACCCCTCCCCCCGTCCTCCCCGCCCCCCACTGTTCTCCACCCCGAATCCCGGTCGTCCCCGAGGCCTACGGTCTAACTCACCGTTCCTTCTTTTTCCCCAAAGACCACCAACACCACCACCATCGTCGACGTCGTCAACACCATCTCGACTTCACCTTCACGTATAACCACATTCACGAGCCACCATCATCGACCTCACCTCGACCGAACCCACCACCCTCGACTTCCTCTACCTCGTCTAGAGTTACCATTATAACAAGTTTCGTTGTTGGACCACCTTTTACACCGGCTGAAACAATGTCCTTCTTACCCTTCTTCAACCATCGTACACCTCTCTCTCTCTCTCTCTCTCTCTCTCTCTCTCTCTCTCTCTCTCGCTCGCTCGCTGTACTATTCTATCTCGAACCCTTTTCTCCGGCCCCGATTCTCTTCCGGTGTTCGAGTAGAAACTTTTTAAGAATCGACCTATCCCTCCTCCATCCCTCTCTCCTTTTCTCATACATACATATACCACACACACACACACACACACACACACACACACACATACACACACCTACACGCATACTCTTTCTTTTTACTCACCTCTAGCTTTGACCTACGAGTGGTAGCTACATATATACATATACACGTGTATATATATGTGTGTGTGTGTGTGTGTGTGTACGTGTGTGTATGTGTGTGTGTGTGTATATAAAGATCTCGTACGCGGAACAATGCACTTTCTCGAGACTCTTCGACTATTCCAAAAGGAACAAAGGAACAAAACCGAAATTACGTTCGATCGTTCGTAACTTTTTCGTCCCTCCCAACTTGCGTTCAACAATCTCGTGTACAGTTATCGAAAATAGGATCGATCTATCGATCGGAAAGAATGACGAGAGAAAGATCGGAGATAACTAATCGACACGACGAATTTCTTTTTCTGTCTTCTTTTCTTTTTTTTTTTTTTTTTTTTTTTTTACACCTACCAATAGGTACCTGCTACGTTATATTCTTTCACTGTTATATATATATACATATATTATATATATATATACGTATGTATGCATACGTATGTACGCAAATACGTGGATACACATAATTTGGATTTAAAACGCGTTCGTTTAAAGGGTAAAATTAATTATACACGGGGTAAACCTGGGCGAGGCCGAGTTTTGGCGCGTTAACACGTCGTTCCCAACGCCGAATGTATCGGGCTGATCGTAAACAGTGCCAACATTCCGCGGTTACATTAATCCTTTGCTGAATATGCTTCCTCGTTCTCTCTCTCTCTCTCTCTCTCTCTCTCTCTCTCTCTCTCTCTCTCTTCGTACGACTCTCGCTCTTCGTCTCCGGCCCTTTACTCGCTCGTTCGCAGTTCTCGTAATGTCTGTGTACCATTCTACGTACGTTCGGTCTCGAGAATACTCGCATTTGCGGCTCATAATGATTATTATGCATCGTCCTCGTCCTCGTCCTCGTCCTCGTCGTTGTCATCATCGTCGTCGTTGTCGTCGTCGTCGTCGTCGTCGTCGACCTTGTCCGTCGGCTGTTAACTTTCGTATTCGCTTATGCGCGTTAATTCCTACCGATAAAAAGCAAACGTCCGCAACGTTGAATCTTTCATGATAGTAATTAATCCCTTTACTCAAAAATCTAATTACACGTGTCCTACGTTCGTTCGTCTATTCGTTCAAATGCTTCACGCGGCTTTAAGTGTTTCACTTTCGAGAGTTCATTAAAAATCGCGTTAGACGATATTGTTTCATGTTTCAAGGGATTGATATAATAATAGTTATTATTATTATTTTTATTATTAATAACTTTAATGATTATTATTATTATTATCATTGTCATCGAACGATTTACATAATAATCAATTTTAATAATTCACGCAAATATATATTTCACCGTGTCAGGAACGTCAACCCGTAGGAAGGGGTGGGCTAGGGGGTGGAGGGAGGAGGAGGGGTTAGGGTGTGGCATCGAGCAAAAGAAATTTTGGATAGGAGAGAGTTGATTTGGTTGGTCGGTTGGTTGAGAGAATACGAAAAAAGGGTGGGGGGAGGGAGGTGGACCGAAACCAAAGGCACATCCGACTCACTTATCCCGGATAAATAATAGGAAATAAAAACGTTTTTTGGGGGTGGGAGCGAGGGAGTGAGGGGGAGGGGGGATTGTTGTCGGGTTGCTGGTGCGAGAGGTAACGGCGGTACGTCTCGTAGCACAGATCCGTGGGAGGATCTGCAACAAATGCTCGGCACTCGATCTAAATTGAGTTACGTCTACCTATCTCCACCGAAGAGACACGTTCAGCTCAAGCTTCTCACTCACTCTCTCTCTCTCTCTCTCTCTCTCTCTCTCTTTCTATATATATATATATCTGTCTTTCTATCTTTTTTGGACCCTCCGATCTCGGTTCCTCTTCCTCCTATCCTTTTCTATTTCCTATCTCTGTCCTCGTCGAAAGAAAAAGGACACGCACACAAAAAAAAAAACAAAAAAAAAACAGAAAGAAAGAAAAGGATAGAAGGAGAAAGGATATACAAAGAGAGAAAAGAACTGAAAAGGAAAGAAAAAGAAAAGAAGAAAAAAAAAAAAGACATATCCCGGAGGATATCGCCAGGGAGGAAATTCGAGCGAGGACAACGAGCCGGCCATATTGCCGGCTTTCTTTTTTCTCCTTACCCGACTCCAACCCCCGAACTCTCCGCCACCTCTTATTCCACCCCTAACTTAGTAGTAGAAGATACGTCTTCGAGGAAACGCGCGGATAGATTTTTCTCGACGGACTTAATCCTAAGCCCTCGAGTATAAAGCGACGATCGAGGTGGTAGACCATTACCCTCCCCCTACCCTCCCCTACCCCACACCACCACCACCACCACCACCACCACCTCCGGTAGTTCCAAGTTTATTTCGTTACTTTTCTACTTTGATCATCTGAGAAAATGGTAGAGATTCTTTTCTCTCTCTCTCTCTCTCTCTCTCTCTTTCTCTCTCTCTCTCTCTCTATATATATATATATATATATATATATATATATATATATTTGCGATTATCGCCCGAAATCCAGAAAAATTCGAGGATATCAATCGTTGCGGTAGCGTGTGTCTGTGTGTGTGTGTGTGTGTGTGTGTGCGCGCGTTTGTGTGTTTTTATCCCCATCCCATCTCCACCCCCTCAAACACACACACGCTTAAAACACGCGCTCGCGCGATGAAAAAGAAAAGTTGTCCTTTTCGATTACCACGAAGCTATTAAACTATTAAGCAGTAATAGTAATGGTAATAGCAATGATAGTAGTAGTAATGATATTAACGCGTTAAAACGATTTAATCGTACTTTGAGAAGCTAGAAACAGTTTATTCTACCTCGTTCAAATTTATATACATATATATAATATTATATAATATTATATATTATCATTATTTATATCATTATTATATTATATATTATATATCATTATTATCATTATTACATTATTTATATTATATATTATATATTATATTATATTATATATTATATATCATTATTACCATTATTACATTATTTATAACATTAATATTAATTACATTATTATCATTATTATCATTATTATATTATATATTATCATTTATATATATAAATAAATGTCACGATAGACGCCAAAAGGGAGTTCTCGTCGAGTCCCTTAACGCTTCTTAATTTTGTCCTTCGAAGGATCGAAATGGGAACCCCACCGTTGTTAACCCCTCCGCCCTGTCCCCTTCACCCTGCCACCCGTTGGAAAATAGTAAAAGGATAACGTCGTGGTGGGGTGGGGTGGGGTGGAGGGGTTAAGGGGTTAACTCCGCGTTGGTATCTAATTCTCGTAAGGAACTGCATTGTGATTCCGGTCGCTTGCCGTCTGCTAACGATCCTCACCGACTAGAGAAGAGAAGAGCGCATCCTGGAGCAGAAGAAGAAGAAGAAGAAGAAGAAGAAGAGTAGACCTCTGCCATTTCTTCGTCTCATCCGCTTCTACCCACCCCCCACCCTCCACCCTCCAAACCCATCCCATCACGAACCACCCTCGGTCTCTTCCTCTCTTTCTCATTTCTCTCGACTTCTTAGCCAATACCCCACAATTAGCTTATCCTGTTAAACTCCGACCTCTCTTGCTTCGTTGAATTCGTTAAAATTAACCTCTCTCTCTCTCTCTCTCTCTCTCTCTCTCTCTCTCTCTCTCTCTCGCTCTTTCACCCTGTTAGGCAGCCAGAAGGTTCAGTGTAAACCGCAATGTCATGCAGGACTAACTTTTATTTTGTCTCTCTCTTTTTCACTCTTTCTTTCTCTCTTTTCTCTCTCTCTCTCTCTCTCTCTCTCTCTCTCTCTCTCTCTCTCTCTCTCTATCTATCTATCTATCTATCCGTCTCTTTCTTTCTTTCATTCTTTCTTTCATTCGGAGTAGAAGGAATGAGTGTTAACGACTCTACCGTCGAATGAAGCGTGCTTAATGAAAAGGGTTCGCGTAGTGCCTTACCACGTAGTAGAGTCTTCCTTTTACTCCTGATCCTTTAAAATTCCAATTGAATTTTACTCGCTCTAATTTCTTCTACTTAAATAGAGAGAGATTCGCTAAATACATATCCTATTTTATATATACATATATATACATATATATATATATGTGTGTATGTGTGTATGTGTGTATGTGTGTGTGTATGGAGAAAGTCGAACGATATAATAAACGGTAATATTACGGTTTAGACGTTTGGACATAAGAAATGGACACAGAGAACCCCAGGGCTCGGGAACGATTTTTCTTCTCGGAATCCACCACAAGTCGATAACCCGAAGAGGAAAAGCGTTTCTTCTGAACAAGCACACACGAATATGTATATGTGTGTGTGTGTGTGTGTGTGTGTTTGTGTGTGTGTGCGTTGGTATGTGTTTTACTGAACTCACACGTACGTAACTAGACATTCCCCAGTATTCTCAGTGATCCGGCGACGATGGTTCGCCAAATCCCTATGGAGAAGCTTCGTAGGTAACGTTGCCGTTCCATATAGGATCCCATTATCAAAATGGGCTCGTTTCTTTCCTCCCCTCGTACCACCACCCCTCCCGTCCTCCTATCCCATCCCCATCCCCGTACCACTCCCACGCCACTCCATTCCTGTCTCCACCTACCTCTTATTGGAATTTCTTTCATTCTGACATTTTTACTCATTCGTTCGTTTGCCGAAACTCTAATCTCGATCCTTGCCGATCGCTAAAATATCCTTTCGATTAATCCTCGTAGTCCTCGTATAAATTAGAAATACAAATCATTATCCTTACAAATTTGTATCGCGTTATTCGGTATTCGCGTAAGTATATAAATAAAAAAAAAAAAGAAAAGAAAAAAGAAAAATAATAATTATACTATATCATAACGCGCGTGTTATATATTATATCGCAATGTGCATATTTGTAAGAAAAATAAATTTAAAAAAAATAAATAAATAAATAAAGAAAGAAAGAAAAAACATACAAGCACGAAAGCTTCATAAATTTTGGAGATCGTGTCGAATAAATATGATCGATCCTATCGAAACTCGTATTGATTCTCTTTTTCTTTTTTTTTTTTTGTTTTTTTTTTTTCATTTAATATTTTATTCGAATAATAATTCTCGTTATCCCGGACAATGCCTTTTTATAAGGTATTCCACGGTTCGCTACTCGTAACAATCCCGCAGGAATTCGAGCGACTACCTGAGGGAAGGGTGTTACTGGACGGGACACCCGCTACATTTTATTTCGTCGTAGAAACGTGGGTAAGGGGATTGACACGCCACTCTCGATCGTCTCCTTTCCACTCACACACACACACACACACACATACACACACACACACACGCACGCACGCACTAACCCGCTCGAGGCTATTTCCTTCCTATTCGACGTTTCCGTGAAACGAGACTGATACGCTCCTCTCTTTTGATTAATTTAATCAATTTTACTTATCACGTAGGATATAAATCGAATTAATGCGTTTAACTCGATTATTTTCTTACGTGCTCATATAAGAAATACGAGTTTTAGTAGCGAGTTGACGTTTAGGATACACGAGTCTCGTAGTACGTGTAATTATCTTGCTGTTTCTTTTTCTTACTTTTTTTTTTTTTTTCTTTTTTTTTTTTTTTCTTTATCGTCCAACGCCTCACGAATATCCCGTTGTATTCGTTCGAGTACATATTTCCTTTTTTTTCTTTTCTTCGTGGTTTTTTTTTTTTTTTATATGAATTTTTATAAAAAGAAAAAAAAATTCATTCGGACCCAAGCAACGTCGATGAAATAAAATGAAAAAAAAAAAAAAAAGAAATTACGAAATAAATAGAAACTTCGACGAGAGATCGATGGACGGTTTAAAGGGAAACATTAATTATATATATATATATATATATATATATATATATATATATATATATGTATATATATTTGTACGATTGAAATCGTAAAATCCCCTAAGACGTTATGTCTCGAGCGTAGGGCCTGGCTATCCCTTTCTAAAGTGATTTCTGTGTTTTACCAGAAGGCGAAACTATAAAGGCACTCCACCGACTATAGAACTTTCGAAGCAAAGGGATATACATACATACATACATACATACATATATATATATATACATATATATAGTTACTCGCGCGCTGGCCACTACACAACCAATCGAGGGGTCGGTTTCTACCCTGAACTCCTGAATAGCCTTCGAACCGTAATCCCCATAGCCCCAACCCCATCGTTCTCGATGCAACAGGTGATCCTTTCTCGATATCGGACCCATATGCCATACTGCACCATCCATTTGACAGCTCACGGCAACGGCCAATTCGCACCCTCTCTTCTGAATCTTCCAAGAATATATATATATATATATATATATATATATATATATATATATATATATATATATATATATTCTTTTTCAAGATAATAAAATACATACACGCGTGCGTACGTACAAGCCCCGTAACCAAAAGACACGTTAGCATTATCATACGTTCATTCTTCCGATTTTATTCGTTAATAAAAATATGACTAATCGAACAAATTCGTTGATGTGTATATAAAATGAATATATATATATATTCATATATATATATATGCTCTTTTCAAATGGAAATCTTCATGGAAGAAAGGAAACGTTCGATTGGGTAGGTCGAAGGGCAAAAAATCGATCGTAGGACAGTGATTTATGGGAAGGAAATTGCGGCGTAGGGTGGACCATTGCGTTACCGTACCAACGAAGTCTGTTTCCGATACGAAAGGTCATTAATATTTTAATACGACTGCCATTCGTCTGTGGCTGAGTAGAGAAGGGAAGAGAATATATATATTTATGTGTGTGTGCGAGTGGTGTGTGTGTGTGTGCGCGCGCGCGCGTGGGTGTACCTTTGCATTTCTCTCGCAAAATCGAGATCTCAATAATTACGTCACTCGCAGACGCGTCCTGCTTTTGATTCATAGCACAACAAAATCGTTGAACGTTTCCTAACGCAAGAAGGGAAGAAACCATCTTTGGATAATCGGAATTCAATTAAACCATTAGCATCTCTAGAGTTTTGTCGTACTTTGGAAGGGTATAGGGAAAAAAGGAAAAGGAGAAAAGAAAAGAAAAGGGAGAAAGAATGAAAGAGAGAGAGAGAGAGAGAGAGACAGAGAGAGTTTTCCAATGGAAAGGGCTTAATGCGATGGAAGATCGAACCGCAAAGAGGCAACGGGCCATAAAACAGAGAGAGAGAGAGAGAGAGAGAGAGAGAGAGAGAGATATCGCCCTTGAAGAATATATTAAAGTATTTAAACTTCGACTAGCGGTGGTTCATCGGTCACGAAATAATTGTGGATTTGAACGGAGGAAAGAAATGGAATCCACTTTTTGTTCTCTTTTCCTATTTTTTTTTTTTTTTTTTTTTTTTTTTTTAATGGAAAAAGAAATGTTACTTTGTGATTGAAAAAATGTTGACAAGTTTTCCTTTCTAAAAGGAAAAAAAAAAAATATATCATCGAACGAGCGTCGTCGTTCACGTTTCATCAAATCATTAAATTCCTTCTCGTTCCCCATGCAAAAAAATCGTAAGATACGCGGGTAGGTCGAAGGGAGGAGATTAAAGGGAGAGGAAGAGAAAAGAGAACGGAATAAAGAGAAAAGGAAAAAAAGAAAGGAAAAATGTGTAATAAGAATTCGTTACCAATAATAGATTAATATATAGAAATGATGAAAAATGATTCCTCTTTATAGTTTCGTCCCGATAACTTTTATCCCACCCTCCCCTCCCCTATCCTAACCTACTCTACCCTACTCCCAAGGAATAATGCGTTTTTTTTTTTTTTTTTTTTTTATTAGCACGCATTGTCAGTTCTAACGTCATTCGTCACTTTTTCCCTTCTATACTTATAGTTCGGGTTTCTATATATACATTAATACATACATACATACATACATACATACATACATACATACATACATATATATATATATATATATATTAGAGTGTAGTATCTCTTGTATCTCGATTTCTTCGATTCATCAAGCGACATCCGTTGTTGAATCGACGTGATACGATACCATTACGAATATCCGAATACCACCAGGAGGGATGAAATAGAGAGAAAGAGAGAGGGAGGGAGGGAGGGAGAGAGAGAGACAGAGAGTTGCTTTAAGCAATGAAAGAGAAAGAAAGAGAAAGAGAGAGAATGAGTGAGCAAACTCTATATGGGGTAGGAAAAAACATTTTTCTACTCCGTCCACGTCTCTGTGTGTGTGTATGTGTGTGTGTGTGTGTGTGTCGTCTTCGGCTTTTCAGGAGGGAGTTATAAGGACGGACAAGCCGCATCAATATACGGGTCACGAAATTCCGGTTGGAAGAAGAGAAAAAGTTATTGTGTCGCCTTAGACGCCCACCATGGACACACAGAGACAGAGAGAGAGAGAGAGAGAGAGAGAGAGAGAGAGAGAGAGAGAGAGAGAGAGAGAGGGTCAAGTACCATACATCATGCGTAATAACGGATCCACTCCGATCTCCTTGTATTATAACGTCATACCGCGTGGATTGATAGATTTATCCGACGTGTGACAATTCGATTACGTTCGCGATATATATACGAACTTGTAATTTTCTTTGTCTTTTTTTTTTTTTATTATCGTTTTATTATTATTATTATTTTTTTTTTCTTTTTTTAATCGCAATCGTAAAACTATAAATATGATTCTATTTGTACGAATACATTTACTGATTGATCGTATCAATCGTGAGGGGCCGGACGAATTTTCTTAAATCGTTTCTTAAATGAAAAGAATAAAGAAAATACATATGTGTGTGTGTGTGTGTGTTCAAAAAAAATTTATAAAATCGTGATTACACGTTGTACTACGTTGTTTTGAAAAAGGAGGAGACCATTTAAATATGACCCATAATTCGTAATCTATACCGTACGTACGTATTATCCCGTACGTATTATCTCTCGTTAATTGTAGAGGAAAAAAAAATGAAAAAAAAATGTTTTTCTTTTTCTCTCTTTTTCTTTTTTTTTTCTTTTTTCTTTTGTTTTTAATCGCAAAGCGCCGATATTAATTCCGGTTGACAGGGCCAATCGCGAGCGCAAATGGCAATTTTTCGCGATTATACGAACGACGAAGATACTCTCGAGTAAGAGAGTGTAACACCGAATCTGATTTGAATTTTACGAGGCGCGTTTCCCTCTCTCTATCTCTATCTCTGTCTATCTATCTATCTACCCCTCCCCTCTCTCTCTCTCTCTCTCTCTCTCTCTATCTCTATCTCTATCTCTCTCTATTGCCTGTCTGAAGATATCGAACGAAGGGATAAGCAATTTAAATTATATTACCTATCTGTATATAATTTATATCTCCTTACTTTTTCTTTCTTATTCTTATCCTCCTCCTCCTCCTCCTCCTTCTTCTTCTTTTTTCATTCTTTTTTTTTTCTTTTTTTTTCTACAGACACTTACCACAAACGCGCTTGAATTATTCGATTAGATATTCGAGGCGTCGTCCTCGTCCTCGTCCTCGTCCTCGTAGATTTTTTTCTTTCCTTATTTTTTTCTTCTTCTTCTTCTTCTTCTTTTTCCTCCCATCGGATAAGATCTACGACTCAATTTAAATTATCCCTAACCCCTCCTCCCGCCGCACGAATAATTTTTTCTAATATCCGATCTTTATGACACGGAAAATGCAGCAGAGCGATCCTTTCGCGATCTTTAATAGAACAGTTTAATGCCATCGGCCAATTTTACATAATTCGTTCGTAACGGCGTAGTCGAGGAATGAAATCATTTTGTTACAGATAGGGGGGGGGCGTGGGTGAGAGTGAGTAGGAGGGGTGGGGTGGGCGGGGGTGAGTGATTCGAAACGGGAACGTGGAGAGCGTTTCGTCGAGTAATTTCTATCGATCATTTTGTTTTTCGGCGTTATAGTTAATAGAAAAAAACAAGAGAGAGAGAGAGAGAGAGAGAGAGAGAATAATGAGGAGAAGACTTAAAGTAGATGTCGCGACAAAAAGTGTTGTCTTTTCATTGGAAACTACGAAGAGGTTGAAAATGGTTGATATAAGAAAATTTAACATAGTGAAGTAAAGTACGAAAACAACATCTTTCCAAGTATATAAAGATACGTATGTATTTATAATGTATAATATATATATGTGTGTGTGTGTGTATATATATTTTTGATTAACGACCGCGACACTGAGTTTCTATATACTATGTATATACTATATATATATATATATATATATATATATATATATATATATATATATATATATAAATATACACACATAAGTAGGTACCAATCAAAGCCCCTCAGACGCAGTCGCTAGCACCCCGCTAACAATAAGAAATATCGCAATGGGTAATTTATTATCGATAGGAAAAAACATTCGTAGGACATCCCCGGAGGGATGGGAGGGTTGGTGGGAGGGAGGACGCCGTTTCTGGCAGAACTTTAACGTTCACCCTGGCCATCTCTTCGTTTTTACGAATGGCCACTATTTATTAAGCGAATAACTCTCTATACACGACGATGATCTCTCACGTTACTCTACGCTCGATCGAGCCCTTTCCTGTAAGTTAATATCTCACCCGTTATAAAAGCGATATCGATTGATACGTTTCTCGTCTTTTTTTTTCATTTTTCTCTCTCTCTCTCTCTCTCTCTTTCTTATTGTTTCTTCGATAATCGTATCGCTTATGAAATAATCGACTCGTTATTCGTATCGACTTAATCGTATCGGGAGTATTGGATTATCGAATTCACTGCGTTTTTATAGCGAGAATGATAACGGATAAAAGAAAAAACGAAAATGGAAAGAAAGACAAAAATGAAATTGTTTCAGATATATATATGTGTGTGTGTGTGTGTGTGTGTATTCGAAGCGAGTATACGGGGGGTAATAAAGAAAAATCGTACGTGGCTAGGCAAAAGTAGGCAAAAATTTTTGAATATGATAATGCAATAAATTGAGCCGGGAAATCCGATTTCAAATTTAACGGGAAGCCACGCTTTCTCCGATTGCACGGCCATTTGTTTTCGGAAAGCTCTCTACTCTCTTTTCGCGACAGCCTGACAAATGGTTGATACCCTCTGGCCCATTTGATCGGCCGGAATACGTGAATACGCGATATCTTTCAATCTCTCTGTCTCTCTCTCTCTCTCTCTCTCTCTCTCTCTCTCTTCTCGCAGCGGCGACGATGGCGAGGAAGTGTAAGAAGAAGAAGAAGAAGAAGAAGTAGAAGGGAAAAAAAATGGAAAAGAAAAAGAAAGATGGAAGAAGCGCGTAAGTGGAGAGAGCCATCTAAACGGCTAAGAAAATATAACCAATATTCGAGCCCCGACATTTTTCACGCGAGGAGTCGCGTTTTATGCCTTACCTATCCTCTTCAATTTTCTTTTCTTTCCTTTTTCTTCGTTTACTTTTTCTTTTTTTCTTGCGCATATTACGTACGAACACGTAATATGGATATACTTTTGACGATATGTCAGATCTTCCGGAAAGTTCTGTTCGTTTCTATCACGATTTTTCGAATCGAAAGATAAAATATATGTCGAAAGTGTGTAATACAAATTGCCCTAACGTTGCCAAGGAATCATCAATAATAATGGCAGTTACATTATTTAATAAAGTTTATCGACGGTATTGAATAAAAATTTGTATTTTGTTTTATTCCAAATACGGACAGAACTTACCTGTAAACCTAATATATAATAATAAATAATAATTTGATAATAAATTAATAATAAATTATAATTTATTATTTTATAATTATTATTATATATAAGATATATAAATTATATATCTTATATATAATAAATTACATATAAAAAATTTAAGAAAATCTAAAAATAAATATCTAAGATATTTAGATAAGATATATAAGATTAAATATAAATATATAAATATAAATAAATTTATTATAATATCTTCCAATATATATATATATATATATATTTTTTTTTTTTTTTCAAAAGATTCGCTCGGATGACGTTTCTCAGAAACATTTTCTTAACAAAAACGAAAGATAAATAAACAAATAAACAAATAAGTAAGTAAGTAAAAAAGAAAGAATGAAAGGAAACGAGAGACCGTGCTTTCAACCGCGTTGAAGTTCTTCCTCTTATAGGGTCAGGAACCATAGCCATGGAATTTCAAAGAAAGCATAGAGAACGAGTGATACGGCGAGGAGGGGGGTGGTGGGGTGAGGGGGAGGGGAGGGGGTAAATGCCTTCGCGAGAATACGTATCGTTGATAATTTATATTGTAAATCGAGTCCCATTAGGTGCTTAGTCCACACGTTATAAGGGAAGGTTTTCCTCCTTCTCCGGGGTCCAAGAGTAATGTTGAAAGAGAGATAGAGATAGAGAGAGAGTGAGAGAGAGAAAGAGAGAGAGAGAGAACGGGCCCATGTCGTTTCCACACGTCGTCGCATCAAACGCGCGTAATAATATGAGCAAATAGCTACTTTTCCCTTATACCGCCATAACGTGACGTAACGTAACGTCCGGGGGATGAAAGAGGGGGGGGAGGCTCGGAGACGGTGATGGTGGTGACGGGGGACGAGGGTGGTGGCTGTGGCCGGGAGCGAGGAACGGGGGTGGGGGGTAACATTCTTGTCGAGAGTCATTATGTTTAATGTTTGATGTTGCCTCTCTTTAACCCTGTACAGACTTTAACCCCTCACCCCTCTCTCAAACCAAGCAACCAACCAACCAGACCCCATCTCTCTTACATTCATATCCTACATTATTTTCTTTCTTTCTTTCTTTTTTTTTTCGTTTCGTTTCGTTTCGTTTCGTTTGTATTTATTTTTCGTACTCGTCCATGCTGTTTTTTCTTCTTTTTTTTTTTTTTTTTATTTTTTCGTTTTGTCTTTTTTCCTTTCTCCCCTCTTTTCCCTTCTTCTCTCATCTTTTTCACGATCGAATTTTATATAGCGACCCGAACGTAATAGAACGCGCACGTTTTTGATAATAACGTACGTTGTAAATAGTTGCAAATACGTAAAGCAAAGAGGCAACCCCCGTCTAATATTTTCCATTCGCTCGGTCCGATTTTTATTTCGATTAT
>OU427014.1:2177010-2202010 GCA_911387935.1 Dolichovespula saxonica
GAGAGAGAGAGAGAGAGAGAGAGAGAGAGGGATGCTGTATTTAATATTGATAAAATGAAGACAAGTACCCAGATATTTCTTAATGATGATAAGCCGTAATGAGGAAGATAAGAGCTAAAGAAAAAAAAAAAAAAAAAGAAAAGAAAGAAAGAAAAAAGAAAACCCTTCACGTCCCGTTTAACGACGAACAATGAGAAAAAATGTTTCGCTGTTCGTACGAAATTTTGTTTCCCTCGAAATTTCGACGATGCCAATTTTTCTTTCCTTCTTTTTTTTTTCTTTTTTTTTTTTTTTTTTTTTTAAACCCGCCGTAAAAGGTCGATTAGTTTTTGTAGTTTCGCTCGTCGGTTCGTCGATTCGTTTCGTTCGTTCAATCTTACGATGTTACCTCCCCCCTATACCCTCCCACCCCTTTTGGTTCCAACGAGACCCAATTTTACGATCCTCACCTTGAATGGTTTTACCAGAAGAGGAAAGCAATTCAAGAAATTCTCCCTTGTTTCCTTGTATCTCGAAATGAAACCTTAGGCTGATGATAAGATTCTACCGGGGAGTTAGGGGGGCTCGGGAGGTTGTGGCCTTGGTTGGAGGGGCTGGGAGGAGGGGTAGGGGTTGTAACCCGTGCGCATGCAGGCAGGGTTGTACGATTAGAAAGGTGAACGCAAAGGGGGTAGGTAAGTAAACGTGGTATAAGATACGACACCTCGCGCTGCGGTTTTAACTCTCCCGGTTGTATTCGTACCAACGAGATTGCCAGATTCAAGGGGAAGTTATATCCATTCGTGGAAGAGTCCCTCTCCCAAACACCATCAACGCCATAGCCATAGCCATAACCTTCTCTACCTTCCTCGCTCGTTTTTTTCTTCTTATTATTATTCTTATTCTTCATCGACCAACCCCAATCCACCCCTCACGCTCATCGATTAAATTCTTTAACACCACTTCGTTCACTATCGTGAAACGGGGTACGTGCATACTCGTACACCCTAACGTATTGGTATTCCACTTGAACGTTTGTATCAGAAAACGATGATGAGTTTGTGATCGTGAAATCTCGCAATCTTCGATATCACGAATAGTCGTGACTACTCGTGAAAGTAGTCTCTACTTTTTTTTTTTTTTTTTTTTTTTTTGTAGGAAATATCAAGGATCTTCCACGGCTTTTCCGACATATATATACATATATACAAACATATATTATATACATACATGCATATTACATACATACATACATACATACATACATACATTCGTAGGAAAGATACGTACGTTCGGATAAACTCGAGCGTGCGATGGTGTCGGGATTACAAAATGCGGATTTTCAACACGTATTTTGATATCACGTAGGTACACCTAATCCTCGTTAGATTATTATCGAGACTGATTAATGGGGGTATATCGTCTGTAACGAGTAACAAGTATGTTACAGTATATCGTGCGAACGTGAGAGAACGAATTTTCATGGTACTCTTGAGGGTGTGGGATGGATTGGGGAGGGGAGGGAGGGTTGGAAATGAATTGGGAGAGGGTACGAGAGGTAAGAAAAAGGAAAAGGAGAGCGTGCGTGAGTCGCGCGAACGATCCTGAAAGAAAGTATATTCATTATTCTAAATCGTGAGAAAAGAGAGAGAAGGCGATGAATGGTCATTGCGTTTGCCGGCATACTGTCAGAAACAGATTCCCGCTGGATGAGATAGGACGTAGTGGGGTAAAAGGGAGGATAGGAAAAAGAAGAAACAAAAAGAAGAGAGAGAGAGAGAGAAAAGAAAAGAAAGAAAAAGGACAACGTCTGTTGGGTGTGTTGGATTCCGGGTGATGGTTCAAGAGGAGTGTCGCGCGAATAAAAGCGAAATGTATGGAAGGAAAGATCTAATTTGTTCCTGTCGGGTTTGCTTTCGGATAGGGAAGTAGGTGGCTCGCACAGATGGGGCGGAATTAATATTCATAAGCGTCCAGAAAGGTCTCGAGGGGCGGGGTCAACTTACATGTATCTTTCGCTACTGACCCGAGCCAGGCAGCAGCAGCACCAGCAGCAGCACCAGCAGCAACGAGTGGAGGAGGAGGCAGTGGAGGTGGAGGAGGAGGAGGAGGAGGCGCGTTACGCGATAACGGTTGAGAATTAAAATACTGCCTCGTAGGTTTTAACCCTTCTTCGTCGTACCGAGGAAGAGAAATATACGAGGGGTGGAACGTTGGGAAAACACACATCGGTACGGTTGTTAGATACTTTCGAGGTTCGACCTTATCCTTAAGGCCTGCGTTCACATTTACGCGAATACCTTTATCTCTCTACCCATTGTCGATTCTCAATCGTCGATTATTAACAATTTGCCAACGCGTATTTATTTGTTTATATATGTTTATCTAAATAAACGTAAAACATTTATGTACGTATTCGTAACAGGAATGTTGGGATTTATGGTACCTTTTCCTTCTACGAATCTTAAAAGCACGGCTATGAATCCGGTACGTATTAACCGTGCGTATCTTTAGCCCGGGCAAAACCTCGCCTTCTCCTACACGACACAACCCTCCCCCTCCACCCCCTCACCCCACCCCCCAACCCTAGTCACCGGTTCTCCGACCGTCTCTTACATACGATTTTACCTACCGTGAAATGTAAATCGAGATTAAATGCGTCCCGTCCCGCGGAGTCCCGTCCAGTCCAGTCCAGTCCAGTCCAGTCCGGTTGAGAAACAACGGCGGACGTAGGTTATTTCCTTCGTAGAATTTCTAAGTATAAAATTTAAATCGTCCTCCCTTTCCCCCCTCTACCCCTACTTACCATCCACCCACCGGCCGACCGACAAAAACCACCGGGGTGCGTCTTTAATTCCGTTTCCGTTGGGATAATCAGCGTTCCTTAACCAACAACGACGTATCCTCCGTCCTGGAAGATAATAACGAGTAAAAGGAAAGAAACAAAAGGAGAAAGGAAGAAAACTGAACAGATCGAAAACGAAAGGAGTAAAAACTCGAAAGTAAAGATGCGAACGATTGATGAGGAGGGGTAGGAGGGGGAGGAGACGAAGAATAGGAACGAGTAAAAAAATTAAAACGGTGACTTTATCTCCACGAACAAAAGGTTAATAGATTTGTGCGTTGGGGGTCGAATAATGGAAGGATAGCGACAACTACGTTAATCGATCAAGAAACGCTGGACATATCTCGTTGGAGTCGGCATTAACCGAAGGTGGATGAGCTGGCACTTCCTACGGTCCTACAATTAGTTCCCCATTATTAATCCTCCCTGTTGGCCATTACCAGACAGGAATATTATGATCCTCGGTGGCCCCCGGTAACAATGAGGATTATACGGAAGAAAACGCTTCGATAGCGTTTCTAATACGGAGGGAAAAGTAACGGTATTTAGTGGGTGGTGGGATAAGGAAAAAGAGAGAGAGAGAGAGAGAGAGAGAGAGATAGGGGGTGGTGTGTACGAGGTAACCAACACCATCGGGCGTCTCATCCCTCTTGCCAAGGCAAGTAGGAGAGTAGTGTGTCTCACCACCCGCCGACGTCCTCGTAAACGTTCTGGCCCACGGACCGACTTAACTTCGCTGGCAATAATAAAATGATATAGGAGGCGAAATATGCATTTAAATTATCGCCCCGCGATAATAATTTGCATACCACCGCGGCACCTCACTCTCTCTCTCTCTCTCTCTCTCACTCTCTCACTCTCCCTCTATATTCTCTCTATCTTTATCTCTCGCTCGCTCGCTCACTCTCTCTCTCTCTGTCTCTCTCACTCTCACTCTACCACTTCGATACCCCTGGTTCGCTTAGTTTAGCCTCGTTTAATTTAAATAATACTTCTCGGCGGCTCTGTGTGGGGAGTACGGCCGCGGCAAGATATACATAAAATCGCCATAACATTGTAAATTATAACTGATACGGCTTATATCGCGGACGAGGAAGTGAGTAAAAGAGAGTAAAGAAGAGAGAGAGAGGGGGGGAGAGGGAGAGAGACGGACAAGAGGTAGCCAAAGATACGGCAAGGGAGAGAAAAGGGAAGGTGGTGGTAGCGGATGCCTAAAGGGCTCCTCCTAGCCTGATTAAGGTATACCTAATGAGAGGACCCACAGGATCATTAATTTCGAATCGCAAGGGAACGGATACGTACGACCGAAGGTTAAACTCGTTCCTCTTTTTCTTTTGTCTTTTTCTTTTTTACCTTTCGTCTTTTTTCACATTGGAAAAATGTGTGTAGCGCGCGACAATACGGAGGAGAAATTCGTTGAGAGAGTCCCGAACGATCCCTACGAGGGACATTTTTTTTTTATTTTTAATCTCTCTCTCTCTCTCTCTCTCTTTCTATTTTTCCCCCTAATTTTTCGAATAAATCCTCGGATACATATATATATATATATATATATATATATATATATATATATATACCCATTATAGTATTTGTACGTGTTTACAACGGGCTAACGTTCGAGCGAATAATGCGAGATGATGTGAGACGAGAGATAAAGAAAAGAAAAAAAGAAACGAAAAGAAAGAAATATTAATAATCCGCCATCGGTTCGTAGAAACTCGAATTCTATGATAATCAAATGGTTATTCTGGACGTACGTGTACCCCCTTACGAGACGCAATAACCAACCGCATCGTTCTTTAAAACGGGTAATAGGGCTATCTGTATGTCGCCAAACGTACCAACGCGAGAATCACCCTACCACCCCCTCCCCTCACCCCCAAAGTTATACGATAACGTCATCTATAAGAATATCGACGAATATTTTTTGACCACGTAAGTGAATTATAGAAAGAAAGAAATAAGAAAGAGTGAGAGAGATAGAGAGAGAGGGTAGATAGAAAGGAATTTCATCGACGTAGCTGTAATGAAAATGAAAAAAAGAAAAAAAGGGATAGAGATACGGGACTATCCGTCATCGATCTCTCTTGGTTATGGATAATTCCCGTTGGATTGTTTCGCGCGCGCGCGCGCGAGATATAAATACATACATACATACATACATACATACATACATACGTACGTACATACATACGTACGTACAACACATCAACGATTTTCATCGTAGCATCCTGCGTCGGCTCGCACCGACTTTATTATTTTATTAAGCCGTAATATAGGGTAGAGAACGGTCAAGAGGTATTTTGAACATAGTCGCGCGCGCGATACCAACTCTCTCTCTCTCTCTCTCTCTCTCTCTCTCTCTCTCTCTCTCTCTCTCTACTCTCTAACTCGGCACGATACGCTTCGTTCTAGGTTCTCGTACGTTGATGGGGTTTGCTAGCTAGCTGGCTAGCTGGCTGGCTGGCTGACTGGCTGGTCGGTCTCGCTATCATCATCATCCTTCCTCTCCTCCTCCTCCACCTCCTCCTCCTCCTCCTCCTCCTCCTTCTCGTCCACAAGCAACGTTCCCGGTACCCCCATACTACGAGACTTTGGTGCCCGCCAACAGACCACGCAATTCCGCAAAGTATGCAGATCTAAGAATTCAAATGGCCGTCCCCTATAGCGACCGTAAAATGGCGGACAATCGCGCTCGTAAACCACTATATTAAAATTCTATATCGTCCTACGGTTATCCACCGAGAAACGGGCACCACCGACTCGGACGCGAGTCGCGCCCCTAACCTCGCAACCTCCCCTTCCTCCTCCTCCTCCTCATCCTCATCCTCATCCTCCTTTCCTCCCTTCTTTAACCTCTTTCGAACGTTTCATACCATCCAGCCTGGTCACTCTACCGGATCGTCAGTATCACCAACACCATCACTACCACCATCACTGTCACTACCACCATCAACTTCCCTCTCCTCTCCTCTCCTCTCCTCTCCTCTCTCGTCCTTTCTTGATGTCCACGTCAGAGTAGTCGGGTATCCGGCATAGTCTTCCCATTGCCATAATCTTCCTCCTACCCTACCTTAAACCCTCCTCCCTCTCTCTCTCTCTCTCTCTCTCTCTCTCTCTCTCTCTCTCTCTCTCTCTCTCTCTACCAACCGATCCTCACATTGTACGAAGTTCGCGGACCATTCCACCGGATGCGAACGTTCGCGTTTATGTGCGTGCTGCTCCCTCCTCCCCCTTCGACCCCCCTCCCTCGCCCTGTCTTGCGTGCTAACGTTTGACGCCTTCTATTTTGCCATTATTCCTCCATGCAGGATATAAAATATGTACTACGGTGGGCTGATGGAGGGGGTGGACGGGGGAGGAGGGGGAGTGTATTATTTATACGTCCACTTTGGAATATGCAAACTCATCAAACACAGTCGCCCGTATAAGTTAAGTAGTATTACCGGAGACCTTTCGGACGAGTCCAATGCTCGAATTTTACTTGTATATTTATCGTGTGCACGTACGTGCTTATGCGATAATCAATATATACGTATACCTATACATATATGTATGTATGTATATATATGTATTTTTTTTTTTTCTTTTTTTTTTTTTAGGTCAAAGAGATCTAACAATCAAATAGAAAGGGAATAATTAATTTAGAAATATCGCATCGAAACGAGCGAGCGAGCGACGCCCAATATATGATGATTCGTTTAATAGAACCGTCGACGCCTTGTATTGCGACGAGTTGGTTAGGCGTAACGTATATAAGTAAAATAAAAGGGATCGTGCGAATAACGAAAAAAAAGAAAAAAAAAAAAATAGAAAGAGAGTAGGGAGAAAGGGTGGAATAGGAAGTACCGTAATGGGAATTACGTTTATGTAGTCTCGCTACTGATTCGAGGCTCACGTGTGTTCTCGCGAACGCACAGGACAGGACAGAATAGAACAACAGCGCAATAATTTAATCGCGTTAGCGGGTTCCTTGATTAAACGAACGATCAGGCGTTGATGGTCATCGCCGTGGACGTCGCACCGGGACTGCCACCCCCGTCCCCACCCGCCACCCCCACCCCCACGCTTCCACGTCCCTCCTGTGGGTGCGGCTTGATAAGGCATTAATACAAAAACTCGATTGTCATTCGTCGCTCGTTCTTACTTTACACGCGCGTCCTCCTACCCCTCTTATTAGCTTACTGTTATAATAATAATGATGATGATGATGATGATGATGATGATTAGGTCGTATTTATTAGTCTTAACGTTTACACGTCGACGTTCGTTTATAAACGAGAATCGGATTCAAGATATCGATGGGAATCGAAATGAATTCGAACGTCGAGACGATTGTTATCTCGACTATACGGTGTGCGTGTGCGTGCGTGTGTGTGTATGTGTGATAAAAATCGTCGCGTAAAGTATTTTAAAATTATATATCGTTCGAAGAATACGAACGCTTTTATCGATCCTTATTTTAATCCTAAAATCGTCCACCCGTTGCGTACCGATGACACGAGGGCCAACTTCTAGGCCTCGATTTCAAAAAAAAAAAAATAAATAAATAAATAAATAAATAAATAAAAGAAAGCAATTCGCGGATAGCGTACGTACTCGTGAATTTGTTTGTTACTCACGAACGACATCATCGAAAATACGTTTTCGTAACCTACCGATTGTTACGTGCGAAGCTTCGAGGTACGTCCAGAATTTTTGTTTCTTTTTTTTATTATTTGGAGTCAACATCCATTCATTCTTCATTCCATACAAATGAGATAGAAAGAGAGAGTCGTTGAAAGAGCCTCCGGCTAATCAGCGAGCACGCAAACCGAGCGCACGAATTAGAAATTATTTCGTAGGCGTGCACCGATCATTAGGTAGGGGGTGGGAGGAGGAGGAGGTTTACGCAGTTAAATCAATGTTCATTTCTTCGATATCAATAATCCACTCTTTGTATCCTCTCTAACGAAAACAAAAAAAAAATAGGCAGAGAGAGAGTGAAAACCATTAATGCATATACACGTATATCCTGGTAACAGATTTAGAGAGCTTTAAAAAAAAAGAGAGAGAGAGAGAGAGAGAGAGAGAGAGAGAGAGAGAGAGAGAGAGAGAGAGAGAAGGAAGAAACACGATTTTATAAACGCCTCGCAAAGTATCGATGCTCGATAAAAGCACCGCGTTCCTGCCTGCCTAACTGACTGACTGCCTGCCTAGCTGACTAGCTGACTAGCTGCCTAGCTGGCTGCCTAGCTAGCTGGCTGGCTGCCTCCGGGCACGTGCACATTCCGTTGGGAAGCGTGTAGGAAAGGCAATGCGAGAGCTATAGGGTTAGGTAGAAAGGTGGGTCGAAATAGGGGTGGAGGAGGGGGTGGGGGGTGAAGCGATAAAGGGTGTTGTAGGTCGATGGTACGAGTGGGAACGGCATAGTATGAGGAGGAAAATAGAGAGAACGGGGAGACGTAGGTGTGGGATAGAAAGGAACACAAGAGAGAGAGAGAGAGAGAGAGAGAGAGAGAGAGATAGAGAGAGGGTGAGAGAGAGGGTGAGAGAGGGTGGTGTGGCAGAGGATTCCCGACACCGACCAACGTCGCTGCTACTACTACCGCTGCTACTGCTGCTACTGCTGCATGAGACTGTAATGCGTTATTAATGAACACCAAGAATTTCATTAAAGATTGTTTGTATATCAAACTGTCCACTAAATTATGCCGTATAACCCCCGCGTGTAACGCCTTTCTCGCGCCTAGAAACTATTGGCCCGTAACCTCGAGCTTTTACGAGCCCCTCACGTTTCGTACCTAAACGAATTCGTTCGTTCGTTCGTTCGTTCGTTCGTTCGTCGAGGTAACCGACGACGTACACCTCATCCCCTTCCCCCCCCCCCACCCCACCCCACCCCTTGCTTGCAGTTCGTTTCGACAAAGACGAGGATGGATCTCGAGACGAAACGAATCTCTTGTTATTTTTCAAATAAAAATTAACGACGTTGAGTCGATCGTCCGTTGTAACTTTCACTCGTAACGTCGTAACATTTTTAACTTCGTATTCGGTTGAGTCAATTATTTCTCTACTTTCGGAAACATACATTGTTAGGGGGTAGGGTGATGAGGGGGATGGAGGTGGAGGGAGGGGACAACGATATAGGTAAGTACGTTTCTGGTACGCGTGCGAGAGTATAGGCGAAGAACGATGGTGTGGGTGGGGGAGGGAAGGAGGGTGGAATATGCGCGTACGGCCGTAAGAGAAAGAGAGATAGAGAGAGATAGAGAGAGAGAGAGATAGAGATAGAGGGTGAAAACCTGGATGACAAACAGAGACCGAACGAGAGGATGAGGGTGGAACGTGTGAGTGCGAGTGAATGAGAGATAGGGAGAGAATGTGTGTGTTAGAGAGAGAGAGAGAGAGAGGGAAAGGAGGAATGAAGGGTGGTCGGGGGGAGGGTGGGTTGGGAGATACAGTTAATCGTTGGGAAGCTATTAACTTCGGACTGGAATGCCCCATAGCGCCTCATTTCGTTCAATGCAAATTTACACCGACGCCGACCACCTACCATGGCTCTCTCTCTCTCTCTCTCTCTCTCTCTCTCTGTCTCTCTCTGTCTCTCTTCCTCCCTAAAACCCTCCGAACCTTTCTGTCCGAAAACTGCATGTATACCGGGTGTTCCCCATTCTCGTCCGTCGTCGTCGTCGTCGTCGTCGTATTATCCGCCGATACTCCGTACGATTCTGGTTATTGTTGGTTGAAAATTATAACGAGAAGATAAAAATATTAGAAAAAGAAAAAGAAGAATAAGAAGAAAAATGTCGTTCGAACGTCGTCGAAAATATCAGAACACCGACCAACGATTAATTACTAATACGATCGTTCGATAATATTAGATCGTAGATATAATCGATTTAAAATTATGATATCGTAGTCTCTCTCTCTCTCTCTCTCTCTCTCTCTCTCTCTCTCTCTTTATCTCTTAGTTTCGTTGATCTGTTTTCTCGTTTATTTTTCTTGTTTTTTTTTTTCTCTTTTTTCGTATCGTCGTCGTTATTACTATATCGTTTATTCTTTGTTCTCCTTTCTTTCTTTCTTTCTTTTTTTTCATTTCTCTATTCCTTTTTTCTTCCTTTCGGAGTCCTCAACAAATTTTCTGAAGCCCGCCCTTGTCAGGACCGTGGGAAATTATTACCGGCGCGAAGTGCGCAACGCGAAAAGCACGGAGAATTACGCGTACCTCCGCCGAGGTCTCTCTCTCTCTCTCTCTCTCTCTCTCTCTCTCTCTTTTGGCTGACGAATGGCGATGTAACGGGTGCTGCTCAAAGTACACATAGTTAACGCTAGAATGTGTGGCAGAACCTGACTAACGACGGGCTGATGTTCCGCTATATAATTTCAAAACATACTCACGCATATACACGGTGACTTAGATGCTACGACGGCCTGAAACGAGTGGGTTGAAAGGATGTCGGGTTGGGGTGGGGGAGGGGACGGGGACGGGGACGACGTGAAGGTGGTGGCAGCAGTGGTATCGGGCTGGAAGAACGGGTAGAGCCTTACGCGAAGAGAGAGAAAGAGAGAAAGAGAGAGAGATAGAGAAAGAGAGACGGGGTTAAAGGTCGAGAGAGTACAACGGTTAGACAAAAGATCGCGAGCATTGCGAGCTGACGTCGCCTTAATATGGACAAATGTCTTACAATATCTCAGCCGAGGGCTTTTGCTTTGCATTATTTGGCTAACATCCTCGTTTGTCCATACTAATACGAGCCGGATACCTTTATTACCACTTTACATGTACGTCCTTCGGTGGTTCCTCTTCCATCCAACGGTCCTCGATCAACCAAACAACCCCCAACACCCACTCACCCACCCACCCTCTTCAAGTATCTTTCACCCCTTCGGTACACCTATCATCCACCCACGCAACAACCTTCACTGCCATTTTCTTATCCCTCTCGGTAAGTTGCGAAAGCGTGCTTATCATTAAAATTTAATTAATTCCATGACCGTCGGATTAATTAGAGTTTACGGCAACGTACCTATCTACCTACCCCCTCCTCCTACTCCTCCTCCTCCTCCTACTCCTCCTCTCTGTCGTCCTTCCTCTCGTCCGCCAAGTTTCTCCATTTAGTCAACTCAACGTTTAGACCGTTAAAGAGGAGAAATCTTTTGGTTCGCACGAAAGAAATGATAGGAATGAAAGGAATGATAGTCCTCGTAAAGGACGTTCGATAGGGAGAATCGATTTAATACTCGATCGATAACGATCTTCTACGTCGCGTCGTTCGTTTGAAAATATAGAAAAAAAGAAAAAAATATAGAATGAATGAAGATAAAGAAAGAATAATATGTTTCTATCGATCTGACGTTTGAGTAAAAGTTGACGCGTATATGCGTACGTCTCTTAGCCGCTGACCCCCACCTCCTCTCCACAACCACCACCACCACCTCCTCCTCCTCCACCTCCATCTCCGTTCTGTTTCAGGTCCCCTCACCTAAAAAACCGGGATTACTTTTTAACAGGGCAACTACGTCTACCAAAGAACCGCCTAAATGATTCTCGCGCGATTCCGACCCGGTAAAGTCCGTCGTGCACTTAACATTTAAAAAAAAAAGAAAAAAGAGAGATAGATAGAGAGAGAGTAAAAAAGCAAAACAAAAGGGCAACACGACGGATAAAAGGGTGCGTCTGTAATAGTAGAGTTCGCGTAAACGGGGAAGTGGGAAGTTATATACTTTGGATTTTAAGAAACCGTGACAAGGCTCGAGAGATGTCTATCCGACTGGTGCTTAGCGAAAGCACGTAGAACGACACGGTCTTAATGGTTCTGGCCTTGCACTGCAGTAACAGAAAAAGAAACAGACAGAAAGAGAAAGAGAGAGAGAGAGAGAGAGAGAGAGAGATAAGAAGATGAAGAAGAAAGAAAGAGATACATATATATATATGTATGTATGTATATATAAAGAGAGATAAAAAGACAGAAGGCAAGTAAAACGGTGAATGGTGAAAAAGAAAAAAGTCCGGGAAGAGAAAGTCGAAGGAAGGAAGGAAGGAGGGGTGGGAGGGAGGGAAAGAGGGGTTGGGTGGTGGAGAGGAAGAGTACGACGGAATGGATGTGTTCGCATTATACCCTCTGTTCTTTTAATTTCTTCAAAGGACCCTTCCCCGCGACACTTTTGCCGACTCTGACTCCGCTCGCGCGAGCGAGCGAGCGTAGCGTAGCGAAGGAATCTCTCTTCTCACTCTCTCTCTCTCTCTCTCTCTCTCTCAATCTCTCTCTCTCTCTCAGTCCCCGGTCTCTACGCTACTGGATTAATAAGGCGTCGACAATGTGACGTCTTTTTTCTTTCTCCCTGGGACGGGACAACGGGCAAAGTGAATGAGGGCTCTTCTCGTCCGAGAGACGAACAGTTCGGAGTGAGAGTTTAAAGAGTGAGAGAGATACGAATGATGTTCTCTCTCTCTCTCTCTCTCTCTCTCTTTCTTTCTATCCCTCCGTCTGTCTTATCCGTGGTCCGTAGTATGAGGCGAATTCCCGTTAATAAATGTGTTTCTAACGGTCTGACGAAGAGGAAGAAGGTTAAAGCGAAGGAACAACCGAGAAAAGGGATGAACCGAGCGAGAGGGATGAAGATAGTGAGTAAGAGAGATAGACAGAGAGAGAGGGAGAGGGAGGGTGGGGAGGAGTAGGGGTGGGAAATACGTAGAGAAACGTGCACTCGTCGTTACGTTATGCCATCAACGACCCGAGGGAGTGCGCGTCTTAATGAGGAAAGAACTTTTTAAACGCACGAAGCTTTCATTCGTCGATGTCGAAACGCGCTTAGCTTTACTCTCCCTCCAGCAAATTTGTCTAACGTAGAACGAGGATGAGGAGGAGGATAAGGAGGATGAGGAGGAGGATAAGGAGGATGAGGAGGAGAGGGAAACGACGATGCGAAGATGAGGACAAACGATGGACGGAGGGAGGTAAATACACACACACACACACACACACACACACACACGCGTGGACGCAATAGTCTTCATTGTTTCTTTCTTACGATAAGCTAGAATTACTGAATATTGCCATTCGCTATAAAGAAAATCCTTTAATTCGTTCTTTCGAATTCTATTCTTTATTTTGTTTCGTATTTTCTTTTTCTTCTTTATTTTTTTTTTTTTTTTTTTTTTTTTTGCGGAATCTTCCTTATTTCCTCTTCCACTTTCTACCATCTTTTTCTTCTTCTTCTTCTTCTTCTTCTTCTTCTTCTAATATTTCGAACGCTGGAGAACCGAAAAGCAGGGCTAGTAGCCGCCTCTGGGAAAAAAAGTAATTACCTCTTGATACGCGCCGATACCCCACCTGCGGGGATGCCTTCTCCTTGTAATGATGTTCTCCTTCGTGAACTTAGTTCGAAATTAAATATCGAGGGGGTTGCGACGAACTTGCTCGGTAAGGGTATATATAAAAAAAAAAAAAAAAAAAAATAAGAGAGAGAGATAGATAGACAGATTTATATATATGTGTGTGTGTATATAAGACGGTATAGAAAGAAAAGGAAGACGCCCGAAGAAGTTATTGGGTTGGGGTTGAACGTTTTACCTTGGCGGTACACCTGCCTCTTTTCCCGTAAAAATGAACGGGGCCGTGATAAAAATCAAACCGGAAAACAAACAAGTAAGCGACGGCCGGAGGGTGGGTTGGTGGAGCGGGGTGTGGTGGGGTGGGGTTGGGTGGGATCGCATTATAAAGTTTTTCAATCGATAGTCGACGAGCGAGAACGAGAAAAAAGGACGACACTAAAACGGGGGACGAAACGGAATAAAAAACAAAAATGATAATAAGAGACGGACGAAAAGAAAAATTAGGGAAGGAAACGGGGATGCGATAAGCATGTTTATATCTGTGTACTTACTTTAACTATACACACACACACACACAAACAGAAAGAGAGAGAGAGAGAGAGAGAATGAAATCCGTCAAGTTAACCGAACCAGTTTATTGATTCGATGGAAATCCTTTCACGAATTGTTTCCACGGTTCTTCTTCTTATTTTTAACATCTTTTTTTTTTTATTATTATTAATATTATATTTATAATATTAAATCGTTCATTTTTCAGACTCTCCAACCGACCGATCCGCCGATCTTCGAGGTCACGAATATGTTCATCAACGAGACCGTAACCCAAGTAGCGCTATGGGGTAATCTTGGAATTGCCGTTATGGAGTTGCCCAAAAGATGGGGTAAGGACGCCGGTTTTCAAGGAGGAAAGGATACCATATTGTGCGTGTAAGCATTGTAAATTATGAACGTATGCATTAATTTCGTCGAATGTATTCGTCTCGTCAAAATGATTGTCTACGAAACGATGAAAAATAGTGGGACGGTGGGAAGGTGCGGGGTTGGGAGGAGGGGGAGGGAAGGAGGGAGGTAGGGTGGTTAAAAAACATATCGACACGAGATAAAAGATTCAAAATCGTTGATCGTAAGACAAAAAAGTCGGCCACTCTCACCCTCTCTCACACACACACACGCACGCACGCACACACAGAGAGAGAAACGCACACCTTCTTCATCTCCTTAAGTTCTCGCGGGCTTCCTAATATCCCGTAATTAAGAGGATGTTACGATGACGCCCGAACCCCGTTTTGGCCTCCCTCTTATGGAATTAAGGTGGCTTTACTCGCTTAGTTTTCAAAAGTTCTCCGAGGGCAGAAAGCACCGCTGAATACTAACCGCCTCATCAAGGACACATGCCGCCTGCCGCCGCCTAGGCAGACAGGCAGGCAGGCAGGCAGGCAGGCCAACACACACACACACACGCGCGCGCACACACGCACATCACTTTCTTGCGTAACATTATCTCTCAGAGCTTTCAAAGCTTTCTATAATCAACGTTTCGACCAAATACATATCGAGTTTGTCTGACAATACGATCCGATTATCTCGTCTTATACGATTTTATATTTGTTAAAAAAATAAAAAATAAAAAGAAAATAAAAAACCTTTCGTTCCGTTCCGTTTCGTTTCGTTTCGTTTTGTTTCGTTTTGTTTCGTTTCGTTTGGCACTCGACGATGACTACGACCGAGTTAAAGAGTAAATTTTTCCTTCCACTTAATTAACGAAATATATAAATATATATAAATATAGATATTTATATATTTATATATATATATGTATATATATGTATGTATAAATATATATTAAATAGATACTAGAGAATCCGTAAGGATTCACAAAGTGTAGAACGCGGTAAACACGGCGGCTGCCTCGAGTCGCCTGTTTCATTATAATTTCATAGTAAGCTGAATTCAAAATAGACGCATTACCTCTCTCTCTCTCTCTCTCTCTCTCACTCTCTCACTCTCTCTTTCTCTCTCTCTTTCTCTTTGGCTTCCTGCTAATACATAATTCCGAACTTTTTGCGGAAACGAATGAAAACGCTTGCCGTTGCTCTCTGAGACTGGTAG
The DNA here is from genome assembly GCA_911387935.1 of Dolichovespula saxonica. NCBI lineage: Eukaryota > Metazoa > Arthropoda > Insecta > Hymenoptera > Vespidae > Dolichovespula > Dolichovespula saxonica. Next base: position 2,192,262 of record OU427014.1, read on the forward strand.
AAATAGGGAACGATGGCAAACAAAACTGTTGAAATTAAGAGCGGCAGTTGCTACGGCGAAACTTCTGTCTTTTATTTATTTTTTTTTTTTTTTTTGAAGTTCCTTCCACCCCTTCCACCCCCTTCCTCCCCCGTTATCTACACACACACACACACATATATATATATTTTTTTTTTTGTTGAGCGATTTTTCTCAACTCCAACGGCGTCGACCAGATTTGGAGAGTGGATTCAAAAAAAAAAAAAAAAAGAAAAGAAAAAGAAGAAAAAGAAGAAGAAGAGAAGCGCGCGTATACCAACCGTCCTATGCACAAATTATAAAAGACCGCGAAACAGTTTTGTAAGAGAGTAGTCGCGGCCATTAGAACGAGAATCTCGAGGGATTTAATGTCTCCTTCCTGGCTTAAACAACGCTAAATGGGCTTTTATGCGTTATTGCCGCGCGAAACTTTTCGCGAACTGTAAAGGATCTTTGGCTTCGCGAGAAAGGAGAAGGACAAAAAAAAAAAAACAAAAAAAACAAAAAGCGCGAATAGGAAAAAGAGAACGAAACAAAAATATAAAAGATAGGAAGAGGAAGATGGTGGAAGAGAAGAGAGAAACGCAAGATTTAAACGCATCGCAATGCGTTTGTTCTCTTCCTTTATATTTCACAGAATATTTCACAGTCGGAATTTTAATAAACGCCACGATCGATAAATCTTATTCCAACGATAATATCCGATCGGATTCACGTTCTTGTCTCTTTGGAATATTTGTTAATTCAACGAAAAAAAAAAAAAAAAGAAATAAGAAAACTAAAGAAAAAATCCTCGTCGAAGAGGACGTACGTACGCATCGATACCTTGAAAAAAAAATATTTCGCGGGATTATCGTCGTCCGCGATTCATTCCCTGTTAAACGTTCCTGAAACGTGGGCGAGGGGTGTGGGGTGAGGGGCGGGAGGGTAGAGGGGGGTTACGGCGGAGGAGTAGAAGGGGCGTTGAGGTGAGATCGAGGAGAAGGGTGGTGGAATACTCAGTCACGGATTAAGCAAATGGCGGCAATAATAGTGATTATTCGGATTATGATATCAGTGCGAGAACTGGGTTTCGCTTGGACTTACCGAGGAGAAGTGAGAGAGCCCACTAACTGCCGCGCCACCAAATCCTGACTTCAAGACACCGGATTAAAACTATTACCACTTTGCCCGCGCCACACCTCTTCGACTCTTTCACGGTTGGTAAGAGTTACCCCGTTCTTTCACCCCTAACCCCTAACCCCTAACCCCTAACCCCACCCCACCCCACGCCCCGCTTTCTCGCACGGATCTTCTAACGTTCGCCATTTTCTAACCTGCCACGAATTTTTTTTCTTTTTCCTTTTTTTTTTTTTTTTCGTTTACCGTCGTAATTTCGTCGTTTATAAAAGAACATCGCGATTATAACCCGAACCAATCACATACGTACGTGCATACATATGTACAAAGATGATTGACATCCGTGCTGAATACGCATTGCACGCGTTCAATAGGTCGGTCCTTTCGTTGAAAAGAAAGAACAGTAAAAAAAAAAAAAGAAGAAGGTATAGCTAAATAAATTAATAAATAAAAAAAAAAAAAAGGAAATAAAATAGAAAGAAAGGAACGAAAAAATTCGTAAAGGTAACGAATCGTAATCTCGGTAAATCCGATGTATCTTACGTTGATGGATAAATCGATAAATAAAAAAAAAATAAATAAATAAATAAAATAGAAACAGATGGATCTTTATCGTTGTAAGCCATTTTAAGGTTGATACGAATCTCGGGAATAATCGTTTTACGAAGTAAGTGGAATCCCTGATTGCGTGAGGTACCACCTTGTTCCCTCCTCCTCTCTGAGTCGGTACGTTCGTAGGAGTAAGTCGTTTAGGACGTCCTCCTTCCCTCCCAACCCTCCCAGTCCTCCTCCCACCCCCCCCCCACCCCGAACGTCGCGCGAGTCGCGGCAGTAATTCGACAACGAATTGCTAAAGCGGTCGCAATTCCACGTGGCAAACGGGAAGATTCCTTGGTTTCCACGTTGGCTCTAGCGCGGGGCTAATTATTGTTTTAAGGATTACCCGTTATGTGTTTATTATGCGACCGTGAGGAGGAAGGACCTCGCGCTCACTCTACTCCAACCATACTCATCTTAATATCCGTTAGAATTCAGCTTCGGTCTCAACACACCGTAGTACCGGAAAACCAACCCTGTTTCTCCCTCTCTCTCTAACTCTCATTCTAACTCTAATTCTCTATCTCTCTCTCTCTCTCTCTCTCTCTCTCTTCGGTTATTGCTAAGAGTCGGCCTACGTTTATGAATAATTCTAATCTCTCCCTTAAGATTCTAAATTATTCGCTAACGAACCGCCAATGTGAACAGCATGGTCCTATCATAAACATTTCATTTTCATTTCAAACGGTGGAAGGCCCTTTCGACCAAAGCCTCCTGACCTACGTTATTTTCCCTTTTTTTTCTTTTTTTTTTTTTTGTATTTCTTTCCTCTCTTCGTCCTCTTCGTCATCTTCTTCTTTAATTTTACGCGATAACACGATCGTAAATAATTTAACCCCTAAGAAAAATTTTCTACTACCTCGCGATCGATACTCGAAAAAAAAAAAGAAAAAAGAAAGAGAGAGAAAAATATTAGGAAAAATCGTTAGGTCGTATCAAACGTCGTAGAAAACGATATAATCGTGAGACTATACAAGCGTTTGGTGTATCTCAACGTACAGTAACCAAAGAGTATTCAAATCTTCTAGCACGTGGATGAACGTGCTATGGAATATTTCATGTCGTCAGTCCGACGAGCCAACGAACACACACACACACACACACACACACGCTCTCTCTCTCTCTCTCTCTCATCTCACCAGTCTCTACCCTCACCCCATACCTCGAGTTATCCCCACCCACACCACACCACCCCCTCTATACCACCCCAAAGCCAGTCTACAGTGGAAATAGAGAACTCGTCGCTATCTGTAGCAGTAGTGCTCAGCTGAGCCGTCCGTTCTGTCCGAGAGAAAGGAGGATGAGGAAGTGGTGCTGGTGATGGTGGTGGTAGGGGTAGTTTTGGTAGGAGGGGAGGAGGAGTATGAGTAGGAAGAGGAGGAGGAGGAGGAGGTCGAAAGCGTTTATTTAAAAAATGATTTAACCTAATGGTTTTACATATGTAATCCCGATATAAAGCCTCGGCTAATCTCGGGGAGCCACACGCTCTCTACTCCCGTATATATATTCATGCTCTCCCGGTGATTCCGCATACGGGAACGCGCGAGGAGGACGCGAGCGTCCACACCCTGCGTCCTCGCCGCAGCATCCCTCTTCCTATCTTTAACGCTGTATACTCTGCAAACGTTCCTACCCTTTCCTATCCTTCTCTCTCTCTCTCTCTCTCTCTCTCTCTCTCTCTATCTCTCTCTCATTCTCTCATTCTTTCTCTCTCGCACGCATACGTACACATATACGCGCTCCATCTCGCACTCTCCAAACCATTCTTCTTTTCTTTTTTTTTCTCTACTTTTTTTCGATGAGCAAGCAGTAACGAAAATCAGCGGCTTGCCGCGAGCCACGAACGGACTCTCTCTCTCTCTCTCACTCTCTCTCTCTCTCTCTCTCATTCTCTCTCTCTCTTTGCGACACACACGGCGCTAGTTTTGTTTTCGGAAGGGGTTAGCCGACGAGGTGTATCGGATGCTGGTGGTTTGGCTTGTGTTTGCTGAGTCCGAACATAGGGTGCGTGGTAAGCCCAACCTACTACTCCCACCACCCACTATGAACCCCTCCCCCCTTCTATACTCCACCTCTCTCTGTCTCTACAACGGGGGATGATTTAGATGGTCCCCGATGATATCCGCGCCTTTTTGAAAAATGTAGCCGCGCCGAGGTAAAAAAATGTATAAGCCGTTTTACGGTATACCTTCTCACTCTCTCTCTCTCTCTCTCTCTCTCGCTCTCTCTATTTATCTATCTCTCTATCTCTCTCTCTCTCTCTCTCTCTCTCTTCGTTTCTCTTACGCGTAAGCGTACTAAAACACGCTTTATCGTATATACCCACCATGCGACGAGAGAAACTTTATCGTCGCTCTGAGACCATTTTCTCGTACATACATACATACATACATAGATACATACATACATACATGCATGCATGCATACATGCATAAGTCTCTCCGATCTTCGTCCGGGTCGAAAGAGCAACGTTAACGAAAGAAATCGAATCATTCGTATTCCCTGGTTACTTGTCGTAGGTGATTTTTCTTTCTACTTTTTCTTCTTCTTCTTTTCGTTTTTCAAATGTACGTTTCGAAGAGGGAGAAGAAGAGAGGAATGAAAAAAATAAAATAAAAGAAAAGGAAAAACTCCGGTCGATCCTCCGACGCCGAAAAATATAACCAGGAAGAAGAGGCGCGAGGAGATGAAACATAAAGAGGAAAGAAAGAAAGGAAAGAAAAGGAAAAGAAGTAAAAACAAAAAAAAAAAAAAAGAAAATAAAAAAAGACTCGAGGGCGGAATAATAAAATGCTTTTCTTTTGTTCCGTCTTGTTTTTTTTTCTCTCTCTCTCTCTCTTTCCTTTTCTTTCTTCTTTTTTCTTTTTTTTTTTTCGTTATATTTTCGTATCCCGCATTAAGCGCGAACGCGCAAAACCCGTCTCTAGTAGTCTATATCTCCGAAAGAGAGAAAGAAAGAATGAGAAAGAAAGAGAGAGAGAGAGAGAGAGAGAGAGAGAGAGAGAGAGAGGATCATAAGCATAAATAATATGTATGTCGCACGAAATGCTTGCTTTTGCTCGAATACCTTTCCCTTCGTTTCGTCCCTTTCTTTCCGCACGCGATTCACGTTAGCTGGCGACATTCTAACGCGAGAAGTAAGCATACATACATTCTGTAAGAAGAAGAAGAAGACGAAGACGAAGACGAAGAAGACGATCCAAGCTTAGAAGGTGAAAAGGAAATAGAAGGAAAGCGTATTACGACGTTTATTCGTCGTAGCGTAAAGCTGAAAAAGAAATATATATACATACATACACACACACACACACGCATACACACACACACACACATGCATACAAACATACATAGATACATGCATACATATGCATGTAAGTACTTACTTATCCCACCTATGTACGTAATACATTCGTAGGAACAAACGAGGGTAGAGAGAGAGAGAGAGAGAGAGAGAGAGAGGACTCTTCTAATCAAAGAATTTCCGTCCGTAGAGTTACGTTGAAAAATTTAAATACCTCACCCCCATACTCCTCAACCATACCCCTTCAACCCCTAAACCCCGACCACGTTCTCGTCAACGAAATCGTCCTCCTTTTCTTGTGGACACCATCGCGAACGTCGTCGTCGTCGTCGTCGTAGTCTCCTCGTATAACGAAATAAAATCCGACGACGAAAGAGAGAGAGACATCTGTCGGTTCTTTTAATTACACCGGTAGTACGTGTGTTACCTACTACGTACCGAAGGGGGTGGGCTAAGAGAGAGGGTGGTGTAGAAAAAAGGGCGAACCAGCCAGCAGCCTCGCTAAACCCGTCCACACTTGCATCCCCTGTTCTTTTTCTTTTTTCTTTTCTTTTTTTCTTTTTTTTTTTTTTCTTTTACTCTTTCTCTCCATCTTTTCTCTCTTTCGCGCTCCGTGACCCTTTTCCTCTCTCTATCCTCGTCCTCTGTTTCTCTGACGCATACACGAATACGTACCTAACTACTCACACGTACGTACGCACGTACGTACGTATAAAATATCCTTTTGTTTGCCGTTTTCCGTCCAGGCACGAGTGTCCGTTCGCGAATACCTACTACAACATCGGATCTAACTACGTCTACGTCCTTTCCTTTCCTTTCCTTTCGTTTCATTTTGTTTCCTTTCCTTTCGTTTCGTTTCGTTTCGTTTCATTTCGTCACGTCCGAAGACGCATATAAATTTTCTCGACGACTTTTTTCTACGTACCAACGTCCTGCTTTTCCTTCTCTCCCTCCTCAACTTCCCCTCCTTTTTCGCTTCTTTCCACTCTCTCTCTCTTTCTCTCTCTCTCTCTCTCTCTCTCTCTCTCTCTTGTTTTACTAGGAGCCTGGGACGTTTCGCGATTTGCGCGTCATTAGCATGGTAAGAATGTATCGCGTTTGTGCATGTGCATCGTGCATGTAGGTTGTATATGCGTAGGTATATTTATGTACGTACGTATATATGGGTATGGGAGTATTATGTGTGTGTCGGCTTTGCGAGATTGCGAAACTTGGTCCCTTTGGAGGCCAAACACATGTAACGAGGTACCTCCAGGAGCTCTAGAGATTAGACGTGTGAACGTACATACATATACATATATATAATATATATATATATTTATTTATATATATACGTACGTACATATATAAGATGTAAAAAGGAATTATTATATATTTATATATTTTGACTATTATATATTTTGTGTGTGTATACATATATATAAAATTATTATATATATATATATATAAAATTATTATATATATATAAAATATATATATATAATAAATATATAAAATATATATATATATATATTATTATTATTATGTCCCCTAAGTTTCTTCCGCTCCACGCTATAGTTAACTATGAAAAGAAAAAAAAAAGGAAGAAACTTATGGGACACCCTAAAAATTTGTCGAAAAAAAAAAGACAAAATTGGTTGATAACTTACAAATTAGGTTATTAGTTTTAACACACACACACACATATATATATATATATATATTATTATTATTATTGTTATTATAAATATTTCTTTTTCGTTTTTCCTAAACAAATACCGATTTACGATTTTCTCTTAAAACAATAGTAAACGTTTTTTCCGTACTCTAGTATACGTAATCGTGCGTACACGTACATCTCACAGACAATAAAATCTTAATAACGACCTTCGACGATCGATTAAAAGAAACACACACGCACGGGGAGTGTGCGTCGAGGCAAGAACTTTATCAAAATAGTAACGGACGAAACGATCGTCGAGGTTAACACAAAACTAACAAACATTGCGATGTTTATTCTCCGTTTGTCGTCAGTCGTTTACGGACCGTCGCAGCGAATGGACGTATCGTTCGGAAGTCTCTTTTCGTATGTATAATAATTTCTAACGATTAATTATTTAATATAAACGTTTATATCGATTAACATGTACGTATATTATCTAGATATTATGTTTATTAATTAAAATAAGTTATGTGTATTAATTATTAAATATTCATTGTATGTATTAATTATTAACTATTCATTGTATGTATTAATTATTAATTATTAACTATTAATTATTAATTATTAACTATTAATTGTGTATATTAATTATTAATTATTAATTATTAATTATTAATTATTAATTATTTATTATTAATTATTAACTATTAATTGTATATATTAATTATTAATTATTAATTATTAATTATTAATTATTAACTATTAATTGTATGTATTAATTATTAATTATTAATTATTAATTATTAATTATTAATTATTAATTATTCGTATTAATTATTAATATCAATATGTGAGAATTATTCGTTTGATATGTAGCTGAACAATACACTGAATCATTAGGATATAATTAATGAAGTTTCGAGATGGTGACGAAAGGAGAAGAGGAGAGACAGAGAGATAGATAGATAGATAGAGAGAGAGAGAGAGAAGGATCCTAGTTACAACAAGGATCCTAGGGAAATGGTAGACCGTTTCCCGAAACCGATGCCCACGATGGAAACGGGACGCAACGTTGAGAATTAACGGGCTTAGTTGCCGACGCAGGTGTCGTCGAGGAAGGCTAAAGCAAAGCGAGAGCAGAGGATGAATTACGAGATAGAGAGAGAAAGAGAGACAGGCATGAACGTCGAGAAGAGAGAGAGAGAGAGAGAGAGAGAGAGCGAGAGCGAGAGAGAGAGAGAGAGAGAACGTTGCTCGTTATATTTTGCGCAACATCCCGATTTTATGGGCCACCCTCACACCATCGGACGCATCTTCCACCGGCCGACACGGGGTCGAAACGGAGTCGCGCGAACTTCCATTCTCTCTAACGCCTTCTCTAGTCGCTATAAGCGAGAGTTTCCTCGAAGAACCCCCCGGGCATATAACCGCGTTACTCTCGCTTTTGCGAGAGATTACGAACAACCGCCTCTCGTTTTTTATATTTTTTTTTTACTTAAGGATTTATTTATTTGCAAGGTCATTTATTTTATTTTATTTTATGTTTTTTATTTTTCATTCGTTTATTTATTTTTTTATTTATTTATCAATCTCTTAAACATAACACACACAAACACACACACACACATATATATATATATTTATTTGACGTATAGTTAAAATACGTATAACAATAACGTACACTTAATTAACGTACGTACACGTATATTCAATTGACAGGAGCAAGAATAAGAATACTTTCGCGAATACGAAAATAATTTAGATTTTTAAATGTGGGCACTTATATCTCGAAACGTAAAAGAAATAAAAAAGAAAACGAGAGAGAGAGAGAGAGAAAGAAAGACAAAGAGATTAGAAAGGATATGAACAACACGGATCGATCTTAAAATTAAAAAAAAATATATATATATATATATATATATATATATATATATCTGTATAACGTGAGAGTTTTATTACTTATAAAGTGTAACATGCGGCTTTTGTAATTGTTTAGTCGGTTAGACACAATCACTCAATCCTCTCTCTCTCTCTCTCTCTCTCTCTCTCTCTCTCTCTCTCTTTCTCTCTAATATTTAGCCCCTTCGTCTTTTGAATAGTATACGTTAGCGTCGTATAACGAGCGTATAAGCAGGCTAACAAGTTATGTCTAATCTATGCATTCGCTTATCATAATGGCTCTCGTTATATCGTGAGCATAGCTTCGTAAGCCCACCTTCCTAACCGCCCCTACGACTACCACAGTTCCCCTCCTCCTCCTCCTCCTCCTTCTCCTCCATCCCCTCTTTCTCCTCGTCCTCCTTCTCATTCTTCGCCTCTGCTCGTAATTTCAAGAGAATCTAATAAAAATATTTCAAGTTACTGAACGATATTACACGGTTGTGTGTATGTGCATATATGTGTGTATATGTGTTTGTGCATATGTGTGTGTGTGTGTGTGTGTGTACGCGTTGTTACACGGTCACCAAGTCAGAATTAAGCGTCGGCGAACGTTCCAACCAGACGGAGGGGTGATCCTACAAAATGATCATTATAAACTCCGTACTTGGATTACGAATAATCGTTTCTACCAGGTGTCAACCTAATATTATCATTCGTCTTACAATCATATTACTTTGTATTACGTTATTGTGAAAATTTTTTCGAATTTATTTAGTGCTCGATATAGCGGAGCTACGTACGAATTTTATCGTTCATCTGTGAATAACTTTCTTTATTTCGATGCGATAAATCGTTGCTTTGATATGAAAAAGAAAAAAGAAACAGAAAGAAGAAACAGAAAGAAAGCGAGAGAAAGAAGATCGAACGAAATTTTGCGAATTTATTCGTAAGTTCGTACGAACAAATTAATGTAGCCTGTAAAACAAGACTAGTGAAACGAAATAAGGGGATGAAAGTTATGGGATCTTTATATCTATTGTAGCTCGTTAAATGATTTATTAGTAACGAAAATATTGGATAATAGCGTTCGTAGTTTAATTCGTGTAGCCCCTTTAAAAACCACGTTCGTTATTATATCCATTTATTTTTATTACGTACAAATGGATACTATTTCGTTTTATCGGTTCATTG
>OU427014.1:2207010-2282010 GCA_911387935.1 Dolichovespula saxonica
CTTAGTATATGAGCGTGTAAAAAAATATGCGCGGGTGATACAAATTACGCTGTAGAATCGATTAATTTTTGAAAACGAATCTTTCGTACGTCCCTTTTTTAGGTACTTTTGTTCTCACAATGCCGGAATACATATGGTCAGTCTGCCAATGGTATCGCAATTGGACGATTATATCAGTGTCAACAATGGTAAGGGGAAAAAATTAAGATTACAAAAAAAAAAGAAAATGAATTAATGAAAACATTAAACAAATTCGTGATTATAATACGTTATATAAATATCATCCCGTACGAGGATTAATTCTTCGATCTTATTCTTCATTTTGTGTCAGATAAAATAAATGAGAACTTTTTACCGTCGCTCTCGAATCAATCGAGTTCGCAGTATTTAATTTGCACGAGAACGAAACACACGGAAAAGAACGAGGCCACGCCGATTCTTGGATTTGGACTTATTCAAGAGCCATGCGTTTTAATCGCATTGTTACACACAGGCGATGTCGTCGATCTATCAGTAATAGATCTTCATTATCTTCCGCGTATCGAACTACCCGAACCGATAGCGACCTCAACGAAAAAAGTATTTTAAAATCGATTATAAACTAATCTATACGATTCGAACGATCATCGCTTTTTATTGGATCGATATTTTTTTATGTTTCTTTCTTTCCTTTCCGACGCATTCGATCGATATCAAGCAAAAAAAAATAAAGATTTATCGTTGTTCGTAACACATGACGACTTTATTTCGTCGATACTTATTTTCGAATCGATCGATAAAAATATTGATCGAATAAACAGACGATTATGATAATTTCTTTCGTTTTTGTTTTGGAGTTTTTTTTCGTTTTTTTTTTTTTTTTTTCTTTTTTCTTATTCATTTCATCGTTGATTTCTTTCGAAGGTCAGCAAGGAACCCTTCGACGTGTACATAAAAAATTTGTTAAAGCACGATACGTCCCAACCGATAACGAAACTTGGAAATCGAACGATGACGCTGAAGGAATGCGTAGAGGTAAAAAAATAAATAAATAAAATCACAATATCTTCTCGATCGTTAATTGATATATACACTTCTTAATTGATTCCTTAATTTTTTGTTTTTTTTTTTTTAAATCGATATTTAACACAACAATTCCATCGTTGCTTTTAGCTATTGTTTCACGTGACGCAAATCTTTCGACGTCAACATTTCGTAAGGCACGACAAGGCTCGCGAAGAAATTAGTAAAAAGTTACGAGCATTGAAGGCATTGAAAACACATCTGTTTAAAGAATTAGACATATTAATGGAAACGAAAAAGGAACTTCAACAAACAGCTGGACGTTTGGCCGAACGTTACGAAGATATCAAGGACAAGCAAGAAGAATTGGCACGCAGGTGAAAGATCATTTCGAAAATTATACTTTCCCAAATTTTCTTTTCTTTTTTTTTTTCAAATTTTTTCTCCGAAATTCCCGTTAAAATAAATTTCTCTCTCGCGTGTCGTTACGTTCGTTCGCTCGAACGATATAGCAAAAAATATTTTTATTCTATAAAATATAGAAATAATATATAAATTAACATAAATATAGATATAGAAATTAATATAAATATAGAAATAATATATAAATATAGAAATTATACGATACCACCGACCGCGTCGGTCGATATTAAATGATATTTTTTATATAATATAAATTTATATATATTTATATATATATATATATATATACATATTTTTTTTTTGAATCGTACGTCGTGCACGCGTGTTTAAAGGAGCTTTTAACGTTCGTTTAATAATTCTACGTTATTGTTACGCGTGTACATGTATGAGTACGTACGTATGGATTAACGTCATATGCGTAATACGTATACGTGGATATGCATAGAGAAATTATGTAAATAAGAAGTAATATTATGTAAATAAGAATTAAATGATTCGACAGGGCCGAGGAAGTATTGAGATTGGTGAATTACAAGGAACCATCGATGAGTGCCGTAGAGAGGGAGGCAGCCGAAGAATTGCGTAGGATGAAGGATAAGATACAGGATTTGCGCGTTAGATTGGAACAATTGAAAAAGAGGGCGGACCAACAAACCAATTCGATGCAGAGTACGGAGATCGAGGTCGAGAAACAGAAGGAAATAATATTCACTAAGAATCAGGAGGATGCGATTAAAGAAAATCTTGGTCAAATGTGAGTAATAAAAAAAAAAAAAAAAAAAAATAAAAAAAAAATATATATCCCTCTTAAAATCTTGAAACAAATTTGCAATCCGTACGATCGACGACTGATCGTAAATTTTCTTTTGTTTATTTTTTTGTTTTCTTTTTTTTTTTTTTTGCAGGACAAAGGACATTAAAAATATGGTGGTCCAAGTTAAAAAACTCGAAGACGAAGTAGGAATTTAATATGTACAATTGGTAAATATAGTTGTTTACTGTATCGTTGTCCCGAACTTATCCCTCCCTCATTGATTCGCTGTTGGATATAAGATGATGCGCGTTGTATAAATAAAAAAGAGAAAGAAGAAAATCAACGTTTATATTTTCAAAATAATTTATTAAATGCTATGCGATCTTATGTTATAATTAAGAGACGACATTATCAGTGAAGGAGAATATTTAAAAAAAAAAAAAAAGAAAAAAAAATTAAACTTATTTCACATATATTATCGTACATCGATGAAATACCAATTTAGAATCTATACACTGTTAATGTTTCGTCATACATCTTATTTAACACCCACGACACACGTAAATAATAAAGAATTAGGAAAGAGAGAGAGAGAGAGAGAGAGAGAGAGAGAGAGAGAGAGAGAGAGAAATAAATAAAAAAAAAATCAATGGTTTATACGTGGCTCATAAAGATAATAAAATTATATCATAGTAATATCTATCTAGACATACATAAAAAAAAAAAAAAAAAATAAAACTCTCTTTCGCCATTTAATTTCATCTACCGTAAAATTTACAACAACCATATCTTTTTTTTCTTCCTTTTTGTTTTTTTCTTTTTTTCTTCCTCTTACGTAATCTTCAATATTAAATAAGATGTATTATCTTCGTGTTAGAATAACTTTTGTGCGCCCTGATATATATCCCATTTATATTTATCCTAGTAAATAAATCAATTTATTTTAACGATCAAGGCACAAAGATATAATGAGAGACGTCATTACTATCTTCCATAACTTTAGATTGCAGCAATTTAATCTCCAATCTCAATTTCTCCTTCTCCATCTCCTGTTTCTTCAGCTCATTCGTATAACAATTGATTTGTAATTTTAACTTGTCCTTTTTGAGTTTCAACATTTCGGTCTCGTGATGTAACTTGCCTCTTTCCGCGCGTAATACGGCCAATTGTTCTTGCAACAATCTATGACTGGCCTCGTCCGTTAAAACAACATCGGCGGTTTCGAGATCACCCTTAACTATAGCGGCACATTTCGATCCATTCGTTTCACTTTCAGGACCGCTATCCACCTCTGCCTCCTCCTTCATAATCCAAATCCTCGAGTCCGCGGTATCGTTAAAATCATTTGGCGATTTAGCCGTTTGCTCTGGTTGGGGCGTTAATGATCTACTTTGTATTTTATGACTAGGGGATGTAGGATCTTTCGTAATTTTCTCTATATTCGTTGAGGATGTTATAGCGTCTATATCTAAAACTGTTTTTTTTATATATTTATATATATACACACATATGTATACTTTTGATATTTATATATATATTATATATATATTATATATATATATATATATATATATATATATATATATGTATACTTTATATATTTATATATATATATACATATACACATATGTATACTTTTGATAGACTATAACGGTATTGTCACACGCGAAAAAAAAAAAGAAAATAAGGAAACAAGTTGTTCGAATTTAAAAGAGCTTACCTTGAGAATTAGGTGATTGACTGTCGTCGACAGTATGCGTTAAGTGATTACTGCAATAAGTATTAAAATCACGTTCGTCGACGAAAACCGAACCATCCGCGTTTACGATAGACTCGACTATCACCGATGGATCTCCATCCTCCATCACCAATTCTCCCACTATCTCTCCGTTCGTGGTTATTATATCTCCCTCGTTGTTCGTTCTCAACAATTTACCGCTGTCGGTTGTATCCATCTCATCTACCACCTCCTCTTGAGTCAACTGACCACCATAAGAATCCTCTCCGTCATTTCCTTCGCTCACCTCTAATTCAGGTGACAGACCCTATAAAAAAGAAAAGAAAAAAAAAATTAAATTTTCGAATTTCCTCAATTAATCTCAATTTGAAAATTAAACGTTAATGAAAGTATAATAGCAAAAGATCGATCTTACATCCTGTCCCCAAGGTGACTCCTGTTCCTTCTTCATTCTCTTTATCGTTTGCGCGATCTCGTCCTCCGACTCGGAATACAATTTTCTTTCTCCATCCACCCCTTGCATTTTTTCAATGTCGTGTATCTTTTTAAATAACTGATACGCCCTCTCAGGCGTAATGTCTTTTTTTTGCTTATTAGCTGCAGCTATATTAAATAAATCCTTCGAACGTAATATCTTATTCGTACGTAAACGTACGTACTCTTTCAATCTTTTACGATCTATGTGCAATTGCATGAGATCTTGTACCTCTTGTTTGATTTCCCCGCAAAGCTTTCTCTCTTGCGGTAAATTCTTGAACAATTCCTGCGGGAACAAGGACGTTATAAAATTTTTATTATTTCAAATTGTTTTGCAATATTGATAACGTCTCGTTACCTCGGAAATTTCGTGATTATGTTCGTTATTAACACTGGTCACTTCCAATTTTGTCCCATCTTTTGATGCTCTAAGCATAATGTGTGCTGGACAATTGGTTCTAATTGATCTATAACGAGGAAATAAATGAAATTTTATTATCATATCCTAATATCGGTATTCGCTGGCTTAACTTAGTCGATATCGGCATTAAATAAGCATATTTTGTCATCGAAAGTACTAAAGAAAATTGTATTTACAAACTAACTGAGATTGTCTCCTGCCTGCACCTCGCGGGAGAAACTTCTGACCACCATAGATGCACGCGTATTTAACCGAATAATATTTCAAACGTTCACTAATCGGCCTTGCAGTTTTCATATGAGCACCGCTAACGGTTCTACTGTCCCTTCTCCAGTAATGTACAAGGCTGCGTTTAGAAAATGTCTCCAATTTATGTTCCAGCTCTTCGTAACTGTCAAACATCTCCCCCAAACGAAAAGATACATCGTTATCCTCCACGGAGCTTGCATCCATCATAAAAATCCCAACTAATAATCTAAGTGATAAAGAACATGATTCCTATTATTTCTCCATAAACCAGTTACTTTATTGATCAACTGGTAATATCTGATCCATTACCATCATCTTTCCACACCTACATTCCTATATATAACACATAAAATGATATTAATTATAATTTTATAGTTTATGTTTATATCATAAAAATTTCGTAATCCGACATTTTCTTATAGTAAACGGCAATGTAATGTTAGAATGTTCGATCGCCATTAACGTTATTATGAAATTAAAACGATATTCGATAATAGATCATCATTGTAATCGGGTTTCACTTAATCAGATCGCAAATACAAGGTATTTATAATATATTAAATGTGAAAATTTTGTTTCCTCCATGGTTTGTGAGGTTAAGTATCGTTTTGATTGACGTGGTAGAAGCCAAATATATCTAACCGTGAATACAGACAAATAGAAATTCTTAAGAACCGGGGACAAATTCGACCAGGCAGACCTTTTAACTCTAAACAATTACGTATTTCTGATAACACAATGAACAACGTATCATGTTTAATTTAACTCAAACACTTTTCGAACGTAAATATATCGTCGATACCGTTTCCCCCAAAAGATCACGTACCGTGCTTTAGCGCCATTTTTCGTATGCAGGTACACGACCTTCGGCGCATCTTTCCTCTGTCATCTATCCGTTTCATGTTATAACACGAAGAGATAAGCAGCTTTACGTAGGAATGAGGAATGTTCGAATAAATTTTGTATCATCGAAATTCGTTTATTTATTACAAAGTAATGCAAAATAAATTACGAATGTTTTAACCACACTACACATTTGTATTCGTAATGTTTATAGAAAAAAGACATAAATAAATAAATAAAAATAAAAAGAAAACCCGATACAAATCAAGCTCTAAAAACTTCTAGTAGATTACGAATGGAGATAGATTTAAAAATATCATTTATTTATATGTGGAATGATCCATATACTGATAATTACAATGTTATCGTTGGGATTAATACATAACATTGTCCAATTCTTTGTCCATCGGTGGGATAGGTGGTGGTTCATTTTGTTCGGCTGGTATAACCTATAATATAGTAAAATATTGTTTCATTTATATCTAACAAATTCGAAAAAAGGAAATGGCGTTTGATTGCATAGGGGGTTAGAAGAATAAACATACCGAATTTGGATTGTTTAGAAATTTGTTTGATTGTTCGTTATTGTCTTTGATATCTTTCAAGGTCTTTCTTGATTCCATTCCTGTTTCCATTATATTCCCATCCGGAACCTCTTGTAAAACTTGTAACGTAATGTTCTAGAAAAGAATTGGATTTTCGATGATAAACACAACGATGTAAAATTATTTATTTCTTATCTGATTATTTTAAAAATACCTTTATCGTATTAGCTACAACCGCTTTTATGTGATCGCTGCTATACGAATCATTTGTAAATGTTTCCATCAAAGTGAGATAAGTTTTGTTCATGATATACTTGATTTCTTTATTTTTATTATCTCTCTGTGGATGAATTTTAATAAAATATTATGAATTATTCGAATAGCTAATAATAATTGTATGATTATGCCATAAAGAAAAAAATGTTTTTATATTTACGTCTTTATGTTTTAAAGATGCCGCATCGGTCCCTGTCATAGCATTATCAATTTTCGCTGTAAGTTCGGAAACTTTATTTTTCAATTCTGCGTTCTCTCTTTCGTATTCGTTTCGATACATTTTGTACTTTTCTAAATCCTCCAGCTTTGTACATAATTCATCATTTTTATTACTCAATGATATTTCAAGTGCTTTAATTTTATCTTCCAATTTTTTATTAATATTGAATAAAGATACTTTCTCATCCACACTTTTTGATAATGACACTGCAAAACAATCGTAACTTCTCTTTAGTTTTGTAACAGTGTTGTAAAGAAAAAAAAAAAAAAAAAAATTGCACGAAAACAATAATTTAATTACCCTTCAAATATTTTACTTCATTTTCTAATTCAACCATTTCTTTTCTTATCTTGGATAGCTCAGATAAGTGTTCACAACAGACATCCTTATCAACGTCCGTTGTCTTTAATACTTCCTTGTTTTTAACATCACTTTGCGACATATTCATGGTTAATAATATTTTCAAGGTATCTTCCAACGTTGCATCTCTTGTCGAGGATGCATTTTGCAATTCCAAAACATGGAACTAAAAGACATAAAGAATAATTGTAAAGATAATTTGTTAATAAGTATGTGTTATTTGTCAAATTACATTTTATCAATTACCTTATCAAGTACTTTTTGTACATTATCAGCTATTTTAGACATTCCCATTCTGAGCTCGGCATTTGCCATTCTAGTCTCTGACAAAAGCATATTTAAGCTTGGATCAATTACGGTAGATACTGCTTGGGTTACGGGCTGTGGTTGTAAGGAATACATTTGACCATTCGATGTTATATAATTTGACTAAAATGGCGCAAATGTAATCAGATTACAATAATTTTTTTTTTTTTTGTAGATAACAAGAAAAAAAAACATCATATAAAAACGTAAATTTGAATTACTTGTAACTGCGAAGCAGCCCATGGTGGTGTAAACGTAGCAGTAGGGATTAATGGTTTGGATATAATGGGGTTTGTCGAAGGTACGTTATTTTTCGATTTTGTTACTTTGGAAGTACTTTGTGTTGTATTCCCAGATGTTTCTTGCGTCATATTTCTCTTTTGTAATGACACCTCTAACGACTCTATCTGAAATGGAAACATTTTTAAAATTACAATCATCTTACAGTATTGTACGTAATATATAACGATTACTTTTACGGTACAACTTTTATACCTTTTTATGTCGTGGTGACTTTTGCGGCGAATCATCCTACAAATACACATTTTTGATTATATAAGTTATAAAATACATAATACTTATCACTTTTAAATACCTCAGTATCTTCAGAATCTGTGGTCGTTGATGTCTGCATCTTTGGAAGAATCGATTGACCCATTTTAGCCATCCTTGACAATAATGATGCTTTACCAGAAACTGTAGGTTTAGACAAAGAGTATTGTTCATCGGACTCTTGTATATTCGTTACTTCTATCTCCATCATAATATCTTTATCTTTAGGGAAGCCCGGACCTAAACTAATCTGTTTAAGAGACTAATTATTAATGGAGTTTAAGTCTTTCACAAATATATTATTAATAATAATAACACATAACGTACCTGTTTACCGGGAGGTAAAAATAAGATCCTTTTTAATTCCTTACTGATCCCCACAAGAGTTCTTTCCCAACTGTCGTCCATTGATATATTTACTGTCATTGTTTGTAATGATAAATGATTTACTTTACATGGCTGCACAATGTCGATAGTAATAAAATATTTCATAGATACGCTGGATCCTTCCTTCGTAACTTTGTCCTTATTGAGGGCTGTTAAATCTTGATAGATTACATCATCTATTTTGTCATCCTTTGAAAAATATTTTGCTAGACCTATTTCTCTAGCAAATTCGATGCAAGCATCATTACATTCAAATAATATCGACCAATTTTCGTTGTTGTCATCATAATAAGTGGAATAATTATTAGCTTGTACTGTATATGTAAATTTTCTTGTTATTGTAACTATTGAAACGTATTCTTGTTTGGTTTTATATAAAATTAATTGATATAACCTAGTAGAAGCATTTCCTGTTAACGCTATTCCGAGTTTACCGATGGAGATATATTGTCCATTTTGCCTAAAAAATAATCAATTAATAATAGCGATAAATAAATTTTTAATTGTAACACTATAAAGTATATACACATATATGCGTATAAATATATATGCATATATATATAATATATAAGAGAATAAATGTACAATTTATAAGCATGAATAGCTTTAGCTATTATAACTTCTGTTTTAGCGGTGGAAGGAGTTGACGAACTGTTACGCCTGTTGGTAGATTTTTGTTGGCACGGCTGTTTTATTACACAGGATATATCTTGTTCTTTTGTATAATTTCCAAAAATAGCAGCTAAGTTAGATCTAAAAACAAAAACAAACGAAAATAAAAGAAAGAATGGGAGAAGAAAAAAAAAGAAACAAAAAAATATTTAGCATCATTATCGAAGATATATGTAAATTAGGTGTAATAGGTTAAATGTTAAAATAACAATATATAAATATATATATATATATATATATATACATATATATTTATTTATTTATATATATATATATATATATATATATATATATATATATATATACACATTTATATTTACCCGGCTCCAGGTACAAAATCATCATCTTCATTTTTAAATATTTTCTCGATATTTGGCAATTGATCGTCCGCATTCATCTTGTATTATTTTATATTTATACTTATATATATGTACGTAGTTGTATCGTTGTATGAAAGCTCGCATCAACGAAATAAATTCATTGTAAATATTACTGTGTCGAGTGACATTTTGTCGGAATACGATGATGATGATGTCATAATACGACTTTACCGATAAACGATAACGGTAGTATTACAAAAGACTCATAGATGGCGCTCAAGTTCTCCCCTTCTCCTCTTCCTATCTGCCACTCTACGTACGTCAATGTTTCATTTTAACCTAGATTTTTACTCGAGCCTTCGCGTGCTGCGTATGTTCGATACGCGTATCTCTTTTGTTTCAATAAGAAAAAAAAAAAGGAAAGAAAATAAAACAAACGATGATTGCTTATTAATTGGTGATTTCCTATATGAGTAATAAAAGAAAATAAAGTTGCGTTATAACAAAATAAATGAAACATTAATATCATTGATCGGATGATAATAATAATCATCGTCATCTTCGTAGCATCGCCGTTAGCTTCAAGATATAAAATTTCGATTCTGATAAATTCGTACGATTAAATATTAAATTCCTGATGATAACAGAACGAACGGCGTATGCACGTATGTATCCGTGTAGCTTGTTATTATTGTTTATTCGATCGAGTTATAATACTTCCTTTCTTTTTTTGTTGGGGGAAATTATAATTATTATTTCGTCGAACGTTATTAACGTGTATTTAGGATTCACGTGTAAACAATAATTTTTCAGTTTATCGCGACACTTTAACGGGTTAACGTCAATTATTGGCCGTGCGAGCGGGCAGGCGCGAATAGATATTTCAAAATTACGAGTTTCTTTATTCGAACGACAAACAATGTGAGGGATACGCGTTTATTAGTGTTATTATTAATTATCGATGACTTTTATTACCACTAAGTATTACCAAATACGCATGTTCGAAGATAAAATAATAAAACGTAATAATTTATTTCCATTATAATATATATATATATGTATATAAATGACTCGACGAAATGACTCGGTAGATTTATACGACGATAGTTTTTTTTTTCTTTTTTTTTTTTTTTATTAGATTATCATCCTACGATTTATTCTTATCATTTAATTTACAATAAAGTAATAATTATTTTTTTTTTTTTATCGGGAGAACGTGTTATATGAAATGTAAATCTATAGATCTTTATCGGAATTTTTTATAAAGTCGATTGAAAGTAAATGCATGATGCCTTTACGAACAAGTTTCACGTTTAAGATAACGTACGATATTGAAATTTTATTTAATGAATTATTAAAGTCGAATATTTAATGCGTTCGATCAACAGATCAGATCTTATTTATTTATTTATTTATTTTTTTTCCTTTTCATCGTTCATAAAGGGCCGGTTAATATTTTATACGCCCCAAACTTCCCCCATCTTTTGTCGATTGTATAATTAAAAAAAAATGAATAAATAAATAATAATAAAAGATAAAAAAAAATAAAAAAAGAAGAAGAAAGAGTATCGCGCTCATTGACATTAATTTAACGTAAGGTGTCGTAGTTATGTGTATAAGGGAAAGAGAGAATATCGATATTGTTTTCGATTTCGTTTGAATCGATATTGTTCGAGAATTGATAATTGTTTCCTTCGGTGATCATCTTATTCTAAGAAAAGACTTAAGGAATGTGTGCACATCGGTGCACAATTATAATGTTTGTATGTACTCTAACATGTATACTCACAAATGATATAGTAATGTTATGTCATACAAAAAGAGAGAGAGAGAGAGAGAGAGAGAGAGAGAGAGAGAGAGAGAGAGAGAGAGAGAGACATACATCAAATTATCGCGTCGCGATTTGTCCTCTCGTCATTTCTCATTCTTATGGAATAATTCCGTGTGTCTGTTTCATTATTATTTTTTTCTTTTTTCTTTTTTTGGTATCAAGGAGAAACAAATTCTTTCGTTCGTTTTTATTAACAAGAGACAAGCCGATTGGAATCGAACGTTTACGACGCAATCCGTTTATGTCTTTACTTTCTACTTTCTAACAAGTTTATAACATAAATAATTCAATATTATGCGTTCTCTCGTTTCCCCCTTATATAATATTTATATATATATATTTCGATGTAAAACAGTTGACTGTATTTTCTTTTGCTTTTTTTCCCTTTGTTTTTTTCTTCTGGCTTGCTCATTTGTAAACAATTGTTATTTCTTGAATCATTTCCACGTAATCTAATCTATAGACGAGATTATATACGTATTAGTAAAAATTAGAAAAATTGTTAAAGAGAAATTCGCGCGAAGTTATACGCGTTATCGCGATTAGAACGTATCAATATCATTGTATGAGTTCGTTAGAAAATATTTTTGTACATTAAACACATACGTCGTCACACGATTTTATCGTATATTATCGTATTAACTCAATTGGTTATAGTCTCATTTACACAATTGCGTAGAATATATATTATATATATATATATATATATATATATATATATATATATATATATATATTATAACAATTTATCGTATTTACTTAATCCGCCGTTATTACTCGCAAACTTGATATTTTACTTTGGTTTGGTAAAATACATATATACATATATAAATATATACGTATATACATACACATACATATATATATATATATATATATATATATATATATATATAATGCTAATCAAACACAACGATATCGTATATTCTCCGTTTCTCTGATCCTTTTTCTATCAAAGATTTCAATCTCGATCTCGATCACGATCACGATCACGATCACGATCACGATAACGATCTCGATCACGTTCGTACGATCGATTCAAGTGTTCTCTCGCACACGGTTATCTCGTCGAATAGAGAATACCCATCGATCGTAGCGAGCGTTTCGCGTCAACCGGTTTGATATTTTTTTTTTTTTTTTTCGTGTCGGTCGAGAACATCGGTGATTCGAAAGTGGGGTGGGGTGGTGACGGTAGTTGGGTGGGGGAAGGGTTTGGGATGGGGGAGACAGGGTTAAAGGACTTATCATCATTAGGTTTTACATTCCGAGGGACTTCCCGGTTCTCGTTCGATTTTTCGTTTAAAAGGGGGAAACGCCGTTTCGCTATGTCCATTCGTCTTCACATTTGATCAAACTACGGCGACCAACGTTGACCGACTTGACCTTCGTTCCTGAAAAGAGGTGGAGAGGTGAGCAGGATGGGTGGTGGGAAGGACGTTCTATCATTAACGATGACAAGGATCATCTTTACGTTCAACGTTATCCTCGTCGTTTTTCAATTGAAAAATGATTCGATCCTTGGAGCTCCTCTAAACGCAACGACGACGACGATGACGACGATGATCGATAACGGTAAGTCATACGAATGTTTTGATCCTTCAATAATGATTTGATTCCTTACTCGGAAGGATGACATAAAAATTGATTCGATTCGAACGCGTAAATGTCGCTTAGTACACGCGACGATCGACTTTGATTATAGTTTAACAAAAAAAAAAAAAAAAAGAAAAGAAAAACAATGTATACATCGGCGTTGGAGTTATGTAAAGAATTTCTTCGCGTTAGTTGAATCACTGGCGCGATTCGAACGTTTCCTTTTTCCTTTTATTTTTCTTTTTTTTCTTTTTTTTTTCCTTCCTACACGCGTCTCCGTCAAATCGAATTTAAATATGTACTCTTGAACGATGATCGCAAGAACTCGTTTAATATTATATAGACGATGAGTTCTCCTTTTTGAGAGAAAAAAAATAAATATATATACATATATATATATATATATATATATATATATATATGTGTGTGTGTGTGTGTGTGTATGTTAGGTGTAGTAAAAAGAAATCCATTATTTTTGCATGAAATCTATTGGAAAAATAATGGATTTCTTTTTACTACACCTATATAAATATATATATATATAATAAATATATTTATATAGTAAGTGTATCTAAATCAAATATGTCGTCGACAGATTGTCCAAGGATTGTCACCAGAGAGGAATGGAAAGCGCGTAAACCATTGGGCGAGGAAAAGATCGAGCATACGCCAACACCATACGTAGTTATCCATCATGGTGGTATACCCAGATATTGTTACGATCAGGAAACCTGTAGCAAGATAGTCAGATCTTATCAGAAATTCCATATAGACGATCGTGGCTGGTTTGACCTTGGTTATAATTTTGTAATTGGCGAGGATGGTAATGTTTACGAGGGCCGTGGATGGGATAAAGTTGGCGCTCACGCGCCCGGATACAATTTTCAAAGTATCGGCATTTGCGTTATAGGAGATTTTATGGGTAAGTTCTTTTTCCTTTCTCGCTTTTTTTTTTTTTTTTTTTCTTAAATAGAACACGGAAAAAGAATAAGAAGAAGACAAACAAATAACAAGAAATGTTATTATGTAAATTCGTTAGCTTTATTTATTTTCTTTTTTTTTTTTTTTGGGAAGAGTGAGGGAGGAGGGAATGTAATTGACATAAGTCGTGATTGACTGTGTCGATTGACACAAGTCGTAATTGACTGTGTCGATTGACACAAGTCGTAATTGACTGTGTCGATTGATACAAGTCGTAAATGGCGTGTGTGTACGTACGTATATATGTATTCGCGTATAATACTTCCTCTTCCGAGTATCGACGTCGTTTTATTATAACCGAGTAAAATACATACATACATACATATATATATATATATATATATATATATATATATATACATTATACATATATATATATACATTACGTACATAACACAACGTAAATAGATATACGTATGTAATATAGTCATAGTTGGTCCTTGGAGTGAATCCCCCTGGAAGTTATTTTCTTGTGCATTTGAAAACAAAAAAAAAATTAATAATAATGATCTCACTCTACGAGTTTGTTTTTATTATTCGATATTTGGATATTCGATATTCGACAATTTTCGCAGATTTTCTACCAAATGCAGCGGCCCTTCGTGCCATAAACTCTCTGATCTCATGCGGCGTATCGCTTGGAAAGATACATCGTGATTACAACGTTATCGGACACAGACAAGCGCGCGCTACACTTTGTCCAGGAGATGCGTTTTACAAATACGTCACGAAACTTCCTAATTGGACGTCCCATCCGACGCCCGAGAAACCACATACTACAACCACGGACGCACCGACGCAGGTACCAATTGGAAACGAGCCGATTAACGTTAATAACAACGACAAAGATATAACACGATAGGATAGATTGATTTTAGATTTAATATACGGGATGTTTCGGCTAATGAAAGACCGCTTAATTATTTTCTTTGCTTTTTTTTTTGTTCATACTTTGAATGGTTTAAAAAGTAGTATATTATGAATAGTTTATATATATATATATATATAATGTTATGTATGTTATAGGCGGCCTCCTTTAACTGAAACACCCTGTATAATAGTCTGCAAACGATGGACACTGATCTATCCTTCGATACGATATATCGAGTTTATAGTAAAAATATTATATAACCGTTGCTACCTCATTATTATTATCATTATTATTATTATTATTATTATTATTATTATTATTATTATTATTATTATTATTGTTATTGTTGTTATTATTATTTTATTTTAATTTTTTTTTTCTTTTTCCTTCTCTTTTGTTTTTTTTTTTACACGGTATCGCATTGCACGTTCCTTTTGGACTCATCGAACGTTGTATATGAATAGTTACAGAACGAAAAGGAAGTCACTACGTTTCGAACGAATTTCATATTTTGAACATATAAATCGTTTTTATAAATCGTTCATTGCATAGGAGGATAATAATGTATTGGCGAGAACTTTCATACGATTTAAGACGAAAAATAATTTAAGACACAAAATAATTCGCATTAAACGAGTGTATATATGTATATATTATTTTTTTGTTTTTCTACGAGTCGATTGAAATAAAACGAAACAATAAAACGCACGAAAGAAGAAAAGAAAAGAAAAAAAGGGAAAAGCCGGTAAGAAATGACCAAAAATGACAATAGATCGTATAAAAAATTTGTTTTGCGTAATATCACGATGATCATTTGATTTAATCGAACGTTCACGAAATTTCGAATCGCTGTGACACTTCTTAGACCATTCATCGGAATACATACGTTACCTACGTACATACGTACTATATGTACGTTTGCGAGAACGAGTAATATACTATTCTATGTATGCGAACGAATTTATAACGAATAAGTCAAATAAATATTGATACGTTCGCATAAACGATAGTATAATACGGTATCAATCGGGTAAAACCCCGTATATCATAGAGAACAAAATACGCAAATAAAGAGACGCGAACGCGCCATATATATATGTAAACACACACACACACACACACACACACACACACACACACAGAGACGCATACAGTTTTAACCGGTGTACGCGACAGACGGCGCATCAATACGAACGAATAATTTCATATGCCTGATATTAATATCTATGTACAAAGGTCATAGGCTAGGATGTCGTACGGGTATACGTTCACGGTCATAGATGTCGATCAGTATATATTAACGGTCATCAAGTAGCGTATAGTGTCTAAGAAGTTAACGAGTATGGTGCGAGCAACGTTTATACTCATTGCAACGTGCATCACGATTTGCCGTGCAACGGAAATTGCAAATCTTGCTGCAACTTCTGGTAACAATCTCTCTCTCTCTCTCGTTCGTTATTTCTTTTCCCTCTCCCCCCCCCGTCGCGATGCAATAATTTTTCACGAATCGCGAATGTACCCCGAACGGTTTTTGGATTCGTTCGAATTGCGAAATAAAACTTCGAAATATATGGACATGGAGATGGATTTAAGGAGACCTCGCGAAGACTCGTATCTCGATGTTTTATATCCGTAATTAACACCTCGGAGAAATTTGTTGTTCTCGCTCGACCATAAAGAGCAAAAGAAAAAAGCAAAATAAAATGATCATTGACAATTCGGCAAAGTAAATCGTTGATCGTTCGCTCGACGATAGAGACGTCCCGATAAATTTGAAAAAGACGAAGGAGAAAAAGAAAAAGAAACGAATTGTTTATCTCCATCGATGTATTTGACCATGTGAAAAAAAAAAATATATATACATATATATAATTGCGAGGAATCAATTTATCGGCCGTTATAGTACGTTAATTATATCGCGACGATAACTTTGACGTTAGAGAGATTAGATCGACGAGAGAGAGAGAGAGAGAGAGAGAGAGAACAGAAATGATTTTATATACGTTACAAAATTATTTCGTTGATGACATTGTCCCGTGTATCTTGTCACGTTCAATATTTTATCTCAACAAACGAAATTGCGTTGAACGATCGATCGATCGATCGATCTGTTATCATCTGTTACCCGATGATATCTGCATATTCTATTTTTTTCTTTCTTTTTTAGGAATACCTAACATCGTTTCAAGACAACAATGGGGAGCTAGATCGCCGAAAACTACAACGCCTTCTCTTAGAGTGAATCCAGCACCGTACGTCATTATTCATCATTCGGATTCAGTCGGCTGTAACACCCAAGCAATTTGTCAGGCCAGAGTGAGAAATTTTCAGGTGACGTTTACGATACGTTCTTTTTGCGTGTTTTTTTTTTTTTCTTCTTTTCCATTTCTTTTCTTTCTTTTTTTTTCTTTTTTTTTTTTTCACGAATCAAAACGTTCGATGACGTCTTTAATCGTGACGAAATTAATTCCATTCGAATAATTATAACCGTTGCGTATTAATATTGCGTAGAGTTATCATATGGACACGAAGAAATGGAACGACATAGGTTACAATTTTTTGGTAGGCGAGGATGGTAACGTTTACGAAGGTCGTGGCTGGGATAAGCATGGCGCTCATTCGACCCCATACAATTCAAAGAGTATCGGTATTTGTATCATCGGTAATTTTACGAGTAAGTGGTTAATGGTAATACACATATAAATTGTAATGGTTACAATAAGCGCCGTATTCTTTCGTAATACTACTTTTTTCTTTTCTTTTTTTTTTTTTTTTCGTTTTCTAAAACCCAAAACATTTCGCTTATGTCTCTTCTTGCGTACAGATAACATACCGAATCCAGCGAGCATTCGAGCGACAAAGAATTTGATTGCTTACGGAGTAGCCAACGACAAAATCAAATCCGATTACAAGCTCCTTGGCCATCGGCAAACCACCCAAACTAATTGTCCTGGAAATTCTTTGTACAATTTGATCAAAACATGGAATAATTGGATCGAAACGCCGTAATAAGTTTGATCGTTGTGACAAATAACATTTCGACTTTTGTTATTAATCAACGATGGATACGTTCTAATTTGACGTTCGTGCGAACGTTTTTATTCGTCGTTTCGTAAATAAAGAGTTTTGAATACATTCGCAACATTTCGTTTGCGTATATGCTCATCGAGGCTGATTCTTTTTTAATTCGTAACGCGTAAGGTTTCGTTATAACTTTATTATTTTTTTTTTTTATTATTATTATACGCACACATACATAAGCAAATGTATATATATTTACACGAGAATAAACTTCTCTCAATGATTTACAATACGCTTACTGATCGAAGTAATTTTTGTTTAGTTTTATATACTTCTATACCGTATGTTTACGATCATTCAATTAAATTTATTGACATTCTTTACAATAAACAGTAAAAAGAAAGTGAATTCACCGTACTTATTACAAGAGGGGAAAATTTATAGGAGGGATAAAAATAGAGATAAAGATGATAATGAAAATTAAACAGATTCCATCGTTACTGACTGTTAATAAAACAGATTCTTACTTTATTATCAATCGATCCCAAGAAATCTTGGCTACCGAGTGATAGTATTATATATTATATATTATAATATATATATATATATATATATTACGATATATGTTAATTCTCATTATTATTTTTGGCGAATAAATTTTTGTAAGTTGGACGTAAAACATCTGTTGAGTAATATATTTACGTCGTAGATATTTTGTTTCGTAGTCATTTTTTATTTGACACTTTTACGAGTTATATTCATTTTAATGTAAGAAAAAAAGTATGAAATTTGTATATGCAAAATAATCTGCAAATAATCTATCGTATTTCTGAAAATAATATATCGTATTTCTGTTAATTGAAATTAATTTTAGAATTGAATTGCATGATTTTTCATGTTTCCCGCGTAAAATCTTATTTCTTGGTAACAATGTAGCAAACGCGGATAACTTCAGATAGATCATATTATATACTACTATGGAAGTAACCTTGTTATACGTTGAAATTTTTGATAAGTGTGTAAATTATTTTGAATTTGTAAATATTATGTAAAAATTGTAACTCTATAATTTCGTGTTATTTTAACGATTGTTATTTGTTTATAAGAATATTTTTATTTTCAACAATAATATATTTCTCATATATAATACATTTAACCATACCAAGTATATATTGTCGAAGAGAAAAAGAAATAAGTATTTTAATAGATAAATTAATATAAAATGATGAATCGATCTAATAATGTGAAACGAAAATCATATTTTCGTGACAGTATACGTGAAATTTATTGAGAATCTGATTTTCAATGATTACATTGACAGGACCTAACTTAACAGGAGTGAGGTGAAACTAGGTTCATAGGGAAGATCTTTAAATATATATCATTTCATATGAGCGGGTAAAACAACGCTACATTATGGAAGCCCATGAAAATGAACAATATGTTACGTTTCCACTTTCTGGAGTACATGATAATATTCAAGAAAATATAATATCACACGAGGAGATATGCGAACCTGTTGATGATTGTGTACTGCAAGATGGTTTAACGGAAGTTCCTGTTAATGATGTTAATACTGATATTCAAGAGGCTCATGTCGCTGTTGAAATTTTACCTGATAGATCGGATGAGGAAGACGAAAATCGTAGCGTTTATCCTATATATATCAAACAGGAGGAACAACAACAATATACTTCTGGCGACGATGAATCTATGGCTGTGGAAGCACTTCGTCAATTAGGTGGCATGTATCCTTGCTTCGAAAATAAAAAAGTCAGTTGTCCTAATTGCGCTAATTTGTTCACACAAATTGAATTTGCTAAACATCAGCCTACGTGTAACGTTAATAAGTTATCGTGTCCAACGTGCGGAGAAACATTCGAAAGGAAAATGGACTTAAATAATCATATGGTTTGTCATCAAGTCGACAGACCGCATGCATGCAGGACATGTGGTAATTTGTTTCGTTCCAAGAGCAGCCTTCAATCGCATATGTTACAAGTCCATCAGATAGAAAGACCGCATAAGTGTACTATTTGTGGTGCAGACTTTCAAAGACCATCTAGCTTATCAAATCATATGAAAATACATACTTATGTAGCTGGGCGTGCTATAATGCAATCAAGAGGAAATAATCAAGTGTCACAATCCGTGGAAACATTTAGAAAGTGGTCTGAAAATAATACATCTGAATCACAAAGTGTATCTGTTCCATCTTCGACAGTTCAAACCGTTCAAAATTATAATGCTTGTCAAGTTCATTGGGCTGTACCTGCTTATACTTTTCAAAATGAACAATCCACCGTCAATACGATCTCTAATCATGATGAAAAAATGGATACACTGCATGAATTTAATGTATTACCTAACGGCGAAGTGACACAATTCGAATATACACAGCAAAGTAATATGAATAATCAAATCAATCAACAATACAGTTTACCTCTTAGTACATTTAATAATTCGGACAGTATGGTCAAAGTTGAGGCGCTTACATATAGTAATGACAGTAGAAGAAATTATGTAGACATGAGCACGGATGTTAATAAGCAGCACACGTGTAGTCATTGTGGTATTAGTTTTTCAAGGGCAATAGCATTGGTATCGCACGAAAAGATTCATACATCCAAAAATTGGATGCCCATTGAATGTGAATATTGTGATAAACAGTTCCAAGATGCAAGTCATTTAGCAACTCATCAAACTACTTGCACAAAAAAGATTATGCAGAATAATATAGATCAAGGTGTTTCAAATAGTAAGTGGGGTAAACATGCTTGCTCTGAATGCGGAAAGAAATTTACAACTAAACAGAAAATGTTTAGGCATCAATGGATACACAGAAAAAAAACTCATTGTTGTGAAGTTTGTGGAACACAGTTTGAAAAGCAAAATCAATTAGATAAGCACAGATTATCGGCCCATCCTGGCGATTCGCCATTTACCTGTACGGAATGCGGAAAAAGTTTTGTATCGCGTCAAGGTCTTTGGGAGCACGGTAGAACTCATGCAGGAAGTCCAGCGCATTTTCATTGTGATACTTGCTCGAAAACTTTCTCCTCGCGGCAAGGATATTTAATTCATCATCGTACTCATACAGGTGAAAGACCATACGGTTGTAAATTTTGTTGGAAAGCATTTAGAGATGGCGGTACTCTAAGGAAACACGAACGAATTCATACAGGAGAAAGACCACACGTATGTCCTTTATGCTCTAGAGCCTTTAATCAGAAGGTAGTTCTCCGTGAACACGTTCGATGGGTTCATGCTGCAGGAAAAAATGAAACTGAAGTTACAGGACCACCTTATCCTTGTCCTTTATGCGGTGCTTTAAATCAAGATCGTGATGAATTATGTGCCCACATTGTTAAACACTCGGATCAAATGATAGCCGAAGCAAAAGCAAAAACAAATAATAATGCTCCTAAAACGCGACCTACAAGAAAAAAATCTAAAGCATCTATGGTAGAAGGTACACAGGAGAAACAAAATATGGATAGTAATGAAATTTCAAGATTAGAACAAAATAAAGCTTTGTTGTCTATCACGGAGGCAATGGATAAATCAGAGTGTCAACAAATTGTAGATGATAAACAAAGTAATACTTATCTCGTGGTTACCGCTGAAAGGCATAACGATAACTTAATTGCGATTTCTGAGCTTAAACACAATAATGTAAGATTAATATTAGATGACAAACAAAATGAAAATGTTAATATAACGCAGAATGATCATGAGCGTGCAGATTCGTTTTTAATTACTATGGATAAACAAAATGACCCTACACATATTTTACCGGATAATAATGCTCTTCGCTCTATAACTACAACAAGAAATAATGAAGTTGATACAATGCATTTAATACAATCCTCCAAACAAAGTAATACTTTACATTTATTATCAAAACCAAATGAATCGCTTCCTGTTCTGACAATAAGTAATAATCCTGAAGATCACGAAAATTATTCTAGTCAAATAGCGCAGATAGGAAGTACCGATCTACCTATGGATATGGCTACGCATGATACATCTAGACAAGATCAGGCAATAAAAAGTCACAATGGGAATAGGCAGGAAACATTATTACACGAAGGAGTTTCTCAAGGAACTGTTATACAAATTGTTCATTATCAACAGGATAGCGATGATGGAGAAGAATTAGTTTGTGGTATCTGTGGAGAAGATTTTACAGATAAAAACATATTAATGGAACATGTTAAAATTCATATATAATTAACAAATATTTTTATTCTAAAAAGAAAGGCCGGGAATTATTTGTTATTACAATTATTATATCAAATTGGAAATCATAAATAATATAATACTGAATAGTAGTAGGCTCTGCACTGTTTTTCTATGAGCTTTAAGAAAGTGCACTGTTTTAACTAATTGAGATAAAGGTCTCTTTGATCTTACATTTACAAAAAAAAGATTATATATATATATTATAATGAATTAAATCCAAGTAACACACACACATACACACATATATGTATGTACATTTTGTGTACATACATGTGTATATATATATATATATTCATATTAAAAGTACCTTAGTTTTTTCATCATATATGATTTACCATTGGTAAAAATAACACGAGTGTAAATAAAGACTTATTAAAGGCATTTATAATGTACAGCATGACAAAGACATAAAAATA
Organism: Dolichovespula saxonica; assembly: GCA_911387935.1. Lineage (NCBI taxonomy): Eukaryota > Metazoa > Arthropoda > Insecta > Hymenoptera > Vespidae > Dolichovespula > Dolichovespula saxonica. The sequence goes on from OU427014.1 coordinate 2,229,514, forward strand.
AAATTGCCTTTTATTTTATATAATAATAAGGGGGTTGTTTTTAATACCACATTTTTTATATCAGATACTTGGAAAAATTTAATTGTCGAAAAATACAAATTCAAATTTGACGTTACTTGTTTAAATCGGATACATATTCAGGTCACGTGACTTTTGGACGGAACAAAGCAAGACAAAATGTCCGCGCATAGATAAATATCGAAACGTTCGAGATACGAGAGAGCCAATAATCTTATATTAAGTGAATTTAATGAAATTACTTACATCGTCATTTATCAAGGTTCATATCGTATATTTCTGTTAAAGGTGAGTTCAAGTCACGAAATAATTTAATATATTATACGATTTGTTATAATCAATAAGAACATAATTATTTTGTTAACTTCGTCACAAGGATTATTCGTTTACAACGTATATGTTCGTTCGAGAATTTATTTATAATTATTAGAGCTACGATATGTTAATCATTCGTAATTTTTAATTTTAAGCAGAATATATTTATTTTTCGAGGTTATTATTTGAGGTTGATTTTACTTTTATATTTATGTTACGTATTTCGAAAGTTTTATATTGAACCGGTTAGTATAGTAAACACGTTGTTGTGTCCCCGAGCATAACGTGAAATTTATATACGTTATTATCATTAATTAAACATATGAGAGCGTGATCGAAGCATCGTATTTAACAGAACTGTAGAAAGAACATTTTGTTTTAACACAAAAAGTCCATACGGCCTGATACGAGGCACGCCAAATTGTAAAACATTATTGAGGTTAGGGACATTTAAGAGGTAAAACATTTGTGATTATTAACAGATTTATTTACTTAATTGTTAATATTATTTCAAATGTAAGAACTCCTGGCGTTTATCAAGTTAATTATATGTACAGTGTATTTTCTCGAGAAATAAATATGCCTACTTGGAATCAGATCCAAGCCCAACTGCGCAATCCGAATAATCCAGTAGTATTTTTTGATGTATCCGTGGGTACAACAGAAATTGGTCGTATGATTTTTGAGCTTTTTGAAGATGTATGTCCAAAGACCTCGGAAAACTTTCGACAATTCTGTACTGGAGAGTATAGGAAGGATGGCGTACCATTAGGATTCAAAGGTGCTATATTTCACAGAGTGATCAAAGACTTCATGATACAAGGAGGAGATTTTGTAAATGGTGACGGTACAGGAGTAATTAGTATCTATGGTGGTGGAACATTTCCAGATGAAAACTTTACATTGAAACACGACTCGCCTGGATTACTTTCTATGGCAAATAGCGGAAAGGATACCAATGGTTGTCAATTTTTTATTACATGCGCCAAGTGTAATTTTCTAGATGGAAAGCACGTGGTTTTTGGAAGAGTGATAGATGGCTTATTGGTCATGAGGAAAGTAGAAAATGTTCCTACTGGACCAAATAATAAACCAAAGATACCTGTGACGATATCTCAGTGTGGTCAGATGTAAAGTGAACTTTTTTTTTTTTATTTATAAAGACTGTTATCTTTAACAGATTTAATATTATAAAAAAAAAAAAAAAAAAATAAGAAACAAATCATTTTACTATATAATAATCTGAAGGATACATAACTGAAAATATATTTTAATACAATTTATACAAATTGTATCATTGACTTTAATCTGTATCCTTATTATCACCCTTAATATTATTACTGAACTATATTTCACATATTGCCTATAGCTATACTGTAATATCCAATTTCTATAAATTGTTAATTATGATCTACTTATTAGACTAGATTAAATAATCTTTAAGATTATAACTGTTTTAAATTTATATCACAAATTTTATAATTTATTTTAAAAATATAACCATATTTCTACAGGTTGTAATCCACAATATTGGAATGGATAAATTGATAAAAGGGTAAATATTACTTAGTGAAAAATGCTTTTATTTTGTCTTCTTTACATGAGATATTCATATTTACCATACGATACGTTAATTATATTTGCGCAAAACAAATATCCATGCGAGCTACTTCCTCAGTTTAATTATAATAAAGCAGGCATTTTATTATTTTTTTTATTAATTCATAATCATAGAAGTGGTAAACTCAGGGTATTTTTAGATCTCGTTGCAAATAATATTTTTATTTAATCTTTTAATCCTATATTAATAAATTATTTTAAATGGTAATAAAATATGCATATTTATTAACTAGAATATTCGTCTTTGTTATTGTTATCATTTAGATTCGCGATCTACGCAATAAATTATTTGAATAATAATTAAAATATTAAAAATAATAAATGCTCGTTTTGCAACATACATATAAATATGTTTGACTGCTTAATAAGTAATTTACATTCATACTGTTGGCTAACATATTCCTATAGCATATTATATTTGATATATTTATTACCACTTATATAAGATTTATTAAGTCAATTTTGTGTGTGTGTGTGTGTGCGTGCGTGTGTGTGTGTACGTGCTTGTGTATACATATACATACATACATACATACATACATACATACATATATATATATATATATATATATATAATATCGTCATTCCATATAACTCAAATAGGTTGATATGATTTTTAACTATCATCACATGAATGTTACCATTTTTAATCGATATATCGATTATATATGACACATTTAACACACACACACACACATAAGTATATACATACGGTGCGTTTAAGAAGTTCCAGGTACGAAACGAGGAATAAATTCGTGACTTTTTTTTTAGGCACCATAATCTTCAAATATAGACTATCTGTTTTACATAGGAAATAAAAACTAAGTTCGTACATACGAACTACGAGAATGTACATAAATACATTACATGATAATACGAGCAAATAGGTTATGTTAATTCGATATTATCAATATATGCATAATTTTATAATTACAAATGTTAGAATATTATCGCATTAAATATGTAACTGATTTTCCTGTTTTTATTTACGCTTACGGAGAGATATCGAGTTTAATTTATATCTTATATAAGTAGATTGATATTCGAACACTCATATGTTAACATTATCTTTCAATACTCTTATTAGATTTTGATCATAAACATATCAGTCTAATCTTAATCGTTGAAAATTTCTAGGACACACTTTTTAAATACCATATGTATACCGATGAAAGTAGCTCTTGGAAATTATTTAAAAGCTCACGGCAAGGAAAACAATTGATCTCTTTTCTTAGAAACCGTGAGCTCCGGTGCGGTCTACCTGCTGTTACAGAAGACATCTTCTTCAATGGTATCAACTTCTTGTGCTTGATCATCGACAACCATGATAGGTGTTGCGCCATCGTGAAGGCTTGACTTTGATTTGGATCTTTTGTAAACATCTCTGGTGACGCTTCTGGTGAAGCTGAATTTTCGTACGAGTTTCTTATCCAACGCAGCAGGACTCTTAGGACCTTTAGCTCTGAATTCATCTTCTGTACCTTGATAATGCGCCAATAAGACTTCTGTTGCATGTTCTTCGATAACTTCAATGGCATAGTCAATGTCCTCTTCTGTTGCATTCTCTTTTGTAACACAAAATCTCAAGGTATACTTACCCATTACTCTAGCAGGAATCATATGTAATCTTCCGGATGCATTGATATTCGCCAAGAGTTCCTGATTAATCTCATCAGATTCTTTTAAACGAAAACACACCAAACCGGCGCGTACATCATTCACTATTTCAAATCTTTTATCCTTCTTCATTAGAGCTTCGAATCTTCTTGCTAGCCTGATATGATTCCTTATGTATTTCTGTAGCCCGGTGATACCGTAAGTTCTCATGACAAACCAGAGTTTCAATGCTCTGAATCTTCTGCTCAATGGTATACCCCAATGACGATAATCGATGGATTCGCCCGATCTGGCATGTTGAAGATAAAGAGGATCCACGACCAAGGCAGATGTCAATTTAACTCTATCCCGTACCCATAAACAGGAACAATCAAAGCTAACCAATAACCATTTATTAGGATTTGTATTGAAGGAATCGGCATGTTCGATTCCAGCCATGAAAGGTCTCATTTCTGGACAGATAAAAGAATTACCGGCGTAAGCACCGTCTACGTGTAACCAAATACTAGGATAGAGCTTACAAACCGGTCCAATTTCAACGAGATTATCGAAAGAACATGATCCAGTTGTACCCAAGGTCGTGGACACAAAGAATGGTACCAAACCATTAGCCACATCTTCCTTAATCGCTGATTCTAGTCTTTTACCTCGAAGAGAAGCCTTATCGTCCGGCTGGAGAACCCTTAATTTAACCAAACTGATCATCGCCGCCTTTTCCACGCATGAATGAGCCTCGGTTGAACAATAAGCGACCAATCTTGGCAAGAAAGCTGAATCTTCGGTGTCTGGTTCCTGTTCCTTCAACAACCTGATAGCATGAGTTCGCGCGGCTAGCATTGTCACTAGGATGCACTCTGATGCGGAACCTTGAATAACTCCGCCGCCCTTAGAAGTCTTCTCTTCTGATAGAAATTCTCTTGGTAGGTCGATAGCTTTTGCATACCAATCTAGAACAATAGTTTCCAGTTCCGTACAAGCAGGGCTAGCAGCCCAAGAAAAACCGATGCAACCTATTGCATCTGATAGCATGTCTGCTAAGATAGATGGGAAGGAATTGCCTGATGGAAAATAGGCATGAAATCTTGGATGTTGCCAATGCGTTATCTAGGAAAAAAAACAAATATATATACACACACACACACACATATATATAAGTATTTTATTTTTTTTTTACTAATATCCCTCTTAATATATATATATATATATATATATACACTGAAGCTGTATAGTTAACGTTACGGTTATATATAAGTTTCTAAGTAATTTTTTAAAATCGATTTTCACGTCGTCTCGACCATCATCGGAAGCAATCATGCGTTATATAGACTTTTAATCTTGTTTTTATACACACACAAACACACACACGCGCGCGTTCGTTCGCGCGCGCACACACACACACACACACACGTATTAGCGGGTGTTGTTTTTCTATTTTATTTTACTTTTTCTTTTTTTTTTTTTTTCCCTACACATTATAATACTTGAACGAACTATATAGCGTATGTGTGTGTGTGTATGTGTTTGTATTTGAAACGCAGTTCGGATCACTTCAGTGAACATAAAAAACATCCATTAAAGCGGATGTAACATTATTTTAGATGACACTTTTGTCAAAGTTTCTAATACTTACGTACTTACGTACGTACGCACGCACGCACGCACGCATACATACGTACGTGCATGTATATTTATTTTCCTGTATATTTTTTATGTATACATATATACGTATAAATTATAATTAGAATGCGGGCAATCAATCGATCGATCGACCAAATTTATCATATAAAATCAATACTTACTCCGGGCATTATTTTTCCGTCGATATCCTTCATAATAGCGTCCCATGATTCGGGTTTTGCTGGTGCTTCGTTTGGTAGGAGGGGCCGCAGGTATCCTGGATCCACATTTGCAGTCACTCTTTTACCTTCTAGAGTACGCAAATACTCGGATATATACTCCACCATCTCCTTGCCGCGTACTTGAAACTCGTCGATGTTCATGATTAAACAATTACTGGAATGCATATTTTTAAAATATTCTGGATTATAACAATTCAGAGATTTTTTTTTATTCTTTTTATTATTATTATTATTATTATTATTATTTTTTTTTTTTTCGTTTCTTTTTTGTATTCGTGTATACGTAAAAGAAAATGTGTTATAATTTTGATTAGGCACGATTTTCAAGGAACGTGTCTTATTTATACTTTTCTATCAGCAATTGCGTAAATCTTATATGCCAAGCGTTAATTCGCGCAAAAGAATCGGGTTTTTTTCTTTTTTTCGTCTCCCTTCGGAAGAAAAGAAATATCGTTAAAAAAACGGTTTATTATTTGTTATTTGTTAATTATACACACGCGCGCGCGCGCACACACACACACACTCGTAATGTTAGAAAAATCAGAAACAATATAAATTTTATACCAATCGTTACTTCACGTGATAGAATCCTTTTTTTTTTTTTTAGGAACAAAAAGGAAATATCAAATCGTTTATAATTGTAATTTGCAAATTATTATTATTATTATTATTATTATTTTTTTTTAATAACACATATTTTCCTTTGTATCACGTTAAAAATCAGCGAAAGCGTAAATTTTATACTAATCGTTACTTCGTACGAAATGAATCCTTTTTCTCTTTTATCTTTTTTTTTTTTTTTTTATATATAAATAAAAACGAAAGAAACTTTTAACCGTGTATTACTTTTAATGTATAAATTAATTCGTTAATAATAATTCACTCACGCGTTATATATATATATATATATATATATATATATATATATATATATATATAATTTTAAAAAATGAGAAAATTCGTTTCTCTTATTTTATTTATTTATTTTTTTTTTTTTAATCGAGAATCGTTTTCTAATATTTTCGTAAAATATTTAATGAACTCACAATAATTCGTTAGCGAAGAGGTACTTTTTTATTTTTTCTTTTCAAAGACCGGTCCGTTCTAATCAACGTGACTTGCGTCGAACTCGATGAGAAACTGTAGCATCAGCCAAAGCGCCGGTCACTTTTATCCGCACCATCACTTTTGCACTGCCTGCCCTTCTTCTTCTTCTTCTCCTCTTCCTCGTGTTGCTTCGCTTTTACGGGTTGGTGTATAGGCACTCGTTACGTCCCAGGAAACACGAGATAGATTAGCCTTAACCGCGTTACTTTTTGATAAGAAAATACTTCCTTGAAGATATTATCAATCATCTCTCTCTCTCTCTCTCTTTTTCGGCAAATTTTAATTATGTCTATCGCCAAGTTCTTTCTTTTATATTGGGATTTTCCCTAAACGATATATGTTCTGGGTTTTTCTTACCTTTTTTTTTTTTTTGCAGAAATGACTCGATCGAAATTTCGTTTGCTTATTTGTTACGTCTTTAAAAAAAAAAAAAAAAAAAAAAAAAAAAAAAAAAAAAAGAAAGAAAAAAAAGTGTTTTTAAAATCACACAGCGTATACGGAGAAGAGGAGAGTGCATTTCTTTGTGTACGGTATTATTTTTATCACAACATTTATGCAAATGGAGGAGGTATATACGGTGATATATATAAGGAGGAGGGGTAACCGTCGTCGCGTATATTAAATAATGATATAAATGGCGAGGGAGCTAATTGTTTCCTCAATAAAAAAAAAAAAAAAAAAAAAAAAAAAAAAAAAAAAAAAAATAATAATTATAGGTTTTGCCCTAGCCGAATTTTGATGATAGCGATTAAAAATAAGAACGTTGGCATGTTTTTCTAGAGTACCCAAGTTATTTATTATTTTATTCAAATGACACCAACGAAGAATCCATTTTATGCAATTTAAACGATCAAACGCGAAGAGAAAGAAGATTATTGGTAGTTGACAAAAAAGATATCTAAAATAACTTGACATTAAAATAACTAATGTTATCCAACGTTATTGTTGTTATTTCTTCGAAACGAAGAAAGTATTTTTCGAACGAACGAAAGGAAATACGTATGCACGCGTTAAATTTTCGTTATATATATATAGATAAATATATAAAAAAATTAAAAATAAATACAAATGCATATGAAATAATATATATATATGTGTGTGTGTGTGTGTGTGTGTGTGTATCAATGGTTGATGATGGGGTCGGTGCTTGACTAAACGAGCACATAGTCTCGATGTTCCACGGAGAGTAAATTCAACCCCCCACCCTTAACGCGCTTTCCGTCGTTTATAAATAGATATTTACTCTTCACCTACATTTACAACACCCCGTAGAAACGGTGACAGGTCACCGCTCAATCTTTGTAATATATAAAAACACACAGACAAGGCAGACTCCATTTTCTCGGCATCACCTTCACGCATGGTCTCCTCGCGTTCGAAGTTTTTCAATTGGATTTCCAACGAGTTTAGTAGCGGCCGTACAAATGAAATCGTATTTCTATAAACAATGTTATTTCGTCGTTTTTCTTTTTATCTTTTTTTTTTTTTTTTATTCTCGAACAGGTTCATACGAAAGTCGATTGAACGATTTATTAGCAACGCGACGTAGGTAAAAAGTTGACGATGGAAATACGTTTCTCGTTGACAAAAGTCGATCGTAATTTTAATCCGAAAGTTCGTTCGTTCATTTGAAAATTCGTAAAGTGCTAATGATATTTACGTTTGTTTCGCATAGAACGGAATATAGAAAAGAGGACGTAACAATGAATCAATAATGTTATTTATTTTTTTTAGGAAAAAAAGAGAGAGAGAGAGAGAGAGAGAGAGAAAAAATAGACGATTGAATCGGTCGTAGACATCAGAATTATTATTATTATTATTATTATTATTATTATTATTATTTTTTCTTTTTTTAATTAATCCATTGAGAAATAATTCTTACATTTGTATCGATAGGAGGCAGTATTATTGATATTCGAACGAACGGAAATTTGTTGATAACGATAATCGAACTATTTTCCTCCCACTTCAATGTTTAGTCATTAATTATATTTCGAAACACAGAGAATCTTGAGAGAGATCGTTTTTTTTCTTTTTTCTTTTTTCTTTTTCTTTTTCTTTTAAGAGGATTTTCTAACAATAAATACGTTCTCTAATTATTACGTTCTGCCGTTCGGTGATCTTCCACGAGACGGTGAAGCCGTTGGCGATGGTTCTGGACTGCATCCATTGCTACTGCCACGTCTGCTTCCGGCACCGCTGGCTTTCAATCTTACCATTGTATCCAAATGACGAAATCTTAAGGACACGAAATTGTTCATCGTTCGATTAAAATTAAACGTTCATTATTATTATAGTTCTATATTATTATTTCATACCTCAATGACAATTCGTTAGTATCGGTACCATCTTTTGAATTCATCAAATATGCCAATGGCCATGATATCCACGAATGCCTGAGAGAGATTGTATTGTAAACGATATCATTCTAATTTACCTTCGGGAAAACTTGTTAAACGTGATATTTAAAAATTTTTACGATAATATCGTTAATTTTATTTACGTTGCCGCGTTTAAGTTCGTCCCGATGCCGCCGATCGTTGCTTGAGCATCAAGCTTTGCTCCAGTTCTGTTTGGCGTTTTTGTAAAGCCAGGTTGTATAGCCGGATCGGACACCATACGAACGAAAAATGATCGTCTCTGTTCCAACGTTGCTTTCCTCTTCTTCTCGCGAATATCGGCCAGCTCGTCCATCACGTCCTACGATATTCGATTGGAATTATTTTATTTAATAATCGTTAGTATCGTTTAAATTTAATTTCTCACCTTCGATTCCAATAATTCTGCCAAGTAGTCCGTTATAATCGACCAAGCTAGATCTATAACGGAAGATTATTTATTTTTATTTGTTTATTTATTTATTTATTTTTTTTTTTTTCTAATAATTTGCTCAGAAATAGCTTGAAACAAGGACTCCGTAGACGTTACGAAAAAATTCTTATACCTTTCCCTTCTGCAGCAAATTCGTTCTATTTATTAATTTTAATAATAATTTAATTTATTCATTTAATCCAAGTTCATCGTTTACAGTGACGTGTATCATTTTTCAAATATTAGGATTTTTCTTGGAAATTATCAACCGTTTGATCCGAGCTCGTCAATCGGGTGTCTCGATTTTTGATATCTTTTTTTTTTCTTTTTTTTTTTTTTTTGTTGAACTTACCAACATCACGAGCGGATGCATTTGGCGCAGCAAGGGCAAAACGAATCGTATAACGTTGATTTACACGAGCGGGTACCATGTGAATCTTTCCCGAATCATTGATGGTACTCAGAAGCTTTTGATTGAGTTTGTCAGAACCTTTTGCTCGGAAACATACTAGACCTAACTGTTAAAAATTATAATTGAAGGAAACTTGAAAGAATTTCTTTTAGTTTAGGAAATATACGTATGTATGTTAACGATGAGAGAGAGAGAGAGAGAGAGAGAGAGAGAGAAATTTCTAACCACAACGTCATTGCAGATTTCAAATCTCGAGTCCTTCTTCACCAACGCCTCGAATCTCTTTGCCAATTGGCAATGATTGCGAATGTATGATTGTAATCCCGATATTCCATAGTTTCTCATGACAAACCATAATTTCAACGAACGAAATCGTCTACTTAATGGTATACTCCAATGCCTCAAAATGAATTATTATGAAATTAATAATCAGGTTGTAAATGGGAAAATTGTAAGATCAAGTCGATTGGCTTACCTGTAATCTATTGCGGTGTCAGCATGCGTATGCTGAAGATAAAGTGGATCGACTACCAGTGCACTTGTTAATTTGAATCTGTCTTTTACCCAAAGGCAAGAACAATCAAAGTTGGTTAATAAGAATTTATTTGTGTTTGTGTTAAATGAGTCGGCGTATTCAATGCCAGCCATCAAATATTTTAATTCCGGACAGATAAAAGCGTTGCCAGCGTACGCTGCGTCTACGTGCAACCAAATCTATTAACGAATAATTATTAATTCAGACAATTGTATCGGACAATTATTTTATCTATTAACATATCCAAAAATCAATCTATCTGTGTGAACGTATATATAAATATATATATAAAAATATATAATGAATAGATTACTTACTCCGGGATATTTTTTGCAGATTGGTCCAATTTCCTTTAAGTTATCAAAGGAACAACAAGCAGTTGTGCCAAGGGTCGTAGAAACAAAAAAGGGTACGTAACCTTCTGCAGTGTCAGCTTCGATAGCCTGAAATATTTTTGGTGAATATCATTCAAAGGAACAAACGTGAGTATAATATATATATATATATATTTTTTTTCTCTTCGTGTAAATGATAAATTGTAATTGATATCAATTGTTATAAAAATACCTGTCTTAAGGTTTCACCACGAAGTACACTTTTTTCATCAGGTTCTAGGATTCTTAACTTAACGAAGGAAATCATAGCATCTTTCTCAACTGAACTATGACTTTCTCGACTACAATAAGCCATTAATTTCCCTAACAATGCAGTTTCGTCCAAATGTGTATGAGCCGATGATTCTTTTAATCTGGCAATAGCTTGAGCCCTTGCAGCTAACATGCATACCAAAATGCATTCCGATGCAGAACCCTTAAGATTTAATATTTATTTTCTTTAAACGTTTTCATATATATATTAATAAGGTATACATTTCTTTTTTTTTTTATTAAAATATTTTTCTTACCTGTATGACACCTCCACCTTTGCTACTCTCGTTAAAGTATAGAAAATCTTTTGGCAAACCAATGGCCTTACCTTAAATTTTAATATAAGATTATTATATTTAAAATTTATTGTATGATGATATTAATTAATACTTACCAAACCAATCGCAAACTATTGTTTCTAGCTCTGTGCAAGCTGGACTGGCAGCCTAAAACAAATCATTATATGATAATAATATATATACATATAAATTATTATTATTTTCTTGAACAGTTTTTAAGAATTTATAATAATTGTTAAGAATGATATAATTATGAGTAATCATTATTACTTCAAAAATTGTCATTAGATAGTAAATAAGATTATAGTTAAGTTAGTTAATTAATTGATAATATAGAATGTATAATAATTCTTATATAATATAAATAAACCGAGTTAATTAACTAATAATATATAATAATTAATAATAATATTAATCCTCGGAATGATTATAATATTTTTTAATTTCTAGGAAGAAATTATTTTTTAACTTAATTTTATATATATATATATATGTATGTATAATATATAGTATATATATATATACACACCTAACTAAAAATAAGAAAATTTTATTAAACATCCTTAATCATCTAATATCTGACATATCAAATCACAAAGTATACTATATATATAAGAACCATCATACTATAGCAAATAATAATTTCCTTCTTCTGACAACTACGATCGATCGATCATTTCTACCCTGCAGCTATAGATTATTAACAGGAAATTCATTTTCGTCTCCTTATCGATTTAATATCCTATGAAATTCGATTTGTATTTTTCTTTATTTTTTTTTTTTTTTTTTTTTTTTTTTTGGATTAAAAAAATCTTATTGATTGATATTGACTGACCCAAGAAAAACCGATACACCCAATCGCATCAGAAAGCATATCGCCAAGAATCGATGGGAAAGAATTTCCAGCTGGGAAATATGCATGAAATCTTGGATGTTGCCAGTGCGTGATCTATAAACAGGCACCCACACACATATATAAATATAAATGATACATATAAATAATTTTTTTTTTATTTTTATAAATTTTCTTAATAGTTCCTTTTTTTCTATTTTTTTTCTATTTTTTTTTTAATTAATCAATTAATAAAATATAGTACACTCACTCCTGGCATGATTTTAGATTCAACATCCTTCATGATATCTTCCCATGCTTCAGGCTGTTGGGGTGCTTCAGAGGGTAACAGTGGCCTCAAGTATCCAGGACCAACATCCGGTGTTACTCTTCGATTATGAATATTACTCATAAATTCGCATATATATTCAACCATTTCTTTTCCACGAATTCGAAATTCTTCGATGTCCATTTTGAACGGATACCTCGATTAAATTCAGGAGAGAAAAAAAGGGAGATCTATGATAATCGAGAAAACGTATAAGAGAGAGAGAGAGAGAGAGAGAGAGAGAGAGAGAGAGAGAGAGAGAGAGAAAATGAGATAAAATGAGAGAAAATGAGAGTTGTATGCGTATCACTTCCCTTCTTTTTTTTTTTTTTTTTTTTTTTAAACGAATTTCGACGTTGAACGATACATTGTCTTAACGCACGTACACATATGAACACGCACACACATGCGATTTTTAATATAGATCACTTTGATTTGAAAAATCACACGGTGCGCAATAAAATATTGCAAACTAATTTTGAATTTAAATCAAGACCGGGATTAAGGTCCTATTTGTTTTGCATAAAAGACGAGATACCACGGAACTTATTATAGATTGATGGGATAGAGCGGATAGAGAAATATCAGAGTTTATGGTGAAACGAGGAACGATCGAATAATACGAACTTTCGCCGATCATCTTGGTCGTATATATAAGCGCGAGAGGGGGTGCGAAAATTTCTCGTTATCCTACCGCGAGAGTGTCCTGCGCAATCGCGAAGGACTCTCTTTCAATGAACCTCATCGTTTATCTCTACAGGGACGTGCGATGGATTCGAAAAATAAGTTTTATTTATTTATTTATTTATTTTTTTTTTTTTTCTTTTAGAAATAATTATCGAAGATATGAGGATCTCGATACGAACGTGAATATTTATCGTTATATTTGTAAAATTATTGAAATGTTATTAATCGTTATGAAGGATGAAAATAATTGAAATAATAATAATACATTGTGAAATATTACATTGTTTGTAATATAAAAAAACTGTTGAAGAGTAATAATAATTATCCCTAATAACAATAATAATAATATTATTATTTTATATAATTATAATAATATATAATTTTATATAATAATAATAATAATAATAATAATAATATTATTATTATTATTATTATTTTGGAAAATTATTATTATAATATTGTTATTGAGAATAACGGGGGTTACTTACAAATTTTATGATATTATTTATTATATATATCTAATTCGTTCTTATGATCATCTTTATTTATCGTTCATTAACGATCAACAAAGTGATTATCGTGAAGAAGATTATATAAAAAAAATTATCTCACAGAATATTATTTCATGTCAGGATAGTTACGAATCGTTTTAGAATCCTTTCAATTCGTATATACCTCATATTTTACATCCCCTCCGAGCGTTATCGCTACCCCCTAATTTCGTTATCTCTCAAGAACGTTCGTAATTTCCTTTAAGGGGAAACCGAAATTTAAATACGTTTTCTTCGAAAGAATAAACGAGAGAAATCAAATCGCCTTCGAAAGGATATCCTTAAATTTTCTTCGTTTTACACATTCTAATCTAAATATTCGTCTAGATCAATTAATACTCAATATCTTTTTTACAGTATAATAATTTCGACGATAATATCAAGAGAATTAAAAAACCATCCAGATTAATTGATTGATGTTTCTGTCTCGTTATTATTATCTCGATAATAATAATAATGATGTCAAAAGATTTGACAATTAGTTGGATTAATTAATTTAATTATCTGGATTAAATAATAATAATAATAATAATAATAATAATAATAATAATAATAATAATAATAATAATATTAATAACAGGGAGAGAGAGAGAGAGAGAGAGAGTAAAGAAAAAATCGTGCAGAAAATATTTTTCTTGGCTTCTCTTCTTCTCCCTCGATGCTAAATGTAAGGGAAAATCGTCGAATATCGAAGAAGAAGAAGAAGAAGAAGAAGAAGAAGGCCACTTGGAATAAATTGCTTGCTACGATCTTCGTGAGAGTACATTTAAACGAATGGAAGAAAATAGAACGTGGTAGAGACATGGTTAAAAAGATGTCAACACCAGAAGACATCTTCTTCTGATATTCGAATAAGAAAATATAATAATAATAGTATGAGGAATGTCGGGAAGCAAAAAAAGGGTGGGAGAAAGGGAATTGTACAGGGAGAAAGCAATTAAAACTCTCGTTGACCTATCTTGTCTTTCCTTAGCCTTTAGAAGGATAAAAAATTTCAACTATCGTACATGTTCATTTCCGATCTAATCGCAGAAGTACGATCTTTCGAACTATATTTTCATATTTTATTTGTAATCGTAAATAATTGATTAACAATCAGACACATTTTTCAGAATACGTTTCTCTACGTTGTACGTTTTAATATATTCATATTAATCATTCGTTATATTTATTAATATCAAATTTCAAATTAATCGATTAGAAGAATCACTTTCGTGCACAAAAAAAAAATATATATATATATTTTGTTAAAAATTCGATGTCGCGTCGATTGATTATTCATTATCAATGTTATTATCGATCGATATAATCGTTATTTTTATAAACTGGATCGGAAATTGTATCCGATGATTATGGTGATATTGAAATTGAACAAATGAATGAATTTAGTGCAACGAACTTGAAAAGAACAGAAAAAAAAAAAGAAGAAGAAGAAGAAGGATAGAAAAGAGAGAAGGAATAAGGTATACGAGGGACTTTCCCCTTCCCCCCCCTTTTTCCTTCTGACTTAAAATGTCACCCTTTAGAAATAAAAACCTTTCATAATAATGGAATGCAGGATAGAGGCGCCCAGAGGGGTGTTTAATAATGCAATATGCCGTCGAAGCGTCGCGACGCTATGCCGACTATGCCGCATACCAAGAACATATAGGTATACACCTACGCGTTCAACCCTTACACCTACAACTCTCTCTCTCTTTCTCTCTCAATGGACCCTTTTCTACACCCCTCTAACCGATCTTATTCCCTTCTTCGTAACCGCCATCGAAATCGTACCGTCCGATAGAATGCTGATTGGAAAATATTGATAGAAAGGCTTCTACCATCATATCTCTCTCTCTCTCTCTCTCTCTCCCTCTTTTTCTTTCTCTCTCTCTCCCTCTCTCTACATACTCTACATATATATATATATATATATATATATATATACACATATCTTTTTTCATCGTTTATATGATTTTTTTTCTTTTTGGTTTTTTTCCATTTTCCTCTTTACAATTCGAATACTTAGATCATATATAAATATATATTTGTTGATCGAAATTTTATTTATATTTGTATATTTTATTTGATATATTATTATATTATGTGTTATATGTGTATATATATATATAGATACTAATAATACTATTATATACGTACAATTTATTAATTGTTTCTATATATTATTATATCGTTGTGTGTTGTTATATATATATATATATATATATATATATATATATATATATATATATATTTAATATTTATTAAACATATGTGTAACATTTACTTTATTGATCTTCAATTTACTTTATTATTAAAGTTCAAATTTAAAATGAGTTCGATCAATGTTATCGAAGAATTCTCGAACTCTCGAAATATCGATCAAAATCGATAATCAGATTCTATTACGTGTCGCGTTGTCGTTAGAAATTTTATTTAATTAATGGATTTTATTATTTATATTATTTCGTTGTTTCATATATTTTATATATACACATATATCAATATATATAATTATTTCATTAATCAATATAATTTCTATTAATCGATTCGAATTGATTAATTAAAGTGAGATTGATTGTAATAAAAAAAAAAAAAAAAAAAAAAAAAGAAACAATTGTCGATCTCTCGAAATCGATAATAATAGACAATTTTTGAGGACGATCCAAATGATTTATTTTCAACGTTCGATCGTATCTCTTTAATTACTTCCAAATGAAAAATGTTTTCGGAATACTTTTGTTCATATAAAACCGAGTTCCGAGTTCCATAAATGGCTCTTCGGTATTGGCACGTCGAACCAGCAATACTATAGACCTATGACCCAGTGACAGAAGGAGCGATAGAGAAAGATGGAGAAAGATGGAGAAAGAGAGAGAGAGAGAGAGAGATAGATATATATATAGGTTAAAGCACGTATTTCAAGACGCTAACCTCTCTTGTCCCAAATACTTGGAATATTTTTCGATCGATAATTCTCAAACATTATACCCAATATTAAATGATAAGAGAATTATAAAAGAGAAATTAAAAAAATTTGTTTCGTGAAATAATTTTGATTGGTATTCAGTTATAAACACGACTCACGTATTACAAGTTCCTACTACGAATACAAATTACGACGTACGAGTAAGATCGATGTATCGTAGAAATAGAGAAATAATTTTTAAGAGGAACATTTTTCTTCTCTTTTTTCTTTTTTTTTTTTTTTTTCTTTAATAACATTTAATTATATTGTTTACAGATGGGGAGATTGAAAAGGAAGAGGAATTTATCGGCTATCACGTTAGGAAAGGATAAAAATGAATCGGAAGTTCCGATTATTCCATTTGAAGATTTGCCAGAGAAATATCTTCTAATGCGCGTAAGTTCTTTTATTTTTTTATTGTTGTTGTTTCGTTTCGCTTTGTTTACTGTCATTTTTATGAACGTATACAATAGCATAATTGGATCAATCTAATATTTTTTGTTCTCGTCGATACCATAGGTTAATAGCGGTACAAAAATTAGAAATGTCTTGGGATACGCAATGAAGGAAGTTACAAATTATGAATGTATCATTTGGACTGGCGTAGGACAAGCTGTTGGTAAAGTTATTTCTTGTAGCGAACTTTTTAAAACCATGTGCAAAGGATTACATCAAGTTACAAAGTTACGTTACGTCGTGTAAGTTAATCTTGCTAAGAATTTCCTCCTATTACTTTCCTCTTACAAATACATTATACGATAAATTCGTTTCAGATCAAAAAATTCAAAAAATGAAAGTACAAATGGCAAAGAAAGGATCCGTCGTATACCGGAGATTCATATTTTATTATCGAAAGAAGCTAGAGACGTTACGGTACCTGGGTAAGATAACGTGATAGATTAGACGTCTTGTTTTGTTTTATAAAATATTTACATGAAATATGTTTGTTAAAGTTATCAGGCTCCGGATGATCCAGGACAATTCAATTTTAAAAATGATACCAGTAAAACGGAAACAAGTTTTATTAATATAAGTAACAGAAACGACAATAGTAATAGCAATAATAATGGTGGTGGTGGTGGTAGTAGTAGTAGTAGTAGTAGTAGTGGCGGTAATGATAGTAGTAATAGTAAAGGTAAGGACGTAACTAATATCGAAGCAGAGAAGTTCGCTGCTATGGAATTAATAGGTAATAGACGGAAAAGACAAAAAAAGAATCAACCAAAATCGGGACCACCAAAGAAAAATAAGAAGTGAATTAAAATGATCAGAAATGATCAATAAATATATAAGTTAAAATTGATTGCTTCAAGGTACAAAGTTTATTTCATATTAATACATAGAGATCTGGTCACATGTAATACATTATTTATATCTCTAATTTTCTACTATTCCGCATTATTTAAGCATCATTCTCGAATTTCTTTTCTTTTCTTTTCTTTTTCTTCCTTTCTACTTACAGAATGTACATATATGATATCAAAAATTTATCCGATCGTATGTATTACTCTGTAACAAAGTATAAATATACGCTTTGATTCATGTGACTTATTACATTTACCACATGGAAATTATATGCCCAGAGATTTATTTTTTGATAACCGAATAATAATGGTAATCGATATATATATATATATATATATATATATACGACAACAGTATAGGTACAAATGGTGCAATCAAGATTGTATTAACAAGATTAATAAGAGAGATTTTCGTTTGTTTGGTTAATCATTAAATTGATGGGGAAATTGGCAGTGATATGGAATAATTTCCTGTTAGATATATTGCTTCGTATTATTATACAATAAAACTAGAAATATTTTTTAATAACATTATTTTAAAATGTTATCACAAAAAGTACATACAAGTTTGTACTTATCTAATATGATCATCGAGTTGTTATTATTATTATTTGCTTAATCTATTGAACATAAATACCTTCTTTTCTTTCAGACAAACAATAATACGAATTGTTTATTTATGTGTATTAAAATGTAAATATGTTTTAAACAATCGAAAAGAAGTGCGGCATATTACAGATATAATAACATAAGGGAAATTACATATATACAAATAATAAGTATTATTATAATACAATTCCGATTGATTTTCCATCTTCGTTTTTTTTTTTTTTTTTTTTTTTTTTTCTTTTGGAGAGTCAGTCCCAGTTATTTTAAGATAGTAGTGTGTTATGCATAAGACTGATTCGCGTAGAATCATTAATAACTTGTTAATTATTTCAAATTTTCTTCGCGAAGATTCTGTCTATCATTAGGATCGTCTATTGCATTATTACTATTTAATAGATTATCATTTAAGAAAAATAACATTACATTAGCATTGAAAAGAGAGATAGTAAAATTTGTATACAATTATCAAAAGGATACGTGAATTTTTCGGCGTCGATATAACAATTCAAAATTAGAGGAACACAGTGCGTTTTACGAACATAAAATTTAAAACAAGGATTTTCTACTATCGCTGATTGTGTGTGTGTGTGAATCATTTTTTATTTTTTCAAAATTTATCTCCATTAAAACTATATTTTCAGTAGCAAGATTCTTAATTTCTTCACATTATTGCATTTATTATAATTATAGCATGTTGTAATTAATTACAGATATACATATAAATGCTACCAAAAAAAAAAAAAAAAAAGAAGAAAGGAAAATTCTTTACCTTTGTTGCTTTTATCTTGGAGCTGGGAGTACTGATTTTGATATGGATACATTATTAATTATAAACATGTATAAGAAATATTAGATTTTCTCTTTTCCATCGTTATGATTATAAAACATTATAGAAATATTTCAAAACAGATTTTTTTTTCTTTTTTTTTTTTTGTTATGTCTCAGAACTGTAATCAGTATACCATTTATACCAAATAAACAATGTCATTGAGCTCTTAATACATTATCAAAGATTTATAAGTCTTACATAGGTAAACATCAACTTATTGCATTATAACTAATTATGAAGCATGAAAAAATTTCTTGAATATTTTTATTTCTTTGTTCCTCAAAAAGTCATCGGTATCATTTTCTACTCACTCTTGATTGATGCTATATATATATATATACTCATAGGTATAAAATATTTTCTAAGAGCAGAGCTTTATCGACCATTATCAGAATACATTTTCACTTTTACAAATATTTTTGAAAATGTATCCTGATAACGAAAACAGATTCCCATTAGATCCCTCTAAATCTGATCATTCATTTTTGTATAATACTATTATATCGTAAAAATCTTATGCATCACTTTCAGTTGCACCATCTTCCTCCATTATTGGTACTATCAAATTATCTTTTGACATCAAATTATATTTAGTTACGAACGCCGTGAACCTTCGACAAAGAAACGTTTTATTTTCAAATTCGTCGAATATCGTTCTGTGATGGAAATACGCGTGAGAAAATATTCTATATACTCTACGACATACGGATCCAAGCTTTGCCACTGAAGATTCTTTGATACTCACTCTGAAATAATACAATGGATACGATCGAATATATTGTAAAACAAAACTGATACTTCAATTGATACTTGTAAAAACAATATTATATACCTGCTAGGAAAATATTTATTACTGTTCAATAAACAAGCTGCCCCATCGAGTGTATGTCTGGTATAATCGATAGCCGGACATTCTTTAGGAGTTTTATGAGCTGCGCATAAAAATATCCACTGTTCTGTGGCTGTCATTTGATTACACGTTTCAGGATGACATTCTTCTTGCAATCTAACCGCCAGCCCATTAAGTTCCATACAAAATTGTCTCAAATGTTCATATTTCCAAACTCCTTCGTCTTGACCATCCGGTATGTTAAGTATCAATTCTATATTAGACGGTTCTCTCCTGATTGTCTGTTGTATATACTGTTGGACAGCCAACGTGCTATCCATCTCTTCGAATACTTCGTCCGGCCACATGCTAAAATCCTGTAACATTTGTTAAAGGTCAATCCAATAGAGTAATAATCCTTCCTTAAGAAAAGTTGAGTATCAATTGTTAACGAAAAAAAAAAAAATAATCTCAAAAAATTCAATAACAAACATCTATTGTCTATAATAATTTGTTACAATCGTTGGTAACTCAATGAGAAAGGCTAAAGAGTTCCAAAACATTATTTTAAAGAAAGGTCATTCAACGTTTATATCGATCTCATAGAATATTTATTATTTTTATTATTTGTTTATAAATACTCATTGAAATATGTTCGAGAAAGGGGAGATGCCGGTATATCAATAAAGTACATTCGTCCTGATCGAACGTACGTCAGGCTAGTATTTGTATCGAATATAAACGACATAACGTTAAAATCAATTGATAATGATATCGACCTTAGCTTTAGTTCCGGGTCTATTTCTTCTCAAGATCGTAGGTCCGTCCGCCATCTTCATTTTGTCAGTTCTTGCGATTAATATGCTTGAGCATCCAATTGTATCAGAAAGGGAGATGCTTCTTCTCCTAGAATATCCAATATTTTTTGTATAGTATCCTTTATAGCCGCCAGATGGCGACCATGCAGTTTATATCGTTCGTGAATCTATCGATTTTAAATCGCGCAATAAACCTTCGCCTGTCCACCTTGAAAGGTTATTTTTCTAACCTCTGATTTACTCGTAAAAAAGGAAAAAATCAAAGATAAGGTTGTAAAACGTATTGAACTTTTAGTAAGAAAAAAGAAATGTTGAAAACAACGTTAGCTTTTAGTAAAAAGGAACGAATGGAAGTAACGCACACGTTTACAGCAGGTTTACGTAGGTGTATCACCGAACACAATGGAGGGAGAAGATCCGTGGAATGACGTTCGAAGAACAGCGCCAGTTATATAGTAATCACGCGCAGTTTTATGTTCGTTACTGTTAAAAATTTTTAATAATGTGCATAAGGCATATATACGTATATGTATGTATGTATGTATGTATATAACCTATAAAAATGGCTGTGTAAATAATTAAAGTTATAGCCATGCAGATATGGCTTCGGTACACGTGAATAGTTCTATCGAAAGCGCGAATATCAAATTCGTAAATTTGATTGAAAGGATATTATCGTTGACGCACACGAAATTAAGTGACAAAAGATTGATAAATTCATGTCTCAATGATCTCAATGATATTGATTACAGGCACATTAATATAATTAATAACGATGTAAGTTAATTGTATATATATATTTATCATATTATGTAATTAATGCATTTTGTTATTTATAGGCTGTGTTATTATCGATAAATCAACTTTGCGCTATTGTACCGCCTACCGAAACACTTCTAGTTAAAAATACTTGTATATTCCTAGCCAACGTAATACAAAACGATCTTGTATTCCAAGGGAGAACATTCGTGGCTTGTACACGATGGATTTTGGACGCGTTGAAGTTTTCTCAACCTTTCGCTTGGATTTCTATTCTTTTAGCTTTAAAAAGTGTCTTGGTTATCGGTAATTTTGATAATATCAATCAAGTTAGTATTCTTTAACTGTTATAAAAATGATTTATTTCCTCTATAAGAAAATTTTTTTTTTTTCTTTTTTTTTATATTTCTTTGTAATCAAATTTTTCTTCAGTATCTTCAATCCTTACTCGGAGATAAAGGTTTATTAAATAAATATTTAATACCTGAAAATGAAGAGTGGACAGATTTAAATTTACAAGCAATATGTTGCTTGGAAGGAATTCTGATGAATAAAAAAACTAATACGTATATATCACAAGAATACATATGTATAATTAAGGATGTCGTTTTGAATACGGTGTCATTATTACCATGCTCGAATCATAGTGCACAATGTTATAGTAAAGTAATTAATTATTTTAACAAATTTTATAGATAAATTTTATGTATAACAAATTTTTATTTTGAATATGTATTTTCAGATTCTATGTTTATGTTTAAGAATTTTACGTACCGCAATAATAGATAAGTTGTTACCAATTTCATCGGATCTAATAGGTGAAATCTTAGGAGTGGTACAGGCTTTCTTATTTTATGGAGTTAAAGATTATTTACCAATACAACCACAACTTCTCCGTCCAGCAGCAATGAATCTTCCAGAGCGACCACATGTTGTACCAAAATGCAAGAATCAGAAAGTAACCAAGTCAAAATCCAAAAAGCAAATGTCGAAAAAATCTGCGCCGGAAGATAAACGCATTATTAGTCCAGAAAATAAAAGGATTTATAAATATTCTAGCGAATCTGAAATATCGGATACCGAAACAAATGATTCTGTTCTGGCTGAATCCAAGGTCAGACTAGAAGCTGTACATTTGTTGCAAGCGCTCATAGAAAATACCCAGGCTCGTGAGATATTTGGTTATTGGCCTCAAATAGTTGCGACCGGTTCACGCAACGATGCTAGAGTATTATCTAGGAGTATTTTGAAGGAACCCAATACAAAAGTGCGACAAAATGTTTTGAGCACGCTCACCGAATTATTAATCGGCGCTAGACCTTTTTTGATTCACGCGGAGGATGTTCAACCGACGTCGTTTATAACTTTCTTTGGTACGGTTTATTTGATGGTGAAGGAGTTGCACTTCACGTTGTCCTTAGTTTTAAATACTGAAAAGAATGCGGCCGTTTTGACTCATTTATTAAAATGCATAGCGGCGCTTATTCAAGGTACGCCATATGCTAAATTAAAACCCGGACTTGCAACAAAATTAATTAGGAATTGTAGATCACATATACAACACAAAGGTATGTTTATTAAATATACATATATATATATATATATATATATATATATATATTTATATATATTTAATTATTAATTAACACGCAATTGTAGATCCTACCGTGAAGGTTGCGACGTTCTTAGTTTTCGAAGGATTAATTTGGAACGATCCTATTACTCCAGAAATATTCGAGATTTTTGCGAAACAATCGAACGTTAATTACGAATCGGAAGCAAGTGCAAGTTCGTTCAGTGACGTAACAACTCAAGAAGAGGAAATAGACATCGAGGATTTGAACGATGGTCAAATAGAAAGCGATAATCTATATAAACTTTCCAAAGACAAAGGCATCAGTTCTTTGCTTCAAATATGCTTGAATAATGTATCAAACAAGGTATTACAACTAACAAAATAATCGTATTAAAATTTAACATCCATATCCGTGTTGATTTTATCGTAGCAAATAAACGTTGTTTACGATTTTAGTGTACAAGTACTCCGGTTCAGCTTCAATCGTTGAAACTAGTTGGCTCATTGGCATTTAACACCAGCGATCTTGTATTCCCCTATTTGGAGAGAGTTACAAATACATTGATATCCGTATTAGCAGATTCTGAAACGCAAATTATATTGCATTCTTGTCGTGCGTTAGAGATAATAGCGGGTTGTCTGGCCAATACCGATTCGAGTCACAATTCTTTATTATTTTGGAACATCGTATTCGATCCTATGACGTTACTCGCTCAACACGAACAGACCATATTAAGGGAGGCTGCCTGTGATTGTTTAGGCACCATCGGTTCTAACATGTTCACTCAGTTAACGGTACAACTATGTACTATTTAAAATTTTATAGGAACCTTTAAACGATACTTGGTTGGTTGTAATAACGATGTCGTTTCAGCGTCAACAAAATGTTTTACTCAAAACGATATTGATTGGTAGTATACACGACGACGAAAGTGCCGTAAGAGCGGCAGGTTTGAGAGCTTTAGGGATGTTAATAACGCTTCCTCCATTAGAAGAAGACACAGGTTTTTTAATGGATTTAGCGGATATAGTTTGCTTTGGTTTGGACGATCAAAATCTTGGCGTAAGGATAAAAGCGACATGGGCTTTGGCAAATTTATGCGATTGTCTCTCTAGGCGAAAGTGAGTCGTCTCATTCTCTTAATTATTATCATCATCATCATCATCATCATCATCATCAACGTCAAGACGTTTTATAATCCGACGATGTTACTTTTAAAGGTGTAACGAAGATATGGAGCCTATTCTATTCGACATTTTATTACCAAAACTTTATCAGACGAGTGTAAGAGCCGCTAAAGACAATGACAAAGTAAAGTGTAATGCAGTTAGAGCTTTGGGAAGTATATTGCATTTATGCCCTGACAGAGAGATACTGAAAGATACGTCTTCTGGATTGGACGCTTTAATCAATTGCGCTGTATTAGGAAATGATATGAAAGTAAGTGTATATAAAGGGGGTTTCCTTTTTTATAAAGTTATAAAATTCTTTTGATAGAAAATATTTCGAATAAGATCTTTTATTTATTTTATAATACAACGTAGGAATGATTTTTATTTTTTTTTTTTTTTTTTTTTTTTTTTTTTATAGGTAAGATGGAATGCTTGTAGAGCATTGGGATTGGTTTTGTCCCATAATCCAGACGACGTTTTGCCATCATCTTGGCAAGTACGTAATATTATAAATATATATATATATATAATTATTATTATTATTATTAATTAATTATATCAACATTTATTTCAACAGGAACAAGTCTTTCCAGCATTGTGCAATTTAATATGCCATAGCCCTAATTTTAAGGTTCGCACAAACGCAGCATGGGCATTGTATTCTTGCAAATCGTACGGCAAATACACGCCAACTTTATGGAAAAGTATAGTTTTAGCATTCGAGAATTGTCAACATGTGCCAAGTTACGTCGAGTATTCTCATCGCGATACTCTTGTCCAACAGGTTCGTTGGTTAAAATAATATTTCACGTTTTTATTTAATACGAAAACAAAAAAAAAAAAAAAAGAAGAAACGTTGTTATAAAACAAATTATATTTCTATTCTTACAGTTGTGCCTTACTCTCAGTCATTTGGCAGCTCATACGAAGGTATCGGAATTACAATATGTTTGGATGGAGATCGGTGATCACATTGAAAATATTTCTAATTACATTAAAAGGTTTCAGGTAACTTGAAAAATTAATGTTTTTTTCTATAGGTGTAGAAATAATTGTATACACATGTAAGAAAAAAATCGTGACGCATTTATTTTACACGTAATAATAATTTACAGACGTGTTATAATATACAATATATACAATGTACAATACGTTATTATTTACATAATTTCAGGATAACATATTGCCGGAAAAAATTGGAAATTTAATAGAAGCTAAAGCGCATTTAGAGAAATGCGTTAAAACTGCCAAAACATCGCAGGATCAACGAATTGCTAATACTTTGGCTAATTTATTTGATAGAACAAGCCATTACGATAATTTAGATAGTTTAAGTATAATTTGATTGCAAGGTATAGAAAGAATTGATGCATTTATATATTTAATAATTAATATACTATTAAACGAACGTTCTTACGGTAATTTAATTTATAATCAAACTAAATCATTACAAAATGCATTGTTTATTTGTATTAATACAAAATGGCGTTTTGTAATAATTTCTTGGAAATAAGAAATTCATGTAGATACTACATTTTAAATATACTTTTTCTTTCTTTTTATGTTTTACTTTGTTTCATATATATATACATATATATATAATTTTTTTTTTTTTTTTTTTTTTTTTTTTTTTCATTTTATTTATCTTCCTTTGTATCTTTTTTCACAGACTCATTTAACGTATTAATTGTATTATTTTCTTGATCTTGTTCTACTTCTGTAGAAGTTGTATCATTTTTAGTATCATTACACGTAACATCAGACTCATCTTTATTATTTTCTACTTCCCTTAATTGTTCTGTTTCCATATGAATTGTACTTTTAATTGTCTCCTTATCGCAATTAACATCAGGCCGTACCTCAGTTTCATTAGTTTCCTCCGCCGAATCGCTATCCTCCGTCTCGCTATGTAGATTATCACTATTTTCCTTATTGTTGTTTTCAACATTTGTACTTTTTATTTTTTTCTTCCCTCTCATCTTTTGTTTCCTTTTTAATCTCTTGGCACGTTTTTTTGCTGTCGCCTCCTCCGCCAATTTTTTATTTTGTTCCAACTTCTCATGATATTGAGCGTCCAAAAGTTCCTGCGATTTACATTGAAAATTATTTAAAAAATTTTTAAAGGATAAAAAAAGAAAAGAATACAATTAATAATAATTAATGAAAAAATATTTACCTTGTGGCCTTTCTCTTGAATAAATTTTTGTCTGGCGTATTCTTTACGACGCAAATGTCTGTAAACATGAAATTCACCGCTACCAGCACCGGCACTACTACCCATTACATTCCGAACAAATTCTGGCACCGTTGGCGTATTTTTAGGTTTAGGTCGTTCTGGTAATACAATGGGTTTGTCCTTACCAATAAAGAAACATATGTTATTAGAAATCATAATAATACATAATGCAATACATATTATCATATGTAAATATATACTTACTGGATTTTTCATTAGTTTCATTAATTTTAATCTTTGCAAATCAACTGCCGTTTTAGCAACTATCGGCTTTTCTTCTTCCTTTTCTTTTTTATTACTCATATTGTTAGAAATAAAATAACAACAATAGGAGACGTTATTTACACGTAATTATTAATAATCAAACAATCAAAATATTTATAAATTTTTTGTAGGTTATGTATGTAAACGAATCAACTGTTTACGCGTCAAGAATTTTTCTTAATTTGTTGATAAATAATAATATTTTACTTCGGGTAAGAAGAATATATCAACAAAATTGTTTCCTTTATAATTGTTAATATTTTAATGATATAAAGAAAATATTAATACACAACGCACTGTTACAACAGCAAGTAAAATGGCAATAATCTATGGAGGTAACGATTTACAGGTTATGTACCGTTAAATTTTCATTGTTTTGGGAACGGTCGCGCCATCTGACTTCATATACATCAACTAACATCTCAATACCCATCTTTCACGTAATCAAAATTATCATCATCTAATTTTACAGCTTCTACATTTTACGAAGGATTTATAAAAGACATAAAATCTTTATTTCTTTTATTCCTTATAATATTTTGTTTTAGAAAAAACATACAATAAGAGGTACATAAGGAGGATGAATTATATAATAATAAATCTAGGGTACAAAGTCTGGATTTTTTCTTAATATAACAAAACCTTCCATGATGGGAGTTAATGGTATATATTCTTCGGTGGCAAGTTCAGCTCTTTCACCGTATGCCAATAATACAGGGGTCGTATGTGTTTGAAAACCGGTTATTGTTTTAGGTTTACCTGCTTGCCCTACGACATCGACCGCAAGTCCTACTCTTACCGGTACTGCCAAAGGATTTAAAACTTCGTCGAATGTAACGAGCATTCTTGGCTGCATTGCAGCTGCCAATGTGTATAAGAGATAATGCGATCGTCCAAGAATAACTGCAATAAACATATATACAAGTGATTAAAATAAAAACAAAAAAAAGAAACGTATAAATGTCAATTAATACCATTACAGTTATATAGCGATGTAAGGAAATGATACTAACTGTTTTTGACATCAAGGAATCCGATCAGTGTAGCAAGGAGACCCGCCAATGCAACAGGACTCAATAATTGTCTATCGCTATGATAAGGAGATAACGTTAACGTTCCCTTTCCAAGATGCGTTAAACCTTGCGATATGCGGACCATAAATAAATTATTTGGATCCTTAGAATGGAACAATGCCAGCTGCCTTAGCATAGCCGCCAATCTTGCGTTATTTGTTCCTGCACCGACCAATCCCATTGCGAATATCGCATTGTGCGCTACTTCTGGATCGCTGTCGTGGGAAAATTTAGATAGCGTGTCCAATATATTTAATTTTGGATTGGAAACGGATATGAGCCCCAAGGCTAACGGGACGGATCTTCGAATGACCGGCTCGCAGTATCTCAATAAATGGCCAAACGTTCTGTACGCCATTTCTGCTCCTATTTCCTCGCCCATTGCGATCAAAGCGATTCCAAGCACGGCAATCGCTTGTCGTGAGCTGAGATCCTTTTCCTTCTCCTCCTTTTTCTCTTCCTTCTTATCCTTGTCCTTGCGGTCGCTCTTATCTTCCTTCTCGTTCACCGGTTCATAATGTTCGGAACATATGTGCAAGAGATGTTGTATTTTCAGTACGTTACCCGTTCCCGCATAAGCGCACACCTCAACGAGTGTAGTCGACATGGATCTAAATGGTTCCGGTATAACCTCTAACGCGGCGATTATCGTTTCCGCGGCTTCCTGTTTCCCTAAGAAACACAATCCCAATCCCAGAGGTAAGAAACGCGCGTACGTGTCCTTCAAATCGCTCTCAGACTTTTCCATTAACGTATGCATTATCGTTGTTGTAACGTAAGCGTTACAGGAACCAACCGCGACCATTCCTAGAGCAAGACCCGTCACTCCTATAACCTCCCAACTTGATTTTGGATCGCTAAGAACGGGCGTGAGCAAACACAATACCGTTTCCCTGTTGGAACCGGCATAAGCCAATCCAAGACCCACGATTGCACCGATTCTCATCGTGTTACTGCTGTGCAAAACGTAATCCGACAGAAGAGCCAACGCTGGATCACACTCGTTTCTAACGCCACAATTTACTATGCCGCATGCCAGTAACGCACCGGACTTGATGTAATCCTCCGAGGAATAAAGGTATTTGTCGATAGGCGTCAATCCACCGTCCACGTCCCATAGTAATATCAAACCGAGCGACGCTGTGGCGCTGAGCATTCCGTGTTCTTTATTTTTGTACAGCCACTTGTTACCGTCTTCGATTAATAATTTATCCTGTCCGAATGCGGCATTCACGAAGCCATTGACGAAACTCGCGGCCAGATTTTGTCTCGCAGAATCCACTTGACCGCCGCCGAACGGCGGACGACAATTTTCCAAATGCGACTTGTACACGTCCTCCGGTGTCTTGGGTTCGGTTATGTCCAATTCACGAGCCAAGTTAAGGAAGTGATTGTTCAACTGGGAATTGGACATTATTTCTACCAAATCGTCGTATTCTACGATGGATTCGTTGATGTCCAGGAATATTTGTTGACGGCCCAACATGAAAGCCAACTGTCTTTGGACAGATCTGAAAAGATGCGTAAGATATTCATAAGAGAGCGATGATCTTTGACGAGTCGCTGCACGTTATAATTTTCTTCTCGTCTACTTACAGATCCGTACATTTGGTGAAAATGTCTTCGACGAGGGGCAAATTATTAAGCTGCATTGCGAGCCTTACTGCC
Source organism: Dolichovespula saxonica (assembly GCA_911387935.1). Classification (NCBI taxonomy): domain Eukaryota; kingdom Metazoa; phylum Arthropoda; class Insecta; order Hymenoptera; family Vespidae; genus Dolichovespula; species Dolichovespula saxonica. The sequence goes on from OU427014.1 coordinate 2,259,240, forward strand.
TGAGGATATTGACCAAATTTTCTGTACAATTTAGCGGCCGTTTGCAACAGAGTACTATTTTCTGGATCCGCGACGTAAGGTATACAACTAGTAAGGTAAAGGCATACTCTTTGATATGCGCTTTCGTCGACGTACTGCTCCAATAAATCCAACCTTTCGATTTCCATCAACAAATCGCAAGCTTCGGTCTCCGCATTGTGCGCCATATTATAAGGCACAATTTCGTGTACCAAAGCAATTAATTTTTCGCTCATAGTTTCTGCGTCCGCTCCAGCAATCTCGTCCCATTCGCCGGCTAATTCACCGGACAGGTGCCTGACGTATTCGTGTCCCCATTCTCCTATGGACAAAGCAGATCCGGTAAGTCTGTACTTCAAGCACTCCCTTCCCTCTCCCATGGTCATGGCCAATACGGATATGATATCTGAACATAATTCCTTCAACTTGGGATTGGCCATTTTATCATAAATTTTCTTCATCGTGTCGTAATGTGGTCTCATAAATTTAAGAGGCTTAGGTACGCTCGTCATAGACGTCGTCGATGCACGTATCTGCGTTCTCAATAATTCCAATGCGAATTGATGTAATTTTTGACTCGGATCTTGCAATACTTCCACCAAATAAGTTAATTCCTCTTGTAGGAGCTTATCCTCTTCGGTCTAGGACAAGGACAAAGATGAGAAAAGAAAAAATATATAAATAAATAAATAAATAAATAAATAAATAATAATAATAATAATAATACATCACATTGACGTCAATTAACTGATGGTCATAGAAAACTACTTTTCCCCATCACCCCCATCGGTTATAATAACCATTTACTTACTAATTCACTCTTCTCATCCTCCTTCTCATTTTTAAGATCCTTAGACGGCTTAGCCTCGACTTTCGTACTTTCTGGCATCTTGTCCGAACTAATTTTTTCTTCTTTATCTTCTTCTTTCAATCTCGAGGAGGGAAAAAAAACAGTAATTCTCTCACGATTTCAATACTCCACGAAAATTCTACGATTAATTCGCGTATCGCAGAAGCGAGATCTGCGCGCATTGAATCATGAGTTTCAATGTTTGCTAGTCACCGTGATCTTGAACGCCTCTAAACGACGATAACGACGAACTTTAATAACGAAACTGTTTTACCGTCGAGAGATCGCCGAGAGTGTAATAACGCCTAACGTTTTATCAATCTCTAAAAGTAATATTGTTCGAATTAAAAGAAAAAAAAAAAAAAAGAAAAAATATACATATATATATGTAAAAGAAAAAAAAAAAAAGAATTGATTCCAACTAAAAATAATATATTTATGCTCGTACAGGTAGCGAAAGAAATGAATTACGAATTTGTAGAAGAGGAGAAAAAAAAAGTATACAAAAAAACGCGGGAAATTAGAATCGATTTTCTTTCATTTTCGGACGATTCGAATGAGCGACGAGGGTAAGAAAAAAGAGATGGAAAGAAAAATCGAACGAGCGATCGAAAAAAAAATGAGAGAAGGAGGAAGAAGAAGAAGACAAAATAGAACAAAAGAAGGATCGAATTCGTCAGGAATGAAATGAAAATTCGCGACGAAAGGTGACGTCAAAGAGAAAGAGTGTGTGTGAGAGAGAGAGAGAGAGAGAGAGAGAGAGAGAGAGAGAGAGAGAGAGAGATAGGACGTTAGAGCGCAAGCGTTTCCTGATTTGTTATTCGTTGTTGTCAGGGTGACGTAGAAGTCGACGCCAATGGAGGCGGGAACGTCAGACGTCGCGATGCACCTGTGACGTGCAAATCGCCGTTGGTGGAGCGGCGTTAAGCCGTTATCACCGAAATAAATCGAAACGAGGGCTTCGTCACGTTTATGTTTCTCCGTTTACGTGTACGTGTGTATGATCGTACACGCGTGTGGTGACTTATTTTATTTTATTTTGTTTTGTTTTATTTATTCGTACGTTCGTTCATTCAATCGATCGATCTTGTTAATTAATTGTTAATTAATCGTTAATTAATTGTTTACATATTCATCGACGATGAAGATACGAAGTACGAACTACCAAGGGAATTATTTTCTTAATAAAAGTGCGAGGATAATAATTATTTCGAATGGTACACCACTACTCCGTAGTGAAGAAACATTTTCTCATCATCGCGGCTATCGCGGTGATCGATATTCGTGAAAAGGAAAAAATAAACGATCGAGATAGGAGATACCTCCTCTAAGCGGTGAGTTATTTAGCGATTTATTATTGTTATTATTATTACTTTTTTTTTTTCGTGTCTAATACTCCTTTACCAGGAAGAACGAACGCGGATATATCTATTTTATTTTTCTTTCGAAAGAATAAAATCGTTCGTGATGCGAATTATGCCTCGCGTTACTCGATAGGTTATGTGTATAATATCGTTTGATATTTAAATAAACGCGATAATTATATAATGCTAATAAAATAATTGTTACATCCTTTTTTTTTAATATATTTGCGTGTGTATGTGTATACGTGTATATACATACACAATATACACGATATACAAAGAAGAAAAAAGAAACAAATTTTCTCAATTGATTCGTATTTAATATCGATCGTTAATATCGATCGATAATCGCAATTATTATTTTTGTCTTTCAACGACCAACGTTGTCTGCTTCGAATAATAGAGTAACCCGCGAAAATTTGAAATAATTCGAATCGATCGGTACGAACGATGAATTTTCTTTCTTCCTATTTTTTTTTTTTTTTTGATAAATTCGTTAATTAATTAATTATCATTTATTCATTTATTTATTCGGTTGATCGTAATATTTATCGGGTTTTTTCTTCTCCTATTCTTTTTTGTTATTTTTTATTTTTTTCTTTTTTTTTTTCTTTCTTTCTTTTAAAGGAAGAACAAGATTTTCGTACGCGAGTTATATGTTCCGGTTTTCATGGCCCCGATAAAACGGCAACACGTTTATCGGCGTTGTTGCAAGGTTTGCTTTTATTCAGGGGCTGTAGACATAATGAAATTCTCTCACGAAACGCATATACTTGAACAGCGTGCGTGTTCTTCGTAGCTCGTCGTAGGATATTTCGTTAAGTCGCTTAGATGTACCCAGAACGATCGAAGATAAACAGAAAAATATTGCAAAGTGTATGTTCTTCATCATTCGACATATATCAATATTAGGTTTGTCGAGTAAATTTCTTTTTTGTTTTATTCCGCTTTAAATTTATTGTATTTCTTTTCTTTCTTTTCTTTTCTTTTTCTTCTTTAATAAAATCAGATACATAAAATTATTTATCATTTTTTTGATTGATTTAATATATACATATATATATATATATATATATATATATATATATATACATTTTTAAAATTATTTTTTATTAAATAAATATAAAAAGAAAGATATATTATTCTTTTTATTAATTTATAAAAAATATTTATAAAAAATTCGACGCGCATAAGCAATTTCTTATACTTAAAATTGTCAACATTTTTTGTGTGATTCTTTTTTCTTTCTCTTTTTTAATTTATTTAAACAATCGGTCAGAGAACAATTTTTTCTTGATACATTTCTGATAAATAAATACGAATAAATTGATTTATAAAGAAAATTGAGAACGAAGATAATCGAAATTTTGTATTTTCTTCTTTTAACAAACTGGGTAAAATTTTGTCGTTACGTTTAAATACGTGAATATAAGAGGAATAAAAAAAGAAAGGAGAAGATTTGTTGGGAAAAAAAAAAATAGAAACGTTAATGATTAGAATCAAGGATAACGACGATTGCACCAGTTTCAAGTTCGAAACTATGCGAATTAGGATTTTACGAAATAGCGCCTCGTTGTTTCGTCGATACTGCAGTTAGTAACCATCTTTGATAGTACATACGAATATATATATATATATATATCTTATCTATTAGTGACTTTATATAAAATAAAGAGAGGAAAAAAAAATATATATATATAAGAATGAATAGGAAATATAATTCTATAAAAATTGATCGAAACAAACAAACGTTCAAAATATATACCGAAGTGTATTCGAGAGGATGAAAAAAAAAAAAAAGAAAAAAGAAAAAGAATTGAAAAGAAAACATGACTTTTTATTTGTTCACATTTTGTTCTCTTTTTTTTTTTTTTGTGAAAAGTTCATAAATCCAAAAACGCGCGTTCCCTGAATGATATTTTGATTATGTTCCTAAAGTATTATCCGTGTATGCATTCACGCAATTCTATAGAAAATATCTATATAAAATCGTCCGTGTATGTCCAATCGAAATATCAATTTCGACGTTTCCTCTCGTGTTTTTTTAATCCTTTACTCTCTCTCTCTCTCTCTCTCTTTTTTTTTTTAATTTAAAAAATTGATACACCGAGAAGCGTTCGAAAACGACGCAATCAACGAATGATATTTTGGTTATTTTCGTAAAGTAATATGTATATATATATATATATATATATATATATGTGTATATATATATATTTACTTATATGTCTATACAATTCGTCTATGTTCGTTCAATCGGAGTGTGCATACGTGCATACATAGAATCCATGCATGTTCGTTCTGGGAATCGAATGCCTGTGGCCTCTGTAGTCATACATACACACACACACATACACACACACACACATACACATGCACACAACTCACACACACACCCTCTTTTCCATGTGCAGAGGGTTATCGATAATCGTGTCAATTTTCCGTGTCACAGGATTCGCCTTATGGGGTCGCGTGTTCACCAAATTGCATTTCTCTGTATCGGCTGTCATGAACCGACACAGAATTCTCAGGTCAACGTCGACATTCGTGAAATTCGATCGATTTTACTGATTAATATTCGATAGTTAGGTCATGATCGTTTCTCACGATATCTAAACCGACTAATTATCATGTTACATGCATACATACATATACGTTTGATTGACGTGATAAACGATACATTGGGTCTTTTTTTTTTTATAAGAAACGAAGAATACCAATGATTCTTTTTCTTTTTAAATCATAACAATTATGTTCGATTAGGTTATGACGTGAGTAGAATGAGAACATTCGTCGTATGAAAATTAAAAAAGAATAATTCGTTTTATTTTTGATAGTTCATTTTTTGTATTCTTTTTTTTTTTAACATTCTTTGTTATATATTATTTGTTATATATCGTGCCTATTAATTACTCTATATTATGTAATATATATATGTATGTATGTATGTATGTATGTATGTATGTATGTATATAATTATTTATTACACATGGAAAAGATTAAGAAGAAATTTCAAGTTTTCGAGTTTGAATCTAACTATAGTATTAGATTGAAGTTCTCCTTTCCAATAATTTATCGTTTGTTAGAGATCATTCGGATTCCTTTCTTTGAACATATTGTGATATACGAAAGTGGGTCAGACAAAAGTGATTTCTTTCGAGTACCAAAGCATACCGGTTATATACAAAGCCAGTTCTCTTTCCTTTAACAAAGCACCCAACACAAAATTCTTTTCTATGTAATATCTCTTCAAAAAGCTTGTAATATCTTTCAAAAGACGCGAAACCATGTTAAAAAAAAAAAAAGAATATATATATATATATACATATTCCATTTTTTATTATATTTATAATTAACGAATAAAATAATATTCGACGGATGTAAGATGGAATAAAGATTAACATTTAATATGTTTCAATTTCAAAGTATGAATTTTTTAAACAAAAATCAGCCGGTCGATCATTATCGAGTTAAAAAAAGAAAATAACCAAAAAAATATTATAGAAAAGCATATACATATATCATATTTTAGGACTTGAATGATATATATTTTCTAATAATTAATAAATCACAATTTTGAACACATTATATAATAATAATAATAATAATAATAATAATAATAATAATAATAATAATAATAATTAATTTATAATTTGATTCGAAGTAAAAACGAACAGGTTCGATTATTTTCCTTTCTCAATTCTTAATTTCTTTCATTTATTAAATTTTTTTTTTATACGTCTTTTATCAAATAAAAATGATCCGTCCAAATGCGATATAAATACGGATTCGTTGGAATACGAAATGATTGTATTTATATGTATGACGAATTTTCGTTGCTTTATGTACGTAAAATAAGAAGAAAAAAGAAAAAAGAAGTTTCTTAGAAGGACGTTTACATTGCTCGGACTTTATCGATCACGATATGACGTATCTCGGTTATAGTTATGCGTAAATTTATGACTACCGGATATATACATACGTATTAATCTTATATCTATCCGTCAATATATATTTATATATATATATATATATATATATATATATATATATATATATATATATATTGTACCACTTTAACGTATACGTATTTACATAATTAAGTATCCATAATATTTATAAATAGATACACAAAATATAGACATAAACGTATCTTCTTTTTCATAAACGTACACACACGCATACACACATACACACACGTATGTACATATACATGTGTATATATATATATATATATAGTATATATTATATGTTGTATATGTATGTGGGATAGAAGAGACATTTTAATTACAGGAAAGTGAGGTATAGTAGTTTCAATGAGAGAGAGAGAGAGACCTTCGATATTTCAGGGTCTTCTTAACGTCAATGTAACACCACGAAGACGAAGAAGACGAAGAAGACGAAGAAGACGAAGACGAAGACGACGAAGAGGTCAGGGTACGTCGCTTCGTCTCGGAAGCGCAATTACAAAAGTTTCCCTTTTAACGTTAATTAATAAGAGAGCGCGTCGTACCGTACTTCATTATAGTACGATCCATTACGAAGATAGCCTCAGCTTCTCTCTCTCTCTCTCTCTCTCTCTCTCTCTCACACACTCTTTCTCTTCATCTATTTATCTATCTATCTCTATCTCTCACTCTCACACACTCTCTTTTAAGTTACTCGAGCTTTCGATCGAAAAGAGTAAGAGAATAAAAGAGTGAGAGAGAGAGAGAGAGAGAGCGAGGGAGGATGGGATGAGGTAGAGAGAGAGAGAGAGAGAGAGAGAGAGAGAGAGATAAATGATGGAGAATCTGAGAAAGCAAAAGAAAAACGATTTTTACCTTCGCATACGTTTAACCTTATTATCCATAAGAAAAAAAAATTTGTATTCCCAAGCGTGTAAAAGTAACATTTTCGAACCTTCTCACGTACAAATTGCTAAATAATCTGTCCGATTAAGGTCTTCGTTCGTCGCGCGTATTGGGTCTCTACTTGCGTCTATGCATTTCCTTGCACGCTTATGCATTTCTTTTTCTTTTTCCTCTTGAATTGGAACGAACGATTTTCACTCTCGATTCGAGAGAGAGAAAAAGATCGATAAGAGATTTTTCGTTGTTCCTTCAAGTGTTCCGAAAGATCCTTGAGAATTCGTTTAGAGATCTAATTGTAAGAGATCTTTTCAGAAAAAGAGAGAGAGAGAGAGAGAGAGAGAGATCTTTCTTCGAAGATCCTCTTAGAGTTTTCAAGTATCCACAATATTTCTTTCAATGTCAATCGCGATCGATCAGTTTCGATTTGTCGTTCAAGAAATTTATATTGATCGTAGAGATTCGAACGACGATTGTTAAATCGTGGATTAAAATAAGTTTTTGTTACGAACGCGTATGCGTTTGTGATCATTGGAGAGGAACGTGGTCGTTGGAGAGGAACAACAGTTTTTTTATTTTTTTTTTCGCGTGGGTGTTGGAGAAATATCGTAGAAGGATGAAAAAGTAGAGAATAAAGGTGAGAGAATGAATCATACGTCGTCGGGCGATTTATACGGCAAAAGGAGGTTGGATAATTCGCGATTGAATTTATTATTTCGGGTTATCGATTCATTCTATTATTATTTCGAATTAATCATCCATTCGATTATTATTTCGAACGTTTAATGATAATAATAATAATAATAATTATATAATAATAATAATATAATAAAAATTATATAATAATAATTATATAATAATTATTATATAATAATAATAATAATAATAATAATAATTATTATTATTATTATTATTTTAAAAGAAATATCGGACATTTTTCTTGGTCCCTTTTTATTCTTTTTTGTTTTTTATTTTTTATTAAATTAAAAAAATAAATAAATAAATAAAAGGACGAAAAGTGCAACGAAGTATATTACGTATTTAAGTTTCCATACCGGTATTCAATGGTAACGCGGTTAAACCAATAAGAAGATCCAATTTCTATCGATGTTCGTAACTGTCGATCGTTCGATATCGAGGTATTGAATCGAACGAGTCGTTGAGTTATTACGCGTCGAAAAAAAATTTATAAAAAAAGAAAAAGGAAGAAAACGACGAAAGAAAATGAACAACCCAAACACCACCCACCCACCACCCACCCCCACCCTCTCCGTGGAATTCACGAACACGGGTAGTCCCTTATTTAAGCATAAACATCGCAAAAAGTATACAACATAGGAAAGCGAGTGTTAAAAGCGAACGAAATTGTCTGGTTAATTTCATTCTCGTTGGGTCTCATTTATATACATATATGTGCATACATATGAGTGTGTCTTTCTCTCTCTCTCTCTCTCTCTCTCTCTCTCTCTGTTGCTGCTGCTGCTGATGCAGTCGAGTAGATTCAGTATTCTTTCGCCATGGATGACGCAGCCGATTGGTTGCCGGTTCGCCTACAGTTTTCGTGTCATTCGCCATATACGGTTCATCGAAGTCGTGCAAAGCAACACGTCGTTTTATTTCTCGAAACTTTCTGTCTCCCCTGTATATATATATATATATATATATATATATATATATATATATATATATATATATATATGTATGTATGTATGTATATATAAATCTTTTTCTTTCTCTTTCTCTCTCTCTCTCTATAATTTTATTTTATATCTATCTCTACCCACGCTGCTCGTTTAACAGACGATTCATTCTTTTTTACCGAACTTACGAAGGCGTGGTGGTGATGGTGGTGGTTATGGTTACTTATACTTTCGCTCCCTTTAAGGGTAAGAGCTACTTTGGGATGAACGATGAAACGATCTTTTTTCCTTTCTTTCCTTTTTGTTTTCGTTGTTTTGTTTCTTTTTGTTTTGTTTGTTTCGTTTCGTTTCGCTTTCTCCCTTATTTGTTTACGGCAGATGTCAGAGGTATGATTCAACGATACCTACCTTCGTGGTTATATTTATTTGGTCCGTGTACGACGTCACTTATCAATTACTTCTTATTATTATTATTCCTTTTATTTCTTTGTTAAAATATTATTTCGATGGTGGGGAGGGTTGGAGAGGGTTGGGGAGGGGAGGGGAACGTAAGACCTCGTTCGAAAATAAATTCAATTTGTTAAACGACAAAGTAAATGTCTCGTACGACGGTACGATATGATTTTTGATTGGTAGAAACTTTTATTTGAAATTAATTCGTCGGGGGATGGGGGTGAAGGAAAGACCGAAGTTTTTCTCTCTCGTGGGAAATAATTTTCGCGGGTGAGGGTGGTGGGGTAAGAGAGTTTCGTTTGCGTATAATTTTAGTTAAAAAAAAAAAAAAAAAAGAAGAGAAGAACAAAAACTACAGCAGTTTCGTTTGAAAATTATTTCAAAGTGAGAGAGAGAGAGAGAGAGAGATTAAGAAGGTCACGTCCTAAAATAAAAAAAATAATTACTCGTCGTGATTAAAGTATTCGTCTGTATTTCCTAGAAAACGAAGTTTAATTCGAATATAATATTCGTGGAGTATAAATTTTCGTTTCAAAATTATTTGAAAAAAAAAAAAAATGTATATATAATATATACGTGTGTGTGTGTTTATATTTAATTAAAAATAATTATTAGTAAATAGGATGCACACGTGAGATCAGTAAACGGTACGCACGAATAATTCTTGCGAATTTGAAACTCGTTCGAAAAAGAAAAAAAGAAAGAAAAGAAATCTTTCTCGAAAAAACATATTCGTCATATCTCTTTCTCTCTCTCTCTCTTTTTTGTTCTTTTTACATTTTCTCTCTAAAGTAATGAAAGATTTCTAAAGAAATAAACTTTAGACTTTACATCAACGTCGCTCGCCAAGATAAGACCGTCGATCTTTTTTATATTTCATCTTCTACGAAGTTGATTAAGTAGTATGTATTGCTCGTCTCGATGTCATCTCCCTCTCTATCTCTCTCTCTCTCTCTCTCTCTCTCTCTCTCTCTCTATCTCTCTCTTCTCTATTTATCTATCTATCTGTCTCAATCGATTGAATTTACTACGTGCTGTCGCGTGTTCTTCTCTTACGTTATATTTGAGTTGAGTCTGGTTCTTGGTTTGACCCAGTATCGCCGTTGTTATTCCATTACCGTTTTCCTTCGTAGGTTCCATCGAGTTCGTTCGAGTGGGACTGGCTGGTTGGCTGGTCTGTCTGGCTGGCTGGTTGGTTGGCTGACTCGCTTATATACATAGCTGAGAGGGAACGAGTGTTCTTTCGAGTAGCATCTTACGGACGTATATTTAAGAAGTCCTTCTACGTTGAGAAAGTAAATTCGTACTCGTTAATTCGATCTATCGCGAGCCGTCTTAATTCAGTACCACTCCCTCGCCACTTATCTTAAACTCTTATCGAAAATAATTTACGAAATATCCAAATAAATATATTAACGTAAATACATACATACATACATACGTTATATACATTCATACGTATATATATATATATATTCATGAGTGTATGTGTACGTGCGTGTGGGTGTATACTTGAGTGCACTTGAATTTATAATTAATTATCTTTATTAACCATCGTTTCCTTAATATTCCTGATGCCTAAGATTTTGTTCTTCCTTTCTTTTTTTTTTTTGTTTTTTATTAAAAAAAAAAAAAAAAAAAAAAAAATCAGATAATTCGACAAAAAGAAATTAATCTATCTCAAATTTTATCTATTGTTTAGGACGATACGCGAAATATATATATACGTGAAAAATATATATATATATATATATATATATATATATATAAATATATATAATACGCGAAATATATATATATATATATATATATATATATATATATATATATATATAGTTAAAATATATATATATTTTTTAAAACAATGTTGCACGATCTTAGAATAATATTAGAATTAATGAGAGATTAGAATGATATAGAACTCATTATTATTATTATTATTATTATTATTATTATTATTATTATTATTTCTTCTTTCATTCGAGTTTGCAAATTTTGTAGATGATTCAAGATCGTATGAATTACTTTCCCTTCTTTCTTTCTTTCATTTTCTTTTTTTTCTTTTTTTGTTTTTTTTTTTTTTTTTCTTTCGACCAGAACCATATATTCCTTTCACGATAATATGACGGCTCATAAAAAAGGCCAATTCAGGACGTAACCCATTTGGTTTGGACCTTGACGCGACCCCGACCGGAAAATGAGAAGTCGCTTTGGAGTAAGAAAAAAAAAACAAAAAAAGAAAAAAAAGGAAAAGAAACAAAATCCACGTACGAATGTGGATTTTTAAATCGTTCTATTCGTTAAATCGTTATATGGCCGACATGATTATTCGTAATTTTTATTTTTTAATTAAATATCCGTAAAGTTGCGTCTAAATCTGTATCAAATATTCCACACATTTCCTGCGTTACGTTATATCATGGATTTCTTCATCAAGGACACGTTTGTGGCATGCCATTCTCTCTCTCTCTCTCTCTCTCTCCCCTTCTTTTCTGTCTTTCTCTCGTTCTCTTTGATGATTCAAACGCGTTTGTTACGTTTTTAATGCTTCGATAATGCACTCGGCTACGTCATTAACTTTTGATTATAATCAATTTGCAACGCTAACCTTATAGACGCCAGAACGAAAAAATGAATTCTTATTATTAGTTAGGATTTGTTTGTTTCGTGAATATTAGACGACGGGATTTTATTTAATTTTGTGTCTTTTGTATTATTTTTTGTTCTCTCTTTCCTTTTTTTTTTTTTTGCACGAAACAGGGCGAATGTTGGAGCAATTATTCCTTTCATTTTACCCGCTTTCACAATTTTGTTACTATTGTCGTTGCCATTTCTAAATCTAATTAAGAATAATAATTACGGAATAATAATAATAATTATTATTATTAATAATTATTATTATTATTATTATGCTTTGGTATTAATTATCATTCATTCGAGGGTCATAGAGATCGATAGATCCTCTAAAAGAAATCTATCTCATTTCATTTTTTTTATCTATGCATATATTTATTTTTTTTTTCGTATTATTTTTATCAATAGATTTTGTGTACTTATACGAAACGATAAAATAAGAATAGAATGCAAATATATGTCTTTGACTGGTAGATCCTCTAAAAAAAATCTATCTCATTTCATTTTTCTAATCTATGCATATATTTCTTTTTTTTTTTTTTTCGTATTTTTGTTATCAATAGATTTTGTCCATTTATGAGTAAAGAAGAATTCTTCGAAATCGAATGGAAAATATTTGAAAATAAATTAACAATATGGACCTTATACTAGCGTCTAACATGATTCATCGTAGAGAACATCGATCGTTATTTTTATTTATCGCATATGAAACAACCTTGTCGTAACGATAATAATAGTAAATCATAAATTATGAACGAGAATCCAAAAGAACGCGTTTACTGGTATAGACAAAACCCAAGTGGCTCAAGATTGAGATATGTAATACGATCGAATGGGAAGATAAACGTCGATTCGATGTTCAAATAATTTCGATGATGTCGAACGACGGGTTTATTTCATAATCGATCGATAGTTCTCGAGATTATCTCGATATTCCCGTTTATCTGCATTATTATCTTAACGATCGGGCGATAATTCTTGGATAAAATCTTCGAAGAAAAATTTCTTTTCTTTTCGGGGGAGGGAAAAATAAAGAGAGAGAGTGGGAGGACGATTAAAAGAAAGAAAAAAAATCAAAATTAATCGAAAAATACGGATCGATCGATCGATCGGATTTATCGAAAATATAAAGTAATCGAGGATCGCGCGAAGAAAATAATTTTTATCGACGTCGGTGGGGAAGGGGAGGGGAGAGGGGGCGGGAAGTTGATCGATCTTTTTAAAAAACGTCGACGTCGTTGAATCTATCGATCGATCGAAATTAAAAAAAAAGAAAGAATGAAGAAAAAAAGGGAAATTCTACGATCCATTTACTATCATTATTGTTATTATTATTATTATTATTATTATTGTTATTGTCATTATTATCTTAGAGCGTTACGTTATCTCGACGATTTCGAAAAAAAATTATTCATTCGATCTCGTTATCTCTTCTTCCCCCCCCTTACCTTCCTACTCCCCCCCCTCTCTCTCTTTCTCTCTCTCTCTCTACGACTCTCCGACTCTCTACGGTCGGACTAAAACGTAAAAACGATGGCGACTCCATCGAGAGATGGAGAACGAGGATACCACGAGAAGTGGGTAAAAGAGGGGCGGGGAGGAGGAGGAGGAGAAGGAGGAGGAGGAGGAGGAGGAGGAAGAGAGAATGAGAAGATTCGTGATGGTCTACGTCATCGCTCGGTTTACATCGTCGTCTTCGTGGTCGTCGTCGTGGTCGTGGTGGTTGTTATCGTTGTCGTCGTAGCCAGTCTACGTCGTCTACGTCGTCTACGTCGTCTACGTTGGTCTCTACGTTCCGTTGTCGTAGTCACGAGGAGGAACCGGTTCCACGATGACGAACTTTTAACTCCCTCAAAAACGAATCCTCCTCACTTCTCTCGTTCTCGTAATATGTCGCTTCGAGCAATAATATCGTTGAACGATATTGCGTACGAGTAAAACGCAACGCGAGAAATGTTTATTTCTTTCTTTTTTTTTTTTTTTTTTTTTTGAATTCCTTCGAAATAGTTCGAAATGAGAATTTTATTTGTCGTAAGATCGTTTTGCGTGTTCCTCGAGATAATGTAACGGGTGTATTGTTACATAGATACGTGCATATACGTGTGCACAAATATATATATATATATGTATGTACGTATGTACGTATGTATTTATTTATGTATGTATGTATGTTTTGACGTTTATACGAGCGTGTTTATGTTTATGAAAAAAGAGAAAGAAAATGCACACGCAAAGACACACGCGTAGACGTTTGTGTGTATATGTAATGAAGGGATGTCCGTGAAATCGAATGAACAATGGACATATGAATGGCACTGAATGAATAAATATATGTATAAATATTTTGTATGTGAGAGAAAGAAAGAGAGTGAATCATATAAATAAATAAATATATGTATATATGTATGTATGCATGTATAGTTAAATATAAATATTTATCATCGATGTATACATATATATATATATATATATATATATATATATATGTATATGTTTATGTATATGTTTTACACTAGTATATAAAAAATAAATTTATATCTACATAGCTATGAAAAATTATGTGGAAACAAATAGTATACATCAATTCTAATAATAAATTTTACGAATGAAAGAAAATATATATATATATATATATATATATATATATATATTTAACAATATTTATATACTCATATATAAATACGTAAGAGAGAGAGAGAAAGATAGACAGATAGATAGATAGATCAAAATATACATAAATTCTCTGAATTATTTCTGCTACGTAAGGAAATAAATACATTCGGAATGTAAGATAGAGAAAGAAAGAGAATAAGAGAGAGAGAGAGAGAGAGAGAGAGAGAGAAGAAGAAGTTATTGAAAAGTTCAAGTAAGAGAGAGAAAGAAAAGCGAGAAAGAGAGAGAGAGAGAGAGAGAGAGAGAGAGAGAGAGAGAGAGAGATAGAAAGAAAGATAGAAGATCTTATGCATACAGTATAAACAGACTTATACGTGTTTACGTACGTACAAGTGCGTGAAAAAGCCAGAGAGAGAGAGAGAGAGAGAGAGAGAGAGAGAGAGAGAGAGAGAGGGAGATAGAGAGATAAAGAGAGGGAGAGAGACACACACACACACACACACAGAAAGAGTGAGAAAGAGAGAGAGAGAAACAGAAACGTCCCACGCCGAGGTCGAGTAAAGTCTCGAAGGTAGGGAATCGGCGTTCTCCATAAGCTAAAGAGTGAACAGAAAGAGAGAGAGAGAGAAGAGAAGAGAGAGAGGAGAGAGGAGTGATAGAGAGAGAGAGAGAATGAGATAGAGAGGTGGAGAGAGTCATCGTGTTTGGTCACTAGGGCCCGCGAGTTGGCCGCAATGCCACATCGACGTGCGATATCGAGCAGAGAACATCGGTGAAACACACGCCTCTTCCTGCGAAACCTGCGGAGCCTGGAAAGTAACGAAGAGAGAGAGAGAGAGAGAGAG
The DNA here is from genome assembly GCA_911387935.1 of Dolichovespula saxonica. NCBI lineage: Eukaryota > Metazoa > Arthropoda > Insecta > Hymenoptera > Vespidae > Dolichovespula > Dolichovespula saxonica. Next base: position 2,274,507 of record OU427014.1, read on the forward strand.
AAGAGCAGAGAGGAGAGAGAAGGAGTGAGAAGAGAGGGAGAGAGAGAGAGAAAGGGTGGGAGAAATAGAGAAAAAGAAGAGAATAGAACAAGAACGGTATAGTACAGAAGAGTGAACAGAAGAGAACAGAACAGAAGAGGGACCAGTTTTGAGAAAAAGAAAGAAGTTTGGATAGAGAGAGAGAGAGAGAGAGAGAGAGTGAGATAGAGATATAACAATATTAAAAAAAAAAAAAAAAAAAAAAAAAATAAAAAAAAGAGGAATACACACACGGTGCAGAAGAGAGTAAAGTCGTCGAAGGTCTTTTTTCTTTTCTTTTTTTTTCTTTCTTTCTTTTTTTTTTTGTTTTCGTATCGTTCATTATTCGTTCGCTCGGGCTGGAACATCGACGATAGTGTTATCGTCGCGCTGGTGATTCGAGGAGAGATCTCAACGATTTTGTAATTGACGTTAGTATTTTACGAGCAACGTAAATCCGTAACGTTTGGGAATAGAACGTTAAGAGGTGCGATTGATAAAGGTAACGTAAAATTGTGTTTATTCGTTGGGTTCGGGAGAGAGGGAAAAACAAAACAAGACAAGAAAAAAAAAAAAAAGAAGAAAAACAAAAGGAAGGAAGACGGACAAAAAGGAAGAAAAGAGAGGAGAAACGAGGAATTATAAAAAAAAAAATATATATATATACATACATATAGAAGAAGAAGAGGAAGAAGATAAACGATCTATTAATAGATAATTATCTCAATTGTTTTCGAAATTATCATTTCGTTATATATATACATACATATATATATATATATAATATTCGAACGATAGAACGTCGCAATAGTGATCCAATTAAGATATTCGACAAATAAATATACGAATACGTTGCACGTACAGAGAGATTAAGAACAGAGACGGATAATATCGTGTAAGGATGACGTTAAATCGTAAAAAGGATTCGACGGGGAACGTAGTTCGTGGGAAGAAAGATGGCGGCGATAGGACAACAACAACAACAACAGCAACAACCAGTCGAAACGATACAGGCAATATACAGGCTTCGTCATCATCGACGAGTGTATTCGAGACGATGGTATTGTCATCCAGTAGCGTCCACGAGGAAGCCAAAAGAACTATAGTCGAGAGCGAATCGAGGAGTAGCGTGATCGAGAGTAGCAATACGAGTAGTCGCGAGATCGTCACGGATTCCAAAGGTAACGTCGTTAGCGTGATCGAGACTAAGTCGCCCGTACAATCGACGATTAAAACTTCGTACGATAAAATCGGCAAAAGTACGGACGACTTTTTGGCGGCCGAAAGGAGTACGACGACGAAAATGTTAAGGAAGGATGGCAAAGAAATATCATTCGAAGACGCGAGAACGGGGGAGGATCGTCAAAGCGATAGAATCGAAACGACGTTGTCGATGTCAAGTTCGAGCAACGAGATACGCGATATTACGACGGATCGTCAACGGGACGACCTACGAGTGTTATCGTCTAGCACGATGGAAACCAGACGGGCCTGTAGCGAATCGAAAGAGGAGATCATTAAGAACGGCGATACAATTACTAGCAACGTTCAAACGATCAAAGAATCGGCCGAGATGTACGACGATAATGGGAAAGTAACGTCTTCCAATAGTCGTTTCGTTGAGAACGAAACGAAGTTATTACCGATCGAACAACAACAACAACAACAACAACAACGACAACGACAACGACAACAACGAACGTCACGTGTCGTTAAATTTAGCGATGACGAAGTAAGGGAGACGTCTGGTGAAAGTACAGTCCTTGATATTTCGAACAAAACAGGAGGAGGGACTATAGTTTGGGACGGTACGTTCGTGAACGAACGTAAAGCGAGGCCATTTAACGAACGAAACAACGACGTGGATCCAACGAGGAAAAACAAGGTTTCGTCGTTGGACGGTGAAGGAAGGATCGACGATGTTGGAGGAGGCGGTGGAGGTGGTGACGCCGGGACGGGCATTGAAATCACCGACGAGTCAAGTTCGAGGAAGATCGCGTCCTCGACGATTCGGGAAACGTCGTTAATGGACGGTAAGAGATCTATGATCGATAGCGATACCAACACCGTGGACGTTCTTCGTCGTAAAAAACTTGGCGATTCGAGTTGGGACGGTCGATTCGTTCACGAGAAACCCGCGATCGTAAAGAAAGGACGTGGCGATGTGTCGGACCCGAACGTTTTTCGACGCGACGACCGATACGATTCCGTGGAATTCACGAGGAGCACGGACTCGTCGAGATTCATTCACGAAGAAAGATCAAGCGTCGTCGACGAGGAGAATCGAGTACGTTTTATCGATCGATCGAACGATAACGTACGATTTTACGGGGACGGAAACGATCGGAATAAGACTACGTCGAGAAGAGTTAAAAACGACGAGGACTCGACCAGAGATTCTGTATCGATCGTCGAAGTTCGAGATGTAACCGAGGAGGAGGAACAACAACAACAACAACAACGAAATCTATCGAACGTATCGACCTCGTACCTGGTAGAATTCGAGAGTACGAGGAACGATAAGAAAAACGTAGAATTGGTGACGTCCGTGTCGGAAACGATTCACGAGGAGGATACCGACAATACCGTGGGCGTAGTTACGAAATCGTCATCGTCATCGTCATCCTCGTCATTGATCAAAAGGGATCGTGGTTACAAACCCGGGGAATCGACCTGGGACGGTAGTTTCGTTTACGAGACCTCCTCACCGATGTCGAATCGCGATAATAATAGAAGACGAAGACGACCGATCGACGAGACTTCGATCTCGATTCGAGACGTTACAGAGGATCATTCGATAAACGAGGCCGACTTAATGACGACTACTACGACGTCTTCCTCGTACGTCGTCGAACATTCCTCGAGCCAACAGAGTATCACAGATATCAAGGACAGTCGTTCGTCGATGGAAACGATTATCGATATTCGTCAGAGTCCTCGAAAGTCGATCGACGATAAGGAAGAAAAGCAACAGCGGACGAGTTCTTCAGCGTCTTTGTCCTCAGGTTGGGACGGTACGTTCGTTCACGAGAAATCCGAAGAGGACTCGACGACGAGAACGTCGTCCATTGAAACGGGACGACGTAAGTTGGCCGGTGATTTATCGAAACGTCGAGTGACAACCAACGACTACGACGACAGCGACGACTTTAGAATCGATGTTGGCGATGGTAAGCCATTTAAATTGGATAGTAAGACGAAGAATAATCGCGAGGTTGAACGTCTTCGTCAAAGGGGTTACGAGTACGACGATACCTCGTCCTCCAGGCATGACGTCTCGTCGAAAACTTTCGTCGAGAGTTACGTTCACGAACGGGACGACGAACGACGACGTACAGCGAGTACTGAAACTTACGAGGATCGATCGGTGACGAGGGACATCGAAAGGAGACGTATCAACGTCGAAGAAGGTTCGATTATGGAGGTCGATAAAAATATCGTAACGACGTTGGGCGAACAACGCGAGTCGAGCTCGGGGATAATATTTTCGACCGTGAACGAGACGTCGAGTTCGAAGGACGTTAAAAAGGATTACGTTGGTTCGACCGAATCGAGAACGACGTCCTCGTCGAGCGAGATAATCGAGAGTACTACGAAGGATGCGATCGAGGATCGATCGCGAGGTACGGTGGATAGATCGTCGTCGATCAGACCGTCGAAACCTGGTGCATCGACGTGGGACGGTACTTTCGTGATCGATCGAAATCTATCGAATATCACGGACGCGAGAACTTCGAGAGTCTCGAAAGAATCGATTAGTTCGACGAATTTGATCGTAAATGAGAGCAACGAGAAGGTCGTGGATTACGTCGATAAGTCGAGAATCGTTCAGGATGTTTACGAGGATGAGAGAGGATCGATCGGAGGAGGAGGAAGATCGAACGGTCACGTGGAGGATCACGACGACGGATCGATCAAAGTTACGGATAAGAAATTAAAGGAAAGGACTGGTCGACCTTCGAAACCAGGCGCTTCGACCTGGGACGGTTCGTTCGTTTACGAAAAACCGGAGGATATCAAAAGGAAAACGACGATAGTCGAGAAACCATTAGAATCTTATCCCGATGACCTTAAGGCGATTTCGCGTAGACCGATCGATCGAGAAACGAGGAAGATCGATAAATCCTCGATCGAAGAGAGAACGACCCTTTCGTCAACGTTCGTTGATGACTTTAGGGATGTTCGGGACGTCACTGACGTCACCAATGTCGCCACGTACAAATCGGATTTAAGGGATATCAAGGAGACCATTGACGTCACCGATGTCAACGTGTTCGAGAAGGACGTACGAGATATACACGAGGAACGTTTCATCAACGAGTTTGTCACGGATACGCGCGAGGACACTTTCGTGGTGAGTAAAATGATAAATAAAGAGAGGGGGAAAAAAAAGTAACGAAGGAAAGCAAAAAAAACAACCATTTCGATACCTGTCCGATTGTATCCTTATACGGTTGGTAATCCTGATCGCTAATTTCTGAAAAATATGAGTTGGGTGTGTTAATGGGAAGTATGATGTCACATCTCGCTGAGATAAAAATAAGTATTTGAAATGTCGAAGAGAGAGAGAGAGAGAGAGAGAGAGAGTAGGTTGGACGTTTGTATACGATTTACATACACATGGCGTGTATGCATGTATGTATGTACACGTTATGTACATGTTTATATATGTATATACGTACATCCGGATTATATATATATATATATATACATATATATACATGGATTCGTATCATTATTATTAATTTTAAGTGTCGTTCACACCGAAAGAAATAGATTGAACGTAATCGTGAAAGTTGTTATTGCATGTACGTCGCCATTTAAAATTTAACGGATGGTCTGATTGGTCAATTAAAAAGACATTTGGGGCGATTAGAATGTATTTTGAAACGAAAAGGACAAAAAAAAAAAGAAATATGAAATTGTAGCGCGAGAGTGAGAGATATATAGTTAATAACTTCGATAGAATTTAAACGTTTCTTTGGTAAAATGTTGGCATCATCGGTGCTAATGATCATGTTATATCTGAACGTTCGAACGCTTTAGACTGTAGTAGCGATAGTATCGATAACATCAAAACATAATATTCTCGTTAGGTTAGCATAGTTGAAAAGTTTCTAATTAATAATCGTGTTGTCCCGTTTAGTACGATATGGGTAGATAATTAACGTACGCACGTATATGAAAAATGTCGAATTTTAATGATCGAACGTGCTGTGAGATCGTTCCAGGAAGAACCTGTGTTTCTATTTTTTGTTTTTGTTTCCTATTTTTTTTTTTATTTTTTTCTACGCGTTAGATATTCTTTCGGAAGATGATTTCATTGATTTGGCGACGGGGGGTGGGGGTGGGAGATCGACGTAAACGTTAAACGTAACGGATCCAAAGTGATCTACGGTTAGGTTTATCGAATTGTTATTAAAATATTTATCGCGTAACGATAAGATTCATGGTACGATAAGATTCATTTTACCTAGGATTTTCAAATGGGTAACGGATGGATTGAAACTTTCGATAAGAATTATCGACGATATCGAGAGGTCTTCGTATTTGTTTGTTTTTATATGAAATAATGACGACGGATCAGTTACGCGCGGATAGATCCGAATCTATAAAAGAAAAAAAAAGAAAAAAAAGAACAAAGATTAAACTTTCGAAAAACGATTTATCATAGAAAGATTTATTGGAGTAACACGATCGGACGTTTTCAATCGATCCGAATGATTTTCTTCACTTGCTTCGTCGGACTTTAACGTGCTCGTTAACGACAATTATTTTTATTAAATAATTATGACAAAATAGTAGGATAGAGTAGAAAATATCGAACGTGCACGAACGATACTAACAAACGTTTCGATAGAAATTTTTTATTTTTTATTTTTTTTTTAATAATAATTAACATCAAATGTGGTATTGCAAGTGTCTAATTTGATGTTCGAGGAACACGTAACGAACGTTGTAAAGAGAAAATAATCGTTTGTAAGATCGTTCGTTTTAAAAAAGGTGCTTCCATCATTCTCTCTCTCTCTCTCTCTATCTTTGACCTTGATTCCACATGATCTCATCTCAAGTACAAGGTCATCGTATATAAAATCTAAATCTCGACTTATAAAATACAAATCGGCAGAGTTAAATTGACTGAACTTGTATACATGTACGTATATATATATGTGTGTGTGTGTGTGTAGATCTATTATATATGTACCTGCTTGGATGATCTAAGCGATAGATCGAGCATACGTATACATACGTACGTACGTACATACATACATATGTACTTAGAATGATAACGATCGTTCCTAATGCTTGGGAGTCATGAGTTCGTCAGAGTGACGTCATCGTTCATATTGGTTCGACTTCTTTTTTTTTTCTTTCTCTTTCTTTCCTTTCTTTTTTTTCTTTTTTTTCTTTCCCCTTTTTTTTTTTTTTTTTTGATGGACGACCTGCTTCGATCTGCATCTTGCGTGAGATATTACAGAAACCATTTTGTTTGAATTTATAATAGTCGTTTAGTTTTTCTAAATTGTTTTTCTAAATCGTTTTTCTAAATATACATATATAAACGTTTAGAGATATATTATTCATTCTCGTGTGATAAATAATATTCATTTATCTGATTGTACCGATATTTAAGAGAAACTAAACGAAACGGGGGAAAAAAAATAAATTGAATATACAGCCTCGGGTTAAAACTTTCCATGTGGATTATAAAAATCGATTAACATTTTTATTTCTTTTTTTTTTTTTTTTTTTTTTTTTGAGGAAGGTCTTTTCCGAGAATCTTCGGCACTTAAACTTTATATTTTCGTTTCTTGCGGATTATAAAAAAAAAATAAAAAATACAAAAAAAAATCTTAAAGGTCATTTAGTGAAAATTACGGTTTATAATAAATCTCGAGAAAAAAGTGATTGATTTTTATAAGAGAAAATTTTAGAAATCATTTAGAAAATTTTGTCGGTTCGCCAACATTCGTATTTGTTATTTAATATTTCTGAATGATTGATAAAAAGATATATCGATAGAGAAAGAGAAAGATATATATATATATATATATATATATATATATATATATATTTATATTATGAGAGAGAGAGAGAGAGAGAATATGAAGTTAGTTACGAATGAATGAATGAATGAATGAATGAATGAATGGTGGCTCTCGTTCTCGAGCTTTTCAAATTCATACTTACGTAATTTAAAAGGAACTAGTAATCCGTGACGACATGAATATACGTATCTCTATGTGGTATATAAGCGTCGATAATATACACAGCCTCATCCACTTGTTCTACTTTGACTAATTCTTCTACTTTCTATTACTTCTGCTTCTACTTCTACTTATTAAATCTACGAGTGGATAATATCGATGAAACATACTACCACTCTTGTTCTCTTTAGATTCTCGAAATGTAATTCGAGAATATTTTCGCAGATCGTTAGCACAGATTTAATGTTTACTTACTTACTTACTTAACTTACTTAACT
>OU427014.1:2287010-2309510 GCA_911387935.1 Dolichovespula saxonica
CGAATGGAAATCGTTGCCACGACGTTTGCAATTTGAATTGGTTTTTACTCCTTCTAGAACTGTCAGGCAATCGAACGATTAGAATTTTTAGATAGGATGTAGACGGAGTAAATGCAGTGTTGTTTGGTTTTAAAAAAAATTGCACGTTATTTTTGTACGTATGTTCGTTTTGTTTGTTTGCTCTCGCTTTCGTTTTTTTTTTTTTTATTATTATTAATTTTTAACTTCAGATCATAAATCGAAAATTTTCTTATAATTACACGCACGCACATATACATACATATATATATATATATATATTTTTTTTTTTAATTCTAACTTCAATCGAATTGGATACAAAACTTTTTGAAACATTTCGACGACCATCTTCAACGTGTATTTCTATCGAGATTTTCCAATATTATTAATATCATTAATATTAATCAATAATTCGTGATATTAAATTTTCTAATCGCGCGATACTCTTACGCGTGCCACATAAATTATTAACAATTATTTTCAAATGATCGAACAATTTTACGTTTCATTTTTTTTTTCTATTTCTTTTTTTTTTTTTTTTCATTCTGTCGTTTAGATTAGGTGGTTAAAAAAAAAAGAAAAAAATTATGCGAAACAAAGTAATAATGGACGTCGACGGTTATCGGTTTGGTTAAACTGCTCGCGAAAGCGAATGTGATTAGCGTGACGATAATTATTTCTATTAGCGAAGTCCATTTTAATTGTTTTTGAGGGAATGGAGGAGGAGGGAGGGAGGGAGGGAATGAACCAGCTAACGGTCTTGAGTTCGTTGACAAGACGGTATAATAATCGATTGATACGCATGTCAGAGCTACAAAACTCCTACGTGTTCGATGCATCATTCATAACACGTTCGATGTTAAAGAATAGAGACAGATGATAAAACTGTCTCTCTCCCCCCCTCCCCCCTGTCCCCTTAATATTACAATCCTCGATTTAATTAATATTTAATCGTATCCAACGATCGAGTAATTAGGGGAGAAAATAAATTCGTTAAAAAAAAAAAAAATAAAAAACAAAACAGAAAAACTTGAAAATATTTGTTCCTTCCAATATTATACGTAATAACGTAAAATGAATATTGAATGGGATGATAGGATTTATTTTGAAAAAAATATTTATTCTATCTTTTAGGAATTCGCGATATTATTTTTATTATATTAAATTAATGGTTAAGTTATATTAAATTAATTAATGAGAATAACAGACAAGAGAGGCGTTAAATAAGATTAAGAATTTTGTTTAGTTAAATCGAATGCACGAAGAATATTATAAATGTTATTTTTGTGCGCTCGTAATATATTGCTTTAATTAGGATAATTACATGACATTAATTATATATATATAAACTTCTAATATCTATATTAAAAACAAATCAGCCAATGAAATTGTCTCCTACTATTTTTTTGTCCTTTTTCTTTTTTTTTTTTTAATTCGATATAATTAAAAATAAAATTCCATCGAAAGTATTTTTTCGTCTAATGGATAAAATGGGGATATAAATAAATGAAACGCCGTGATACGAAATAGATGTAATCTTGTTTTTTTTTTTTTTATTAAAAAAAAAAAAAAAAAGAAAAAATAAAATTCATAATTGTAACGAACGTTCTAATGATCGTTTTGCAGAGAGATGTCACTAAATCAACGAAAGAATTTATCGAAACGGAGCAGGTGACTAGTAGTATGGTAGCTCGAGATGTCGTCGACGACACTCGGTTCGAGAATATCACCAGCTCAACTATTAAATCAACGACCGATTCAACGAGAAAAACGTCCCCGGAAAGACTTGGTTATCCCGAAGGAATACCAGGTATTAGGGAGGACGATCGAACGAAATCGATTCCAGCCGCTGGAAAACCATCTCGCCCTCGGCAACCAGAAAACATTATCACAGATGATATCAAAAAGTAAGTTATATATCTATTTATTTATATATATACGTGCATATAAAAAATAAAAAAAAAAACAAAAAACGGAAAAAAAAATCACTCCGTAAACGAACGAGGTAACGCGAAGAAAGTGTCGATTGAAATGAAAAAAGAAAAAAAAAAAAGAAAATAAAAATCGTAAACGTAAATTAATACGCGAAAGGGAAAAAAAGAATTTTACGCGGGAAAAACGAAAGAATATATTTCGTAAATTGTGTTATGTTCGTAAATAATCGATTTCGAATCGAGTTGCATCGAAACTAATATAGAGTATATAGTAATTGCATCGAAAACGTTAGGTCGACCGACGGAAAACCGCGAGATAACGTCTCGCCAACGAGAAAGCAAGAGCCAATACCAGCGGCCGGAAAACCGAGCAGACCGGAAGATAGATCACCGAGTCCGGAGAAGTTGGGTAAAGTTGGAAAATTGTTGACGCGACCAGAGGATGAGAAACCGGTTGACGGGAAACCCGGTAGTCGTCCGGAGGACAGACCAGCCGCAGGGAAACCCAGTCGTCCTGAGGAAAGATCGATTGCGAGCAAACCCAGTCGTCCTGATGAAATCCACGAAAGACCAGCCGCAGGGAAACCCAGTCGTCCTGATGAAATCCATGAAAGACCAGCCGCAGGGAAACCCAGTCGTCCTGATGAAATCCATGAAAGACCAGCCGCAGGGAAACCCAGTCGTCCTGATGAAATCCATGAAAGACCAGCCGCAGGGAAACCCAGTCGTCCTGATGAACCTGAAGTAAGACCAGCCGCAGGCAAACCCAGTCGTCCTGATGAAATCCATGAAAGACCAGCTGCAGGGAAACCTAGTCGTCCTGACGACAGACGAACTTTAGATAAACCTAGTCGTCCTGATGAAACTGACGAAAGACCAGCTGCAGGGAAACCCAGTCGTCCTGATGAACCTGAAGTAAGACCAGCCGCAGGCAAACCCAGTCGTCCTGATGAACCTGAAGTAAGACCAGCCGCAGGCAAACCCAGTCGTCCTGATGAAACTTATGAAAGACCAGCCGCAGGGAAACCTAGTCGTCCTGACGATAGACGAACTCCAGACAAACCTAGTCGTCCTGATGAACCTGAAGTAAGACCAGCTGCAGGCAAACCCAGTCGTCCTGATGAAACTTATGAAAGACCAGCCGCAGGGAAACCTAGTCGTCCTGACGATAGACGAACTCCAGACAAACCTAGTCGTCCTGATGAACCTGAAGTAAGACCAGCTGCAGGCAAACCCAGTCGTCCTGATGAAACTTATGAAAGACCAGCCGCAGGGAAACCTAGTCGTCCTGACGAAAGACGAACTCCAGACAAACCCAGTCGTCATGATGAAACTGAAGAAAGACCAGCCGCAGGGAAACCCAATCGTCCCGATGAACCTGAAGTAAGACCAGCCGCAGGGAAACCTAGTCGTCCTGATGAAAGTCATGAAAGACCAGCCGCAGGGAAACCTAGCCGTCCCGATAAAATACCAACAGCAGGCAAACCCAGTCGTCCCGACGAACCTGAAGTAAGACCAGCCGCAGGCAAACCCAGTCGTCCCGACGAACCTGAAGTAAGATCAGCCGCAGGTAAACCCAGTCGTCCTGACGAACCTGAAGTAAGACCAGTCGCAGGCAAACCCAGTCGTCCCGACGAACCTGAAGTAAGACCCGCCGCAGGTAAACCCAGTCGTCCCGACGAACCTGAAGTAAGACCAGCCGCAGGTAAACCCAGTCGTCCCGACGATAGACGACCGACCGTAGGAAAACCCGGTCGTTTCGATAAACCCGACGAAAGGTCGAACGAAATCAAACCCGATCGTCCCGAGGATAATAAACGACCGGCCGCAGGGAAACCCAGTCGACCAGTCGATAGACCGATTGCTGGCAAACCCGACGAACCCGATGACTCATCGATCGAGGACAAACCCAGTTATCCCGACGAGAGGCCGCCCGCTGGTAAACCCAGTAGTCGTTACGACGATACCCCGACTGTTGGAAAATTCGATCGTCTCGATGAAAAGCCAGGAAAGCACAGGCGTGGCGATCAATCACCACCGGACTCCATTGCCGAATCCGATGTAACTCCAACCCCATCGGAAATACTTTCGCGTTTACCATTGAAGGAACAGTGTATATGCGAGCTCTGTACTTGCGGGTAAGTTTTCTTAATTTTTTTTTATTTATTTATTTATACATACTATGTCATATTTAATATACTTATATGTATATACATATCCCCCATTTTCACAATAACAAATAGCGTTTGTTCGTTCGATTCTTCTTTTTGTATTTATTTATTTTTTTTTTTAATATTCCAAAATTTCCATGGTAAATCACGATCGACGTAGGTTGTTACTCGTTTATCGCGATTTAATTTTATCATCATCGTCATCAACAACAATCCAATTTGTTATCGAGCTTTCGTCTCGATGTGGGATGTTTTGCCTTGAGATTAAAAAAAAAAAAAAAAAAGAAAATTAAAGAGATAAAGAACCACCATCGACCACCCAAAGTAAATTCGATTTTTTATAACATAAGAAAGGACAACCCACAAAAGCGGGATATCGCGTATATGGCGCGATTATAAATCTTCTGTCCTACTTTCGTATTAACAGCGTGTTAAGCCTTTTGGATTCGACGGGGTAGGGGGAGGTGAGGGACAAAAGTAGGACACCAGACGGCAGGACCCATTTAAGGCAACTTGTTTCTTTCCTATCACCTTTCCTTCATTCGTTTCTTATTCAAGGCCTTTTATCTACCCACCCCACAGGTCTTACTTGCTTGCATCAAAGTATCCGAAGTAAAATCCGATATCATCGTATACTTTGATAAAAATCTCGGACGGTAGGTGACGAAGATCGACGTTGATCGTTGAATCGATCTCCGTCCATGATGGATGCCATAAAAATCGATCCATAAAAATCGATCCATAATAAACGATACACGGGGTGTTTCAGCCGAAGGATGCAGTCTGAAAATATTTAAAAATATTTTCTTCCTTTGTTTTTTTTTTATTTTTTTTATTTTTTTACGACGCTACTAACTCTTACGTCATACTTCGAATGGTTTAGAGAGGGGTACGTAATGGAAAGAAAAAAAAAAAAAAGATTCTTTTTTTCGGGTCATTTTTTGTGAATATTTTTTAAGGTCGTCGATATTTTTTACCCTATAAGCATGTATTTTTTTTTTTTTTTTTTGATATAGCGGGCCTCCATAAGCCTGAACGATCAGATATAATTAAATATCTCATCGATATTTCCTTCGATATAAATAAATATCTGTTCGCTTAACGTTTCTATATCTCGACCGTTTTAACGTCATGATTGGAAATCAAAATTATTTTATTACTTTCGATCGATCATATATTTCCCGTGGGATAAATTTCGAGCGGGAAATTTGAAAGGTATTATAATTTTATTGCCGAGATTAAGGAGAGAGAGAGAGAGAGAAACGTGAGAATTATGCCTCAAAGTTCAGTATTGAATTTCATAGTTGAAGGAAGATAGGGATAGAACTTTAAACTAATTTTGAATACATGAGAGAGAGAGAGAGAGAGAGAGAGAGATGGGATGACGATGGAAAGGTAGGGGGGGTTGATGGGATCTCTATGGCTTTGGGCTTGGTGTTCTTCTATACGACGCATATCCCCATTAACGTTCTCATCATTTTGATTGACGTTCTCGTCTAACTTACTCGCGTCCGTCTAAATCGCTCCATGATTAGATATTAGTATGTCTCGAAAGGTTTCAACGTTAAATCGATTACTTCTCTGAGGTATACGAAACGAATAATAATAATAATTTTATTTATTTATTTATTATTTTTTTTTTTTTCGTTACAACGAACGGAATTAACAATCGTTAATTTTTGCACGCGTACAGATCCATAGATCGTTAATTTGAAAGGATATAAATGAAAAAGGGGGATATCAGATAAAATTGTCTTTGCGTCGAATGTAATTTGTTTTTATTTTTTCTTTTTGGTTTTTCTATTTTTTTATTTTTTTTTTTTTTTAAGATTGTCTCTTTTTCAGTTTACTACAGGTGTCGCAAATTATTTCTCGATATTATCCGCAATAATATATATTATTTATAATATTAATTTAGAATATTATTATTAATAATAATTTATATTATTTATAATATATATTATAATATTAATTTATAATATTATTATTAATAATATATATTATTTATAATATATATTATATACGTTGTAAATTATTTATGAATCGAGCCTCGAGTCAATTGCGATTATTATTTTTGATAACAACAACAACAACAAGAACGTGAGAATATTTAGAGATAGATTTAGATTATCGTTTTTTAACGGTAACGTTGTTAGAAAAATATTTGTTTTTTTCTTTTATCTCTTTCTCTCTCTCTCTCTCTCTTCTTTTTTTCACTTTTTTTTTTCTTATCTCGATATTACACGAAAGTGTAGGACGAATGAGAGAGAGCCTTGAAAACGGTCCATACGCGATCGAACATTTACATCCAAAATTGGCGTGCGAGTGATCACGGTCTTTTTTTTCTCTTTTTCTTTTTTTTCCTTTTTTTTTTTTTCACCATACAAGGTCATCCCTCTCGATCCTTCCTTCGAAGAAGGCTTTCAAATAAGGATCCATGGACGCGTTTGTTGGGCGTTGGCTGTTGCGAAATCTCTTCTTCTCGCGAATCCAATCTCATTTTTCTAATCCTCTCCGTTATCGTCTAGAAAAAAAAAAAAAAAAAAAAATTAATTCGTTATTATAAATTTGAGAAAATATTAATTATTTTTTCTTTTTTTTTCTTTTTTAAACCAACGTTTAAATACGTACGGACGTACGAACTACGTGGAAGGATAAAATACGTCGAGAATAAAAATCTGTAGAGGAAAAAAAAAGAATTAGGCGTTTAAAAAAAAAAAAAATGAAACAGAGAAAAAAAACAATCAGGCATTTATTTACTACGAATTTCATTCTTGTTTCAGTTAAAGGAGGCAGCCTAAATATTTTCTTTGTTATTTATTTTTTTCATACTTTGAACGCTTTAAAAAGAGATATGTTACGAATAATTTATATATATATATAAACTAGTAATAAATAATAAATTATATAATAATATAATAGTATAAATTATAGGCGTCCTCATTTGGTTGAAACACCCTGTATATATATACACATATATATATATGTACATTTATATACGTGAGATTAGCAGTAATATCATTGATCGTAAAAAAAAAAAAAAAAAAAAAAAAGAAAAATATTTTCTTAAAAAATTTCTGATCGAATCTCGTTGACGAATAATAAATCGATATTATTGATCGATCGTAGAATATTGTTGTCTTTCATTTCTACTAATCTTCTCGTTAACAGACGCCATCGTTGTCCGCACAATCTGCCGGAGGATCATCTTGAAATATCGCGCGACGAACAGTTACACACGGTTGTTAGTTCTTATCGCGAGGAATTCGACGAGAAACACGTCGAGAGACAGCAAATATATCGCCATGAGGATCACTTACACATGGAGGGTGAATTCGTCGGTGAGAGACGTACCGATTACGTGGCGGCTTATTACGGCGAGAGAGCACCCGTTAGAAAACCGCAGGACCATTTGAAACCCGAGGGTGAGTTTGTCGGTAGGCCGAAGGTCGAAGCACCGACCAGAGGTGAAAGGGCACCGATCAGAAAGCCGCAGGACAATCTTAGACCCGAAGGTGATTTTGAAAGTGAGTTTATTAATTACTATTAATAATCATCGTCATCATCATCATCATCATCATTGATATTAAATTTTTGTTGGCAAGTCGTAAAAAAAAATCCAGCGAGTTTCTTAATTACTATTAATAATAGTCATTGTCATCATTATCATCATCATCATCATCATTATTATTACATTTTTATTTGCAAGACGTTAAAAAAAATCCCGTGAATATCGCGTTAAATTGCGCGAAAATTTGAAAATTTTGAAAATTTGAAAAAATTTCCGCGTTAATTTGACGCTCTAAACGTTCAATTTTTTTCTTTCTTTTTTTTTTTCAAATGAAAATTTCGATCATATTTCGAGCTTCATTGCTAATGTAACAATTTGATTTTCTAGGCCTGACAACGACTGAGCTGGTGTTCACCGGGGTACCCGGCGAACGGCCAAGCCCGGTACGTCGAAATACGTACACCAAGGTCGAAGGTGAATTCATTGACGAAACAACTACGAGATCGGAATACATCGATCATCGTAGTATACAACGAGCTGAGATAATTAAACGTACGGATAACCTCACCGTAGGAGAGGGTGAATTCACGGTAAATAACGACGATCTTTATATATATATATATATAGGGTGTTTCGTATAAAGGAGACCCTGTCTATAATAACGTACGAAATATTTTGTACCATTATGTTTGGCAAAAAAGAAATCCATTACTTTTACGTGAACAACCTGATAAAAATAATGCATTTCTTTTTCCCCAAATTAATATATATATATATATATGAACTATTCGTGTTATGTGTATACGCTTCATAACATACCTCTTTTTTTTTTTTTCAAATCGTTCGAAAAAGTATGCCATAAAAGTTTGTCGCATCGTAAACTGGCTTAAGGTGGCACAAAGGTGCTCCTTTGACTGAAACACACCACCCTGTATATATATATATATATATATATATATATATACTCGTGCGACGAGTGTATATATTATTAAAAAAAAATAAAAAAATAAAAAAAAATAAAAAAAAAAATTCCAAAGAAATTACGAGAGAATTTTCTCGAATAATTCGGGAGAAGGGGGTGTGTAATTGTTACGTCAAAAATTGCAGGGAACCTCCCATTTGAAAGAGGATTTCCATGGGTACGATGTCGTCGTAGAACGCGAGCCAAGGCGTCGTCCGATTTATCGAGAAGAGGAGGATAGATTTTACGGTAGAACGGACGTCCACGAGAGTACGACTACAACGCGCGAGGAGTATAAAACGTTCGATGAAACTGATTATATTGGGACGACGGTGCTGAGACGGGACGACAATTTGAGACCAGAAGGACCGTTCGACTGGACGTCTCGTGCGAAGGACGATTACGTCGTGCCGGCTTTAACGCAAAGACCAGAGCAGAAAAGACCTAAGGATAACCTGAGACCGGAAGGACCGTTCGAGGGACGCCCTAGGGACGATTACAAACCGATTCCTGGGGAAAGGGCAGACGTTAAGAGGCCAGAGGATAATTTGAGACCGGAAGGACCGTTCGAAGGTCGTCCCAAGGACGACTATACTCCTAAACGCGCTGAGAGACCTGAAGTTAAGCGTCCGGAAGATAATTTGAGACCGGAAGGTTTGTTCGAGGGAAGACCAAGAGACGATTATAAACCGACCAGAGGTGAAAGGGCAGACGTTAAGAGGCCAGAGGATAATTTGAGACCGGAAGGACCGTTCGAAGGTCGTCCCAAGGACGACTATACTCCTAAACGCGCTGAGAGACCTGAAGTTAAACGTCCGGAGGATAATTTGAGACCAGAAGGTTTGTTCGAGGGAAGACCAAGAGACGATTATAAACCGACCAGAGGTGAAAGGGCAGACGTTAAGAGGCCAGAGGATAATTTGAGACCGGAAGGACCATTCGAGGGACGACCTAAGGACGATTACAGTCCGAAACGTGCAGACAGACCAGAAGTTAAGCGTCCGGAGGATAATTTGAGACCAGAAGGTTTGTTCGAGGGAAGACCAAGAGACGATTATAAACCGACCAGAGGTGAAAGGGCAGACGTTAAGAGGCCAGAGGATAATTTGAGACCGGAAGGACCGTTCGAAGGTCGTCCCAAGGACGACTATACTCCTAAACGCGCTGAGAGACCTGAAGTTAAACGTCCGGAGGATAATTTGAGACCAGAAGGGTTGTTCGAGGGAAGACCAAGAGACGATTATAAACCGACCAGAGGTGAAAGGGCAGACGTTAAGAGGCCAGAGGATAATTTGAGACCGGAAGGACCATTCGAGGGACGACCTAAGGACGATTACAGTCCGAAACGTGCAGACAGACCAGAAGTTAAGCGTCCGGAGGATAATTTGAGACCAGAAGGTTTGTTCGAGGGAAGACCAAGAGACGATTATAAACCGACCAGAGGTGAGAGAGCTGATGTTAAACGACCTGAAGATAATTTGAGACCAGAAGGACCGTTCGAAGGTCGTCCCAAGGACGACTATACTCCTAAACGCGCTGAGAGACCGGAAGTTAAGCGTCCGGAAGATAATTTGAGACCGGAAGGACCGTTCGAAGGACGTCCTAGGGATGATTACAAACCAACCAGAGGTGAGAGAGCTGACGTTAAACGTCCAGAAGATAATTTGAGACCAGAAGGACCGTTCGAGGGACGACCTAAGGACGATTACGGTCCAAAACGTGCAGACAGACCTGACGTAAAACGTCCAGAAGATAATTTGAGACCAGAGGGTGTGTTCGAAGGTAGACCTAGGGACGATTACAAACCAACCAGAGGTGAAAGGGCAGACGTTAAGAGGCCAGAGGATAATTTAAGACCAGAAGGACCGTTCGAAGGACGTCCCAAGGATGACTATTCTCCAAAACGTGCTGAAAGACCAGAAGTTAAACGTCCAGAGGATAATTTGAGACCTGAGGGTGTGTTTGAAGGAAGACCAAGAGATGATTATAAACCTACCAGAGGTGAAAGGGCTGACGTCAAACGTCCTGAGGACAATTTGAGACCAGAAGGACCATTTGAAGGACGACCCAAGGACGATTATAGTCCAAAACGTGCGGACAGACCTGAAGTTAAACGACCTGAAGATAATTTGCGACCAGAAGGACCATTCGAGGGACGACCTAAGGACGATTACAGTCCAAAACGTGCAGACAGACCTGAAGTTAAACGTCCGGAAGATAATTTGCGACCAGAAGGACCATTCGAGGGACGACCCAAGGACGACTATTCTCCTAAACGTGCTGAGAGACCTGAGGTTAAGCGTCCGGAGGATAATTTGCGACCAGAAGGACCATTCGAGGGACGACCTAAGGACGATTACAGTCCAAAACGTGCAGACAGACCTGAAGTTATACGTCCGGAAGATAATTTGCGACCAGAAGGACCGTTCGAAGGTCGTCCTAAGGACGATTATTCGCCTAAACGCGCGGAGAGACCAGAAGTTAAGCGTCCAGAGGATAATTTGAGACCTGAGGGTGTGTTTGAAGGAAGACCAAGAGATGATTATAAACCTACCAGAGGTGAAAGGGCTGACGTCAAACGTCCTGAGGACAATTTGAGACCAGAAGGACCATTTGAAGGACGACCCAAGGACGATTATAGTCCAAAACGTGCGGACAGACCTGAAGTTAAACGTCCGGAAGATAATTTGCGACCAGAAGGACCGTTCGAAGGTCGTCCCAAGGATGATTATACACCGAAACGTTCAGAAAGACCACACGTAATACGTCCGGAAGACAATTTGAGACCGGAAGGACCGTTCGAAGGTCGTCCCAAGGACGATTACATGCCAACCAGAGGAGAAAGGGCCGATGTTAAACGTCCAGAGGATAATTTGAGACCGGAAGGACCGTTCGAGGGACGACCTAAGGACGATTACGGTCCAAAACGTGCTGACAGACCTGACGTAAAACGTCCAGAAGATAATTTGAGACCAGAGGGTGTGTTCGAAGGTAGACCAAGAGATGATTACAAACCGACTCGAGGTGAAAGGGCCGACGTTAAGCGACCCGAAGATAATTTGAGACCGGAAGGACCGTTCGAAGGTCGTCCCAAGGACGACTATTCTCCTAAACGCGCTGATAGACCAGAAGTTAAACGTCCGGAAGACAATTTGAGACCTGAGGGTGTGTTCGAAGGCAAACCAAGAGACGATTATAAACCAACCAGAGGTGAGAGGGCTGACGTTAAGCGACCCGAAGATAATTTGAGACCGGAAGGACCGTTCGAAGGTCGTCCCAAGGACGACTATTCTCCTAAACGCGCTGATAGACCAGAAGTTAAACGTCCGGAAGACAATTTGAGACCTGAAGGTGTGTTCGAAGGCAAACCAAGAGACGATTATAAACCAACCAGAGGTGAGAGGGCTGACGTTAAGCGACCCGAAGATAATTTGAGACCGGAAGGACCGTTCGAAGGTCGTCCCAAGGATGATTACAGTCCAAAACGTGCGGAGAGACCGGAAGTTAAGCGTCCGGAGGATAATCTCCGACCGGAAGGTGATTTCGACAGGCCAGAAAAATCTCCATTGGGACCAGCCGAACGTCGTACGCCAATCAAACATCCCGACAATCTCAAACCCGAGGGTGACTTCACGGGTCGACCCAAGGACGACTTTAAACCAACCAAGGGCGAACGTGCTGACGTCAAGCGACCCGAAGACAATCTCAAACCCGAAGGTCCGTTCGAGGGTCGTCCCAAGGACGATTATTCGCCCAAACGCGCCGAAAGACCGGAAGTTAAACGTCCAGAAGACAATTTACATCCCGAAGGCTCGTTCGAGGGTCGTCCCAAGGACGATTATTCTCCTAAACGCGCTGATAGACCGGAAGTTAAACGTCCGGAAGACAATTTGAGACCAGAAGGTCTGTTCGAAGGTAAACCAAGAGACGATTACAAACCGACCAGAGGTGAGAGGGCCGACGTTAAGCGACCCGAAGATAATTTGAGACCTGAAGGACCGTTCGAAGGTCGTCCCAAGGATGACTATTCTCCTAAACGCGCTGAGAGACCGGAAGTTAAACGTCCGGAGGATAATTTGAGACCAGAAGGTGAATTCGACAGGCCAGAAAAATCTCCATTGGGACCAGCCGAACGTCGTACGCCAATCAAACATCCCGACAATCTCAAACCCGAGGGTGACTTCACTGGTCGACCCAAGGACGACTTTAAACCGACCAAGGGCGAACGCGCCGACGTCAAGAGACCCGAAGACAATCTCAAACCCGAAGGTCCGTTCGAAGGTCGTCCCAAGGACGATTACGTGACGACCCGCGGCGAACGCGTAGACGTCGTCAAACGTACCGACAATTTGCGTATGGAGGGCGACATTGAAACTTACAGGTCGCGCGACGAGTACACCGATTTCCTCGTACGCGAACGTACCGAGGTCGTCAAGTATCAGGACAATTTGAGGATGGAGGGTGAATTCATCGATTTAAGGACAAGAGACGATTTCAAACTCGTGAAGGGTGAACGAGCGGACATCGTACGTCATCCGGACAATCTCAAATCCGAGGGTCCCTTCGAAGGTCAACCGAAGGACGATTACTCGCCGAAGAGGGTCGTACGTCCGGACATCGTAAGGCCCGAAGACAATTTGAAACCGGAGGGCGAATTCGTCGGTCGTCCGAAGGTTGACGCGCCTGTCATACGCGGCGACAGGGCCGACGTTAAAAAGCCGAAGGACAATCTCCGTCCCGAGGGTGAGTTCGAGAGACCCGAGAGAGTACAGGTGGGTCCTGCCGAGAGAAGGTCGCCGATAAAACATCCGGACAATCTCAAACCCGAAGGTGAGTTTGCGTCAAGGCCGAAGGACGAGGTACCGCTAATGGGCGACAGGGCCGAGGTCAAAAGGCCGAAAGACAATTTGAAACCGGAAGGTGACTTCGAACGTCCCGAACACGAGGGTTATCGACCGGCCGAGAAAGTTGAAATTAAAAAGCCCAAGGATAATCTCAAACCCGAGGGTGAATTCGATCGTCCTGAGACTAGGAAGTTCGGACCGGCCGAAAGGAGGACACCCATCAAACATCCGGACAATTTGAGGCCCGAGGGCGAGTTTTTGGGTAAACCCAAGGAGGAAGCACCGAAACGCGGCGATAGGGTCGACGTTAAGAGACCAACGGACAACTTGTATCCCGAAGGTGATTTCGACAGGCCAGAAAAATCGCCATTGGGACCAGCCGAACGTCGTACGCCAATCAAACATCCCGACAATCTCAAACCCGAGGGTGACTTCACTGGTCGACCCAAGGACGACTTTAAACCGACCAAGGGCGAACGCGCCGACGTCAAGAGACCCGAAGACAATCTCAAACCCGAAGGTCCTTTCGAAGGTCGTCCCAAGGACGATTACGTGACGACCCGTGGCGAACGAGTGGACGTCGTCAAACGTACCGACAATCTGCGTATGGAGGGCGACATTGAAACTTACAGGTCGCGCGACGAGTACACCGATTTTCTCGTACGCGAACGTACCGAGGTCGTCAAGTATCAGGACAATTTAAGGATGGAGGGTGAATTCATCGATTTGAGGACAAGAGACGATTTCAAACTCGTGAAGGGTGATCGAGCGGACATCGTACGTCATCCGGACAATCTCAAATCCGAGGGTCCCTTCGAAGGTCAACCGAAGGACGATTACTCTCCGAAGAAGGTCGAGAGACCGGAAATGAAGAAACCGGAGGACAATTTGAAACCCGAGGGTGAATTTTTGAGGCCCGAAAAGGTCGGACCCGTAGGACCGGCCGAACGTAGGTCGCCCATCAAACACGACGACAATCTCAAGCCCGAGGGTGAATTTATCGGTCGTCCGAAGGAACAGCGGGTACCTAAGAAGGGTGAAAGGGCAGAGGTTAAGAAGCCCAAGGACAATCTCAAGCCGGAAGGTGACTTCGATAGGCCAGAGAGAAGAGTCGTTGGACCGGCCGAAAGGAGAACGCCGATAAAACACGCGGACAATTTGAAGCCCGAAGGTGAGTTCGTACGAAGACCGAAAGAATCGACTCCGGGTAAAGGCGATCGAGCGGTCATAAAGAAACCAAAGGACAATTTGAAACCCGAGGGTGAATTCGACAGACCCGATAAAACGACGACGGTTTTACCGGCCGAAAGAAGGACTCCCATCAAACGTCCCGACAATCTTCATCCCGAGGGTGAATTCGTAGGCCGTCCGAAGGATAGGACACCGCCGGGCAAAGGTGACAGAGCCGACGTTACTCGGCCCAAGGACAATCTTCGTCCCGAAGGTCAATTCGAGAGACCCGAGAAAATCACGGTCGGACCGGCCGAGAAACGTTCGCCCATCAAACACGAGGACAATCTTTATCCCGAGGGTGAATTCGTTGGTAAACCTAAGGACGATTTCGGTCCTAAGAGGGTTGAACGTCCCGTGCAAAAGAGACCGAAGGACAATCTCAAACCCGAGGGTGAATTCGTTGGGAAGCCCAAGGACGATTACGAGAAACCTGGTAAACCCGAAAGATCCGAGATCGTTGTTCATCGCGACAATTTGAGGATGGAGGGTGAGATCGACGTGCATAGATCGAGGGACGATTACGCAACGACGACGACGACGACGAGGATCGAACGTACGGACGTTCTACGTAGGGAGGACAATCTCAAGGTCGAGGGTGAATTCGTAGACATTCGTAGGCGAGACGATTACAGGGTTACGCGGGGTGAACGTAGCGAGATCGTCAGGCACGAGGACAATCTACGTCCCGAGGGTGAATTCGAACGTCCCGAGAGGATAACCGTTGTCGGTCCTGCCGAAAGGAGGACGCCTATCAAACATCCTGACAATCTCAAACCCGAGGGTGATTTCGTCAAAAGACCGAAGGAATCAACTACCCCGGTTAAAGCCGATAGAGCGGCCATCAAGAAACCGAAGGACAATTTAAAACCGGAAGGTGAATTCGATAGACCCGAAAGGACTTTGGTTGGACCTGCCGAACGTAGGACACCCATCAAGCATCCCGACAATCTACATCCCGAGGGTGATTTCGTTGGTAGACCGAAAAAGGAGATCGGTACAACGCCGGCTCGTGGGGATCGTGCCGAGGTCAAAAGACCGAAGGACAATCTACGTCCTGAGGGTGAATTCGTAAAACGTACGCCGACGAGGAAGGTCGAGCCAGCCGAGAAACGTGGACCTATTAAACACGAGGACAATTTGCAGGTCGAGGGTGAATTTTATATCGTACCGAAGGACGATTACGGTCCACGGAAGATAGAACGTACGCCGGTTAAGAAACCTCAGGATAATCTTAAATCGGAAGGTGAGATGAGTATGAGTCCTACCTCGAAGGACGATTACAAATACGTGAACGGTGAAAGGGCCGAGATCGTGCGTCCTCGGGAGGATCATTTGCGTATGGAGGGTGATATCGACGTTAGACGTACGAGGGACGATTACAAGAGGATAACGAAGGTCGATAGGGTCGAGGTTAAGAGAAAGGAGGATCATTTGAGAATCGAGGGTGAATTCGTGGACGTACGTAGGAAGGACGATTACGTTTACGTCGTTGGCGACAGGGTTCCCGTTAAAAGACAATCGGACAATTTACGTCCCGAGGGAGACTTCGATAGACCCCAAAGGATTCAATTGGGTCCGGCCGAACGTAGATCCCCCATCAAACATCCTGACAATTTGAAACCGGAAGTCGGCGAATTCGAACGTAGGACACCGGAAAGAACGAAACCGGGCGAAAGACGTTCGCCTATTCGTCATCCCGACAATTTGAAGCTCGAAGGTGATTTCTTTGCTCGTACGCGCGACGATTATAACGTAAAACGCGGTGATAGAAGCGAGATAGTCAAGAGGGAAGACAATTTGAGATTGTCGGGTGATTTTCAAGGTACAAGCGTGCAAAAGTCGACGTACACGAGTTTAACGGGCGAACGTGCCGAGGTTAAACGTCACGTAGACAATCTCAAGGTCAGTACGGATAGCATGGAAACGAAGACGACGAACAAGGACGCGTTCACGCCTATTAAGAAGGATTCGTTAAACGTAGACAAACAGATCAGTCGTAGACGTCACATGGAATCCTCGATCAATTTGGGTGACGACACCAGCAACTACACTACGAGTACGACGACCAATCAAAGAAATTACAACACTTATACCAAACGCGTTAAAGAGATCGACACGTTGAACAGCAGTCACGAGTCTGATATAAGGAAGAGTTCTACCGAGATTAAAAGATCTACAATCTCGTTGGAATCCGATCAACGCGTCTCCTCGGCTCAAACCTCCCATCAACAGACCGTCATTGATCGTCGCAACGTTCAAAGTATCACCAACGAACAACAACAACAACAACAACAACAACACTTGAACGAACATCATCATCAGAGAATCCATTCGAGCGAAGAACAACACTCGAGATCACAAAATCAATCCCAATCGCGGCGTACGTTGGACGATAGAACGATCGATCATCGATCACGTCAAGGACAGTCAACGAGGGACAACAAACAGATCAAAGATACTCACAGACAGACGCAGGAGACGAACGCTGTTCCTGTTGGTGTCGGTGTTGGTAAACGCGATTACGTGAATTCTATGCACACGGAAAAACGTCAGAGCAGTAGTGCGATTAAACAAACGAAACACCATTACGATCAGCAGACGATATCATCGAGTCAATCCCGATACAACGGTAATCAAGCAAATAGCACGGAATTCAAAGAGGCTATCACCGGATCATCGTTAATCGTCAATCGCGATCACGTTGGCGAGGAATCGACCTGTGTTAAGAAATCGCATCACAGGAAAAACGTAATCTCGTCTACGTCGACAGACGTTACGAATTCCGTGTTGCATCGTCGCGGTGGTATAACAAACACCACGTCGACCGAGGCATTGCACACGATATCCTCGACAGCGGCTGATCAAAGGAAGAGCCTGTCGAATTTAGCCGAGAGTGGACAATACATAAGCAATTCGAGTCAGAGCACCGATAGGCGTAGCTTGACGTCGATACATCGTAACAACAACAACAACAACAACAACAGGGATGCGGCTAATTTATGGGCATCGTCGACTTACGAGAGACCACAGAGAATCGTTAGGCAGGACAATTTGACGGTCGGCGGTAAATTTTATTCGCAAAGCGAGGCCAAGAGTTACGGTAACTTCGCCAATACGCAAAGGACAGAGAGGATTGTTCACAAGAAACAATCCTCGAACGTGTCGCACATTAAATTGGGCGACCTCAATCAGGTCACGTCGTCGAGCATGTACAAGAGGGAATACGCACCTAAGCACAAGGGTCCCTGTCCGGCGTCATTGATCGAATCGAAACAAACGCCCTTCAAGCATACCAGGGACACCCCCAAACATAAGTTTTACATGCCCCTTGTTTCCAATTAAAAATGTTCTTTTTTTTTTCTTTCTTTTGATATTATCGTTGGAATCTTTTCTTTTTTTTTCCACCCTCTTTTTGATTTGATCTTTTATTCTTTCAACCTTCTTTGTTTTCTTTTTTCGCTTCGAATTTTTCTTTTTATCTTTGGAGTAAATTTAAGATGCGATACGTACGTATATGTGCGTATGTGTGTGTATGAGGAAAATCTTGTCCAATGATAATAGATCAACGAAATTTTTTGGTAAAAATTTATTCGAGCGACCTCTCGAGTTAACCCATGACATATTTGTTAATGGATTATTTAATGGATCCTATCAGATATATATATATATATATATATATATATATATATATATATATATATATATAGAGAGAGAGAGAGAGAGAGAGAGAGAGAGAAAGGATGGGAGATTGTAAAAAAGAGAGAGAGTTTTAAAGAAGAAAAAAAATAACAACAATATATTGTGATAAATTTGTGCTGTTATATTTTGTGCGTTATATATATATACTCATTATTATTATTTGAATGAGAGACGAAGCGTGGGATTAAAAATTAAAAGAAATGAAAAAGAGAGAGAGAGAGAGAGAGAGAGAGAGAGAGATTCGAAAGAAAAAATATTACGAAATCAATAATTCGATCGGGCGATCGAAGTTGTCGCATCTTTTCGAGAAAAATAATAAACAAAAAAAAAAATGTGGATAATAATACAGTTATGCATATATATATATATGTGTATATGTATATGTATATGTATTATAGATGTATGATGAGGTTTAGTTTAATAGTTAAACCAACGTGTATTACGAAGCAATAATTAGAGCTTAATCGATATTATTCAGTGATAAGGTTCGATTCTAACTCCATGTTAGATCTCGTCCGATAAATAACGTAGATATATATATATTAGTATAAATGTGATTGACATACATACATGATGGATATACATATATATATATATATACACATATATACACATATATGTGTATATATATATATATACGCATCATCCATTTTATATATTATATATTATATATATTTATATTATATATAATATGTATTATATATAATATATAATATATATTTTATATATTATATATATATATATATATTTTTCTTTTTTATTTTACATTAATATAAAATGCACGTGTGTATTCCACTTTTTTTTTCGTTCGTTCGTTCGTTCGTTTAGCTACCATCTTTCTATCGTTCTTGTTTATTTTCTTTCTCTCTTCGTTTTTTCCTTTCTTTTTTTTTTTTTTTTTATTCATTCGACGATCGCAAATTACTTGTGTTTTTTTCTTTCTTTTCTTTTTTTTTTTTTATTTTTTTCCTTTAACTTCTTCTTTGTCAACATCTTCTATTACTTCCACTTCTCTCTCTCTCTCTTTCTCTCTCTCTCTCTTTTTATATTTTGTTTTATCCTTTAATCTTGCGTAATTAAAAATGATATTTTGTTCTTTATTTTGTTTTTTATCTTCTTCTTTCGTTTATCCGTTTATGAAATTATTTGTTCGAATTATATATTATATTTTTATATATATATATATATATACATATACATATATATATATATACATACATTTGTGTATCAGCATGAACGATTTTTTATTTCACCCTTATCTTTTCCTTTTATTTCTCACTCCATCGCCAATTTTATTTACTCGTCCTCGTATTTTTTTTTTCTCTTTATCAGTTAATCGACGTTATAATTATTTTTTCTTTTCGTTAATTCGACGATCGAAGTACTGTTTTTTTTTTTTTTTATTAAACAAAAAAATTAATCGTAAATATATCGTAACGTCGTTTAAATGTAAATTTAGTCGAAGTGCAAATTCTTTTGCGGATTTTTCTTTCTATTTTTTTTTTCTTTTTCGTTGGTATTCTTTCTCTTTCATTTTTTATTTTATTTTTTTTTTGTTACCAGTCACGATTTTCGAATTTACAAAAGAAATAACGGAACATGCAAACACGCGGGCAGTGTCGGGAGAAATAAAAATATTTTTTATTTATTGACGAATTTAATCTTTACTTTGACTGCCTAATAATAATATTAATAATAATAATAATAATAATAATAATAATAATAATAATTATAATAATAACAACATTAATAACATTAATAATAATACGAACGATTTGCAATATTCTTTCTCAATTTTATTTTTAATAAGTAAATAAATAAATAAACAAATAAATAAGTGATAAAATAAACAAATAAAATATATCTTTATTTCAGATAGCGACACTTGAAGTGTGTTTATGTAAGTATTAATGAATAATAAATATATATAAATTATATCCCCGCTTACCTCAACGTGTGTGTCACATAACGTGTGTCTGTATGTGTGTGTTTTGTGTGTTTAGTAAATACAAGGTGGGAAATCAAAAGTTCTTAGATAACTTGATAAATCTTCAACGGTCTTTTTTTCAAACTAATTTCGAGCTTAAATTTCTTCTTTCGTGGATTATAAAAGTTCGAATATTTTCTTTTTCTCTTTTTTTTTTGTAATGCGTAATTTTTGTAATTTTCTTTTTTTTTTTGAAACGATCTAGGAACTTTCGGCCTATCCTGTATTATTAATAGTATAGATATTAGTAATAAAAATTTCTCTAATGTGCTTTAAGAAAACGTTCATTGAAACTATGAACGTCGATTCTTTATTCAAGCATATAAATACTCTCTCGTACGTTCGTTTGGGTAAGTTCGTTCGTTCATTTCTCTTTCTCTTCTTTTCTTTTTTTTTTCTTTTCTTGTCAAGCTTGATCGAGTTTCATCATGAAACCTGATTTAATGCTGCTGTGTTAATATATATAAAAAAAAAAAAATAAAGAGAAAAAAATTATATATATATAAATTAATACAAATGTGTCGTTAATGTTATCGAACTTTTGTATAGTCGACGAAAATGCAATAAAAAAGAAAAAAAATAAATAAAAAAATAAATATATTGTAAAAGATGTAATTGTACATTGCAAAAATTTGAAGTAAGAAAAATAAATGAATATTAAATCGATCGATCGATTAATTATAATAATAATAAATAAATTATAATAATAAATAAATAAACCCAAAATATATGTCGTCGATATTGTCTGACATTTGTACAGTCGAATCGAAAAGAGAAACGCAATAAATAAATAAATAAATAAATACATAAATAAATTAATTAATTAACAAATGGATATATTGTAAAGAAAATTTACTGTACATCGTAAAAGTTTGAAATAAAATAAATCTCTCTTGGGTATATAACATGTATATATATATATATATGATCAATATATATTATATATATATGTACTATGTATTATATAATAATATATACGAATGGGTGTATTATAAACAATGGCGTGTCCGTCATGTCAGACCAAAAGAAGAAGAAGAAAAAAAAAAGATTCATTGATAAATCGATCAAATTTGACGTCGTGTGTCAACGCCGTCTTTTGTTCTTTGTAACGAATGATAGAACAAAGAAAAAGAAAAAAAAAGAGAGAGGAAAAAAGAAAAATGTGAAAAGTATTTTCGTCCACGTCAAACCGATCAACACACATAACCCAATAATATAATATTAATTGATCGACGATAAATAAATTGTATAATTGTCAGAGAAATAAACACTTTTTCCGGCCAAGATCTCTAATTTTTTCTAACGATGTCGTCGTCGTGAGGCACAATGTTGAAATTATTCAAATTGATTAAAATTTGGACATTGATCTTGTCAATAATATTTTTCCAATTGATATCAAGCAAACCGTTCATTCGACCGTTCAATATCACCAAGTAAGCCGATTAAATCATTTTCTGAGAAAAAGAAAGCAAATATATAAATAAATATATAAATAAATAAATAAATAAAATTCGTTTTATTTAAGCTCTGAAAAGTATTGGACAGATAGAGATAGAGATAGAGATACAATAGATAGAGACAGGGAGACAATTTTATTGAACGATCTTTCTTTTAGGATCAATAAAGAGCCTAATTTTAGGCGTACGAGCAATGACGAGGAACAACAAATGGCGATAATGTTCAATCAGACGTTGGATTACCTGATCCCAAGGCGTCGTTTATTGGACAATCGATATACGGTTAACGATAACGATAATAAAAAATCGATAAATTCGTCGATAACAACGGGAACACGTGGGACGTTGGATTTGTTAACGAACGTGACGAATTTATCGTTGAACGAGATCGAACGAATCACGAGTACATCGTCGTCATCGTCGTCGTCATCGTCGTCATCTTTGGTCGACGTCGAATCAACGTACGACAGAACGCTCGTTAGAAGAAAAAGGGACGTGTCGTTGGACGACAATCGATTTAAATCGAACGACGATGACGAACGGGAAAACGTCGATGAGAAGAAACGTTCTCTGTCGTCATCGTCGTCATCGTCGTCATCGTCGTACGATAAGTCGAACGATCGAAAACGTTCGAATTTAGAAAAATCGGATAATAACAACGAGGAGGAGGAGGAGGAGGAGGATT
>OU427014.1:2314510-2317010 GCA_911387935.1 Dolichovespula saxonica
TTCGCGAAAGAAGAGAATTTTTCGACGTTCGAGAAACACGGAGAAAGGCGAATCGAGAGTGTTGATTTGACAAAGAAGAAACGAAAAGAAAAAGAAGAAGGAAATGTACGGAAAAAAAAAAGGTAAAAAAAAAAAAGAAAAAAAAACGAATTCGGTTCGACCGACATGGAAACTGCGACGGAGAGTTCACTTACATTAGTTTTTCGTTTTTTGTTTCTGTTGTTGTTGTTGTTGTTTTCTTTTTCTTTCCTTTCTTTTTGTCCTTTCTTTCTTTCTTTCTTTCTTTCTTTTTTTTCTTTTTAAATGTTTCTCGAAAGAAAGAAGTTTTTTTACTTTTATTTAGAAAAATCGATGTCTGAGAAATGGTGTTCACAATAATATAGTACAACAACGTAACGGTATTACAGAGTTAATGTATGTACCTGTATATATATATATATATATATATATATATATATATATATATATATATTATTATTATTATTATTATTATTATTATTATTATTATTATTAATAACGTATACGTATATATTATTAATAATAATAGATAGTGTATTTATACCACAATAACTTGACTATATACAAATTGTACAAGTTTTTTTTTTTTTACCTTTTCACGATTCGTCTAATCACTTAATTCTTAGACTTCTAATACGAGATAAGACGAGAATTTTTATTGTGACTTTGTGTTAATGCGTACGTGTACGTACGTATGTAGTATCTCTCTCTCTCTCTCTCTCTCTCTTTCTATATATATATATATATTTATATTTATATTTATATTTATATTTGCTTTTATATATCTCTCCGAAATTGTATAATTTTAAATATCTATAATTTAACATCAACTAGACGACGAATCAATTTCAATATAACGATTTAATATCAAGATTTGCGATAACAAATAATTTCTTATAAAATACAGTAAAAAGAATCGTCGTTCGAATTACTTCCTTAATTACCTTCGAATGAAGGAATTTTATATATTAACGCGCGTGTGCGTGTGCGTGTGTGTATGTGTGTGTGTGTGTTGATTTTAAAACGAGGTAAGTGCGAGAACGAGAGAGAGAGAGGGAGAGAGAGAGAGAGAAACTAAACAACGAGAATCCATTTTGTTATTAAAAAAAGAAAGGAAAGTTAATTTTGTTTATCATTCGTTTACTACCATCATTCATTCATACATACATTCGTTCATTCATTAATAATCTGTTCTACTTTACCGACCGAACTCGAAAAATCGTTTAATAGTATTCTTCACGTATAAATGCGTTTCTGTTTATACGGTATGTGTGTGTGCGCTTGTACGTGTATGCGCAACGATTTTGGTTTTTTTTTTCTTTCTCTCTTTTTTTTTTCCATATGATTCTTCATTTATTTGTCAGCATGTGTTCTACTTTATCGACCGTACTCTCGATGTCGACAAATTTATTATTATTTTTCGATTATCTTTCTTTTCTTTTCTTTTCTTTTTTTTTCCTTTTTTCCTTTCGTCTTGATAGGCTCTCGTAATTATTATTATTATTATTATTATTAATATTAATATTAATACTTAAGTACTAAGAGATATTTTTTTTACGTTGGTATTAGACGATGCTTCTTTTCGAGATACTAATAAACGTTTCTCCGTCTATTGTTTCTTTTCTTTTTCTTTTTTTTTTTTTATACGTACATTAAACTTCATCTTCTTTTAAATTTATTTCATCCGTTTTTTTTTTCAATATTTCATCTTCACATTCATTTACTTCTTCCTTCTTTTCTCTTTCTAAATATTATTTTTTATCGTTATAATAATAATAATAATAATTATTATTATTATTATTATCATTATTATAATTTACAACATAACGTATATATTACCGTGCGATTAGAAATTAATCGAGTCTTAATATCTAAGGCGGATATTTATTTAATACGCACTTTGGCACCATTTTCATGAATACTATATATATATATGCATATATATATATATATATATATATATATATATATATATATATATATATATATAATTTATTTCTATCGATAAAAATCTTGATCATTTTTCAATCAATCGATCTGATCTACTCGATCTTATTTAATCGATCTAATCGAGCATTATTAAGATCAGATCAGATACCAAAATTTTTAATATTTTTCGTCACGTTCTACGTAAACGTATATACACATATACATACACATACACATACACACACACACATACATATACATATATGTATATATATGTGTATATATCTAAAATAGTTAATAAAAATTATTAGAATTGAAATAAAAGAAAGAAAATAATAGTAACAATGAATTCATGTAATAAATTTGAAAACAAAAAAAAACAAACAACTAGTAAATTAACGACACAGTTTTTCTATTTTTTTTTTTTTTTTCGTTACTTAACTTCAAAAAAAAAAAAAGAAAGAAAGAAAGAGAACGACAAAGGAAAAGAAAAGTTAAAAACCATAAAAAAAAGTTTATATTTAATTATAAATCTATCCGTAGAACGTGTCGA
>OU427014.1:2322010-2329510 GCA_911387935.1 Dolichovespula saxonica
ATTTAAGAATGAAGAAGAATCGACGATATCGAGAAGAATTAGGATTCAATTTATATTACACAAAACGGATTATGTACGTATGTATGTATGTACGTGTACGTGTATATGTATATGTATATATGTATATATATATATATATATATATATATATATATATATAAGCGTCGTATTTCCTTTTTTCATTACATATGTATTCACGCTGTTGTATTGGCTGTTAACTTTTTAAACGTTGCTGACGTCGCATCGTTTATATCCTAAAGTTCACGCAATGCATTGTCTCATTTATAATTCATTTGATGAACAATTAATTATTATTCAAATTTAGTATAATTACAAAGTATAGGATATTACTTTCAAAAAACAATTGACGACCCGCCATACTAGCAGCACGATTTTTACGTGCCTCTATCTTTCTTTATTTTTATTTTCCTCGTTTGCTTTTTTTTTTCTTTCTTTCTTTCTTTATTTATTTATTTATTAATTAATCTATTTATTTATTTATTTATTTATTTATTTATTTAAATTATTTTGCTATTCGCGCCGCATAATATTCTTTCTTTCATTTTTCTTTTATTCTTCTTCGTTTTTTTTTTTTTTTATTTCTTTCTATTCTTTCAATTACATTACTTTTAATGCAAAACGAACGGCCAAGGGGAAAGAAATGTATGTACGTGTGTGTGCGCGTGTATAATTATTTATGTGTGTATATATATATATATATATATATAAAAGAATAATTCAGTCACATTAACGATACTAATCACTTCGTGATGTATATAATCGTTTCAATATATATATGTTACTCATTTAATAATAATGTAATAATAATAATAATAATAATAATAATAATAATAATAATGTGTATATATATATATATATATATATCTTTTATATGTACGAATGTGCGCGCGCGCTTTAATAAAAATTAGAACGAAAGAAAGATTCGAAAAAATCTCTCTATCTATCTTTCTCTCTCTTCCTCATCATTATTAATTCCTCGGCGTTGATAATTAACAATTTTAAGATTAAAAATAAAAAAAAAATATATATATATATATAATAAACAACAACAACGAAAACAAAGTTTCTATTTTCTCGTTCTCTCTCTCTCTCTCTCTCTCTCTCTTTCTTTTCTTTCTTTTACGCGTTTGTGTAAATATATATATATGTATGTGTTTGTGTGTGTGTGTGTGTTTACATATATATGAATATATATATGCTTTATGCATCTTTAAGTACTCCCCTTTTTTTTTATTTTATATTTATTTCGTCGAAGGAGTTGAAATTGTAAAATCGAGAGCAACGTTCACTACTATAAAGCCTGTTTGATCGATCTATCTTTTCGAACTCATTCATTCGTTCTTACGTTCGTTCGTTCATTCATTCATTCATTCATTCATTAATCTTTTCATTCGTGCATCCACACATTCATTCATTCGTTCGTTCATTCGCTTTATACATTTATATATGTACATGTATTTTATCATTTCTATTTAGTTTCATATATATAAATACATATACATATATGTGTGTGTGTGTGTGTGTGTTGTATATATCATACGCACATATTCATACATGTATTTTTCATAATGTTTAATTTTATATATTTCATACGATCGTATTCATTGATGTTAAATTCTTACCTTGTTATTTTTATACATGTATTTAATATATATATATATATATATATATATATATATATATATATATATATATTATTATTATCATACATGTATATTATACCCATACACATTCATACATGTATTTCATAGGTACATACTCATACATGTATTTAATATACAATCATATATTCGCCTTGTTTTTTGCATACCGATCATAATCATACACGTATTTCATACATATACACAGATGTATACAATGAATGAATGAATGAATGAATGAATGAACGAATGAATGTATAAATGAACGAACGAATAAATGAACGAATGTATGTATGTATGTATATATGTTTGTATGTATGTATGTATGTATGTATGTTTGAATGAATCCATTAACTAATTAATGAATAAATTCCTTCTTCCGACAATGATTAAACATCACTATTAATCGCATACGATAAAAGCATGTATATAAATCAGTAAAGGTATTTTTTTTCTTTTGTGCATTCTTTTTTTTTTATCATTTTTTTATCTTTTTTTTTTCTCGTTTTTCTTTTTTTTTTTTTTTCTCAAAGAGATCATCTCATACATGATACACAATGTACAAAGTAGTATAAAATAAAAAAAGGATTAATAAAGAGATATCATTATTATTATTATTATATTTCATTAATTTTCTTTGCTTTTTCTTATCTTCGCTTTGCTTTTCCCTAACTATCTTTCTTTCACTTCTTTTCCATTCTTTTTGTAATTATTTTTCATGATCCTCGGATCGACGGATCTATCAAGAATCCACGGATTCGTTGATATGTTTACATTGAAATTTTTGAAAATGTTATATATATATATATATATATATATATATATCTCCCTCCCCCTATCCCTCTCTCACACTCCCTCTCTCTCCTTCTCTTTCTCTCTTTTTGGCCAACATAATTGCTATCAACGTTATCATCATTCTCATTTTCATTCTCATTTTCATTTTCATTTTCATTTCATTTCATTTCATTACAATTCATTTATTTGTTTGTTTGTTTTCATTTAATTATTTTTTTCTTTCTTTCAATGGAAACATCTCAACGTTTATCTATACGATTAATCGCGTTGTGTCTTATAAAGAGTTTTATTTTGTTTTAATTTTAATTTTTATTATTATTTTATTTTATTAATTATTTTAATTTCTTTTTTTTTTTTTTTGATCGCGACACCAAGAGACAGAATTAGTTTTGTGTCCTACGTTTTAATTAATCAGCCGAGCCAGCAAATTATCTCTCTCTCTCCCTCTCTCTCTCTCTCTATGTATATATATATATATATATATATATATATATATATATATATATCTACATGTTTTTCTCTTTATATATATATATATTTATCTTTCTCTCTCTCTCTCTCTCTCTCTCTCATACTCGCTCTCTTTCTATCCCTTTATCTAAGCCTTCGGGCGGGGGTTGGGGGCGTGGGCGGGGGGTTGGGGCCTTTTTAGAGCCGATCTAACCTAAAGTGTGCCTCCGCGCTTGGATCAGATATCACTACGGTTGGATCTGTTAGCATTTGTAAACCGTCCACGTCGATTTGGCCCAAGCCCTGTCTAAGGGCATCGTCCGTTGGAAATAATTCTGGATCGAAGTCGCTCATCATCGCTGTGCCCAGATCCTTCACGAATTCTGGATTGGTCAGGTCGTCCGCCCCAGAGAAATCTATAAAAAAGAAAATAAAAAAAAAAAAAAAATACTTTAATCGCCCGTTTTAATATATCAATTTTGTCGTATACACAATAATAATTATAACAATAATAATAATAATAATAATAATAATAATAATAATAATAATAATAATAATAATAATAATGATAATAATGATGACAATAATAATTAAAATAATAAAAATAATAATAATGAATAATAATAATAATAAAATTATAATAATAATGATAATAATTGTGACAATAATAATTAAAATAATAATAATAATAATAATGAATAATAACAATAATAACTAAAATAATAATAATAATAGTAATAATAATAATAATGATAATAATGGTGACAATAACAATTAAAATAATAATAATAAAAATAAAGAATAATAATAATAATAATAATAATAATAATAATAATAATAATAATAATATATGCATGTTTATACATATAATATTGTTTTATTATCCTTTCCTTTCGTTTCATTTTATTTATTTGTTATTATTATATGTATATAATACAAAGAATCGTATTTTCTCGAAAAAATTTGTTAATATCGTTAAGGGGTGTCCCATAAGTTTCTTCCTCATTTTTTTTTTTTTTTTTTTTTTTTTTATACGAAACGAACGCACGATAGGGAAGAAACTTGGAGGGCGGGGGTGAAGGGTCGAGCACACCCAACGATACATTCGTATTAATTGCAACGTAGAAAAATATAATTGTAACTTTTGATATCGATTAATAAATAATAATCGTTCGATTGACGGGGCGATATCAAAAAAAAAAAAAAAAAAAAAAAAGAAAACATTGAAAAAAAAAAAGTAATAAACGACCGCGGTGACAAACTCGATGATCGGGTGGTAATGATATTAGGGGCGATATTAGGGATGTTATTAGGACACCGGGTAGGTGATAGGGGATGATAGAAAAAAAATAACGAAAGACAAAAAAAATGTTACCTGTCAGTATGATCGTCGGTGTATTTGGCGTTTGTGGCGTTAATTGTTGAGCCGTCGTCGTCGACGTGTTCGTTGGTTGATAAGCGACTTGGGGACTCGTACTAAAATAACCACCGTCCCCGCTTCCCAAATCACCACCGACGTTTATCATGTCGTTCTGTGATATCGAAAGAGATTCAATTAATTAACAAATTATCGTGACAAGTATCGTATAAACGTGATCACGGTATTATGGGTTTTTGCGCGTTGATACGACGTAGCGAGGGGGACACGGGGCACGTAAGCTAAAATTACAATGCGGGTTTTTACAATTTCAATTGTAATTACTAATTTTTTATTTCATCCTTGACGAACCAATATATACCGGGTGTTTCAGTTAAAGAAGGCCGACTAGATATTGTCTTTTTTTTTTTTTTTTTTTTTATGATGCGACAAACTTTTTAATGGCATACTACGAATGGTTTAAAAAGAGGTATGTTATAAATAGTTTGTGTGTGTGTGTGTGTGTGTATTTTATAGGCGGCCTCCTTTAATTGAAACACCATGTATATATATATAGGATAAAATTCGTAGAAAAAAAAAAACTACAATTATTAAACGTGTGTAATACAAGTTATTTTTGACGGTAAAAAAATAATAATAATAATAATAATAATAATAATAATAATGACGATGATGATGGTTAAAAAAATAAGAATCAAAAAGAATAATTTTCTGTCTTTAAATCAAAACATCGACGAGATTTTTTTATTTTTCTTTTTTTTTTTCGCGTAGAAATTTTAATCGCTTCGATAACGTAACAATTAGAAAATGTTCACGTTTTAGAGATACACGAGTTTTGATTTCGATTAAAATTATTTTTTTTTTTTTTGTGAATACTTTTGCTTTTAATTAAACTCACCTGTGCGTAACTCGTCGTGTGATTGGGCGATCCAATGTAACTACCAATTGTGTTCCCCGAGACAGGTGTGTCCATCTAAATCAAACAGAAAACAAACGATTTTGACGTTAATAAGAAAATTAATGGATTTTTTTTTTTCTTTTTTTTTTCTTTTTTTTTTTTTTTTAACGAATACATTATGCTATCCTATATTAGGTAATCCTCTGATATATATACATAAGACATACACACGCATACATATATATATATACATATATAGTATAATACTGGATGGATCAAATGTTTCAAAGTGATATTAAAAATCAATTATTCCCTTAATAATATTTTCGTAAATTGTAAAAAAAAAAAAAAAAAAAAAAAAAATAAAAGAAATAAGTCCCTGAGCTTGCAACAGTCTAAGTTTTACAACCTGGAAAAAAAAATGAAAAAAAAAAAATAAAATAAAAAAGAAATGAATAAATAAAAGTTTATCATAAAAAGTATCATAGAAGAGGAGTAATTAATTTTTAATAATCATTGAGAAACTTTTCATCCACCCTGTATATAATGGACATGTATATATGTGTATATATATACATACAGGATTACTTTTTAAATACGTTCAAATAATGTCGCGATATATACGATAAAATGAGTATCGATAAAATGATTATTGATGAATCGATCGATCGATCGATCGATCGATCGAAGAAAAGGAAAGTAAAAACAAGACAGATGAGGGAAAGGATCTTATCACCTCTATCTGCGTTGTCCAGGTGCAACCAAGTTCCATGAGCTGCTGTGCGAATTTCGGCCAATCCTGACGGATGCGGGTAACAGATAAACACCAACGTTTTTAACCATCTCTCTCTATCTCTGTCCTCTTTTTTTTATTGTTTTTTTTTTTTTTTTTTTTTTTTATTATTTTCTCTCTGTCCGTCTTTCTTTCTTTTTTCTCTTTTGTTTTTTTTTTTTTGAGTTCTTTTCTTTTTATTTTCAATCAGAACTGTCCAACAACATCACCGCGGATTAAGTAACCTCTTCCATTTATTTTATTTCATTTCATTTCATTTTATTTTATTTTATTTTTGATTCTTCTTTTTTTTTACAATTAAAACCAATTGCAACAATTAATATATATATACATACATATGTATATATATGTTAATATAAAAATAAAACAAAAATACGTTTCTTTTCTAAACACGAGTACGGGGACAATCATATATATTTTTGTTTTTGTTTAGGTCTACGATCCTAATCTTACTTGGGATCGATACAATTCCAGGATCTCAAAGTTTTGTGTTTAGACGATAATGTACATACGTATAAGCCGTACGTACATACGGCCCGTACAAACACGAACATTCGTACCGTTTGATTTTTAATATTTGAAAATAATTTTATTTACCATCGTGAATTGTTCAAAGTCTTGTTGCAGTGCTGCAGCTTGCGCTTGGTTAATGACGTAACTGTTTTGATCTATACCATCCGAGGTTAGGGTCGGTGGACCAGGATGTCCTGTTGGGCTTGGCGGGGCTGATGGATTATTGCTATAACTTAATGGACTTCCCTGTAAAAAAAAAAAAGAAAAAAAAAAAATAGAAAGAAAGGAAGAACAAAAACAAAAAATATATATATACATATTTAATATAATCATTGGAAGAATTATTATATATTTTTTTTTTTTTGTAAATATCGAACGACGAGATGCTCATTAAATTCAATTGCAATTGAATTGAATTGAATTGAATTGAATTAAAACAAAAAAAATATATGTATATACACGGACCGTTTATTTTGAAAGTGGTGTCCATTTTTTTTCTCAAAAAAAAAAAATGAGATAATCACATAATTCGTGATTTATTTATTTGTAAACATTTCAATTTCTAACTAGTTGATATTTAATATCTTTAAAAAAAAAAACAATGTTTATAAAAAAAAATGTAATAAATTAATCTTTTAATTTTTTCACGAAACGACGAAACAATCGACACAATTTTTTTTTTTTTTAATTCAATTCAATTCAATTCAATTCAATTGCAATTGACATATATTTATATATATATGTATTTATAACGGGCAAATATTAATTAATCATTTAGACTCACTTGTACGGTTAGACTAGGCGAAGATTGCGGCGATGGCCTGTTAATTGATTGCGAGGTCCTGTAGGAACCCAAGGAATTTAATTGCTGCGTTTGTTGATGCTGTTGTTGTTGTTGTTGTTGCGATTGCTGCGACTGTGACGTTTTCTAATCGAATTATGGATGAAAATTGTTTCGTTAATATTCCCTTTAATTTCTTTTCTTTTTTTTTTTTTTAATTCTTCGATTTCT
>OU427014.1:2332010-2347010 GCA_911387935.1 Dolichovespula saxonica
TAATTTATTCATTTATGTATATACATATTATGTATTACATATCACGCATGTATGTATGCATGTATGCATGTATGCATGTATGTATATATGGTGTGTACGTTAAATAAAAATGTTTATTCTCTTACCTAAGGAAACAGAAGCGTTTCGTTATCAAATGTATACACGTATATATATATATATATACATGTATGTGTGTGTGTGTGTGTGTGTTCGTGTGTGTATGTATGTATGTATGCATATACTTCTGTATGTGGGTGTTGGTGTATATTTATATCGGCATGATTAAAAGCAAAGAAATTATAATGTGTATGTATATACTACTGACCTTACACGCGTGAAGGAACCTAGAGTTAACAGGCACTGATAAATGGTTCTGCAAAATAACAAAACACAAACGACCACTACAACAAAGGCAAAATAAAAATAAAGGAGAGAAACTGAAAGGTAAGAGAGAGTCCTAGGGTGATCTTCAAAGCGAGAATCTATTTTATTTTTTATTTTCCTTTTTTTTTTATTTTTATTTTTTTTTTCGTTTCCTCATTAACATTTTCCTTCCTTTCTTTCTTTTTCTTTTCGTTCCTCTCTTTTCTTAACTCTGTTCTCTTTTTTCTTTCCCCCCACCCCAAAAATTTATATATACTATATATATATGGATATAATTGTATATAAATTTTCATTGCAATTTATAAATTTTCATATATATATATATATATATATATGTATATATAAATTTTTATTGCAATTTTATTTCGCACGTAAACACAATGAGAAAGCGAACCCTGTTTGATTTTATTAATATTTATAATTATTTCGATTACTTCATGGAATATAATTTTCATTCAAACGATTCACTTAATCGGTCGTTATTTTTAATTTATAACAAAAAATTTCTGGTTTTATTTATTTATTTATTTTTTTTTAATTCATTCTTTTTTAGTTCGATCAATTCTCGATTGTGTGCTCACGTGTTTTATAAGAGAACACAGAGAAAAGCACAGGAAGTTTTTTTTTTTTTTTTTTTTTTTTTTTTTTTTTTTTTTTTTTTTTTTTTTTTTTTTTTGTAAAATCGTTCATGCAAACTGCTACTAATTATTGTCCTAAGTTCTCACCAAAGCAACTCGTTTGTTCTACGAAAGCGGGAGGTCTATTAAAAAAAAAAAGAAAAAAAAAAAGAAGAAAAATTGATCGTATAAAAGACTTGAAAATTTCGTTTCATTTAATTTTTCTATTTTTCTATTATTATTATTGTTGTTATTATTAAATCATTATACTTAAAGACCTCTCACTTTACGACATTTAACTAACATTCTTCTAATTAAATACGAAGCATTCGAAGTTACACAAATAAATCTTTCGTTATACCCTACGAGTAATAACAACAACGAGGTAGTTCAAATTAAAATCGCGATCAAAATTAATAACAAAATCTAAATCGATTCATAACATTTTCACTACCATAGACTAACGTTTCAGGAATATTTTTTTAGATCGTTAAAATAAATATCAATTAAATTTTAAATTACGCAGGCTGTGCTAGGAAGGGGATGACGGGGTTGAGGGTAGAACGAAAGGTGGACGTGGCGGGGAGGCTACGGGGAGGGGTGGGAGGGTAGTAGCGATCCAAAAATCGACTACCTTGGTTCGTCCACTTTTTTTTTATTTTATTTTTTTTTTTTTTTTTTTTTTTTTATATATTTTTTTCTTTAGAGACGTACATGCAATCAATTTAGGGATGAAAAAAAATTTATATACATATACAGACGCACACACACACACACATAAATTATATATATATATATATATATATATATATATATATATATATATATATATATTTAATTAAATTGAACTTATCGAATGCTTCGTAGGATTACGAACGAATCGCGCTAACGATGCAATAAACGTAAAACTACAAACTAATTAATACGGGGTGGCGAAGGTAGGAATATTATTTACTTGGGCACTTGACGGATTGTGATCCAGTGATAAGGATAGCCTACCAGCTTGAGCGAAGCTGGTCGGCGACAGGTTTGTAGGACTGCTCGTTTGAGGACTCTGGAATACACCAGTCGTACAAATATTTCACCAATTTGTATAGCTTTTATTTTTTCTTTTTTTTTTTTTCTTTTTTTCTTTTTTTCTTTTTTTCTTTTTCTCCGATTATATCGAACTACACGGTACAGTTTTGTCGTTCTCTCTTCAATTAATTATTCATTTTATTTGATTTATTATTTTTTTTTTTTTTTTATTCACTTTTTTCTACTTATGTCTGTATATGCGCGTGTGTATGAGTCTCTGTATGTGTGTGTGTGTGTGTATTGTGTGTGCGTGTGTGTGTGTGTGGGATTGTACGTGAGCGTGTGCATGTATTTCTCGATAAGGATACACGTCATTAGGAACGACGTCAAGACTCTCAATCGGTCTTTTTTCCCTTACAATTTTAATTCTTTTTATTTATTTACTTTTTTCTTTTTTGTTTTTTTCTTTTTTTTGGTTTTGAAGCGAAGCAGACACCTCAGACGTGACCGAACGAATTTATTAAGTCGCA
The DNA here is from genome assembly GCA_911387935.1 of Dolichovespula saxonica. Lineage (NCBI taxonomy): Eukaryota > Metazoa > Arthropoda > Insecta > Hymenoptera > Vespidae > Dolichovespula > Dolichovespula saxonica. The sequence continues at coordinate 2,334,559 of OU427014.1, forward strand.
CGTCATTGTCACGTAATTTCGATTAGGCTCGTATTATCAAACGTAAACCGTGGCACACGTTCGACGACATTCCTTTTACTACTCTTCACGTGTGATAAAAAACAAAAAAAAAAAGAAACAGAAAAAAAGGAAAGAAAATATATCGTATAAATTAAAAAAAAAAAAAAGAGAAAAAAAATGGCGATGAAAGAACGAGGCTTGTATGGGAGAAAATGAATTCGATTTTTTTTTTTTTTTTTTTTTTTTTATAATAACGAACGAATAAAATCGGGTGAAATGAAATATGAAAGAAAAATAAATAAACGGGGGATGAAAAAACGAGGCTCATGTATCGAGAGTAAAGAATCGTATTGAAAACATTAAAAAAATAAATAAAAAAAAATAAGTAATTTCCTATTATTTCTAAAACTCAAAAAAAAAAAACAAAAATTAGGAAAAAATTGTAGATCGCGAATTGGGACGACAATGATGGCGTAAGAATATTGATGATGATAATGATGATAATGATAATGATAATAATTAATAAAAATAAATAAATAAAAGAAAACGTTAGTGTAATATATGTGTAATAATAATAATAATAATAATAATAATAATAATAATAATAATAATAATAATAATAATAATAATAATAATAATAATAATAATAATAATAATAATAATAATAATAATAATAATAATAACAATAATAATACGTAATAATATTTACTTACGTTGCTGAAGGGTGTACTACTGGAGTGATCCTCTTGATCCAGAGGGGTGTGAAGGGGTGATGGAAAATGGACGTTGCTTAAGTCGGGCAACGATCCTGTGTTATTTCCTATGGGAATCTGTTGTCCAGGTGGTTGCGAGCTCAGATATATGCTATATAAATATAAACAAACAAATATATATATATACTAATACATAATTAAATACAATAAAAATAAAATGTAAACAAAAAACGAATCTTACAATTCGTAATAATTTTCATAAGGAAAAAAAATAAATAAATAAAAAAGGAAAAAAGAGAAAGTAGGAAAAGGAACAGAAGAAAAATAAAATAAAAGGGAGGGGGAAAAAATCGAAGAAGATAATAATACGACGTATAATGTCAATGTCGTTATCATATCAACATACTAAACGTTTCAAGTTTATATATACATATATATGTATATATATATATACACATCACATTAGTATGTAACACGTTTGTATATCGGGATAGGTATATGCATGGAATACAATACATATGCACTTGTACAAAGTCAACGTAATATGAATTATGCCAGCGGGAATATATTAAGCGATGATAATAATATTTAAAAAGCGTAGGGAGGAAATCGGATCTTCTTTATAGTTTCCTTTAAAGGTACGAACTTCTTATATATACATATTTATTTATTTGTTTATTTATTCATAGAAATAAAAATAAATAAAGATTTTATATCTAAGGATGAGTGAAAAAGTTTTCGAACGGTTTTTTATCTTTTCTTTTTTTTTTTTAAATCAACGACTCTTTTCTTTAGATCCATTTATTAGTCCTAACCAGTTAGTTGTACGAAGCTACAACCTACTGCTTGTAATTTTTACTGTATACAATAAATAAATAAATAAATAAATAAATAAATAAAAATATAAAATAAAATAAAAAGAAAAAGCATAATTCTCTTTTCTTTTCTATTCCTTTTTTTTTCATTTTTTTTTTTTTTTTTTTAGTAATTATCCAGGGAATTTTGATTCGTCTAAGGACTTTGAGATCGACCTTGCATACATATTTCCTATATATTTAGATAAAATACGCACGATCACACGCATATACGTGTTTATATATATACATATATAAATAAATAAATAAATAAATAAATAATATATATACATATAATGAGGATTAATATGTACGTACTTAATTCCAGGTACTCGAGGCATCTCGCAAGACGATCTTGGCCGTTCGATCGAACCATGATGCGTTTCCCTATTGTCGTTACTGCCGCTGCTCATATTGTGCTGATCTGTAATAAACAATGTACGACAAAAATTATCGCTAAATTCGCAAAAAGTAAGAAGTCGTTGATTATTATTGCCATTTGAAACAACGACGACGAAAACAAAAAATAGAATGAAACAAAAACGAAATGAAAAGAAAGGGAAAAGAATTGCTAATCGTGAGATTAAAAAAAATATGCAAAAGCGACGGTAAACGACGACGTTTTTGAGATTATTTTGGGATGTCGTCGAACTTCGTGATTAAATATAAATAAAACATCAATATGAATATATAAATAAATAATAATAATGTATATAGCACGTAATACGAGTATTATTAAGATTAAGAGTATCGACGATACGTAACAATGTATAATTGTGTTAAAATAATTTGATAATTTTGAGGGAAGGGAAGAAGAAGAAAAAAATAAGAAAAAGGAAAGAAAAAAATACGAGAGAATAAAGTATGTGAAAAAATTGGTGAATAAAGTATTCGAATGAAAAATGTGTGTGTGTGTGTGTGTGTGTGTGTGTGTGTGTGTGTGTGTGTGTGTGTGTGTGTGTGTGTGTGTGTGTGTGTGTGTATACACACAAAAAATACATAACCTATGTATATATGGATACATATGCAAACAATGAACAATCGTTTGCATTTTTATCGAGCGCGTGAGAAAAATAAAGTAGGAAAGACAGAGACAAAGATATTGAAAGAAAAAGAGAGAGAGAGAGAAAGAGAGAGAGAGAGAGAGAGAGAGAAACTATTTTTATGTGAACGTTTTTGAATCGAAACGAAGCGCATTACGCGAGCATAAAAATCGTGGCCTTCCAAGAACGCATGAATTTTCAAAAACGTTCCTCGTTCCGAGTATTCTCAAGTCGAACGAAACTATAAAACGATAGATCCTTTTCATTTCATTTCATTTCGTTTAATTTCGTTTCATTTTAACGAAAATATAACTCGTTCCAATGACATAATGACGACTCATTTTCTTATTTCGTCATTTCATAGATTTTGACGTTCATCGTTCAACATCGTTACAATATTTTAATTTATTATTACGTTAATTAATTGATCGATTGATTTTTCTTAATTTTTTTTTTTTGTATACATTACAGCATATATATATATATATATATATATATATATATATATATATATATATATATAAATATATAACTTCATTACTATTGTTACGGTCTTCAATTAATTATTTAATTTGTTCGATTGTTTCTATATAATTATTTTTTTAATTTCCCAATTAATTTTTCATTAATTCTATATATACATACACATATACATTTCATCAATAATTTTAACACTAAATTGTTTTCAATCATTTGCCGAAATTTATGTGACCGCTGATATTAGTTATAATAGAAAATAATTGAGTTATGATTGGAATTTTTTTTTTTTTTTTTTAATAATACAATTATATTACCGGCATTTGTGATATTGAATCGTAGAATGAAACGAGCATAATCAAATAAGTTTCTCTCCCGGAACGAACGAGACGAATACGATGATAACGAAATGATCGAAACGTGTATATGACGAATATATTTTTTATTCTTTAGTCTTAAAAAAAAAAAAACAAAGAAAAAGAAAAAAGAATAATTAATTTTATTTCTCTTTTCTTTTTTCTTACATCACCTAAAAAAATTTTTGTAAACGAAACATTAATATGCGTTAACCATGAAACACGATTGATCGGTGAAAATATATATTTAATCGTTAATTATTCGATTGATTGAGTGGCGATGAGAAATGAATAAAAATTAAATAGAATGATAAAGTGACGATAAGTAAATAAATAAATGGATAAATAATCTCGTTGAATGAGGATTAATATTAATTTGTAGAACAGTAACAATATAGATAATTTGATAAATTAATTGATTGATATGTACGATAATAAATAAATAAATAAATAAATAAATAAATAAATAAATAGATAAATAATTTCATTAAATAAAAATTAATATCGATTGTACGAAAGTAATGATAAAGATAATTTAATAAAAATTAATCGATTGATATCTAATAAATAAATAAATAAATAAATAAATGAAAATGGGTTAAATATGGCTACCATAAATCAAAAACAAATGTGGCAAAAAAGTCAATCAAACAAAAAATGAAAAATAGAAAAGAGGAAAATCGTTTCGTTCGATTGAAAAAATGAAGGAAAAAAAAATATATATATATAAAAATAAAAAATAAATAAATAAAGAGAGAAAGTAATAATACCTCTTCGATGAGGGATAGTATTCGTTGATTGGCAAGCCTCATTTGCGCTTTGATGTAATGCCGAATCCGAATTGGTCCTCCGCCACGTGTCCGGCAACGATGGTGAAAGATAGGAGACACCACTGTATGGGGATGTGTCGTGTCTTTTTTCCATGGGGCGAGACCGTACCGGGCCAACCCCCATATGCCTGCCCCTTTCATTACCTCGATATACCATCGAATTGTGTTGCATCTCTTCCAAATTGCTTAACGCCGTCTGAAAAAAAAAAAAAATAAAGAAATAAAATAAAATTATATTAAATTATATTAAATTATTTTTTTCTTTCTTTCTATATTTTTATTTATTTATTTATTTTTTTTTAATTTTAACATCATCATCTCTCTCACACCCGACGTATACCAACAATTTCATTATTACGCGATTTATTGAAGCGAATCCAAATAAAAGTTCGTTCCATTGGAAGAAGAAAAAATAAAAATAAATAGAAATTAGAAAAAAAAAGAAACAACATTTTGTATCGATGATTTATTTATTTATTTTGTTAAGCAGCTTTATAATTTCGTTCTATTTCGTTCGTTTTAATTTGAACGAAATTAAATTTTTTTTTTTTTTAGACGAATCGTGCGAACGCGATAATTACGAATCGATTCATAATTTTAATCGTCCTATAATTTTGTTAATTATTCTTTTCTATTTCTCTCTTCTTTTTTTTTTTTTAAATATATTCCGGATCGATTTTTTAATGGCAACGAAAACCTACAATTCGGGTTTCTGATATTTTGTTGAATCGTAAAAATCAAAAAAAAAAAAAAAGAAAATCTCGAAACGAATATTACGAAAAAAAAAAAATTTGTTCCTCTTTTTTTCTTTTACTTCTTCTTTTTTTTTTCATCTTCTTCTTCTTAAATCTCCTATCAGCGATAACAATTCGGCAACGAGAACTTCGTAATGGGTCTCGAAAGGGTGACCCTAAAAACTTTTACGTCTTTTCTTTTTTTTTTTCTTGTTCGTTAAGTTTTGTTTTGGGTCAACGATAATACTTGAACAATTTGATTTCAATTGTTTATAAAAATATATCCCTAGAGTTCCTGGAATTTTCTCGTTTCTCGAATCACGTCCCATAAAACGTTTCATCCGCTTTACGAGCACCAACTTCCCTCTATTTCTCTCTCTCTCTCTCTCTCTCCCTCTCTCTCACCCTACTACAATTCTCCTTCCTTTCTCATTGCACTTTCACGGAAGCATAGTATAGTATAGTGAGAGCGAGAGAGAGAGAGAGAGAGAGATAATAACATATAAATAAAGGAGCTTAACGTAAAGAGAAATATCCTGTCTAGAGAATAAATTATTTTAATATATTAAAATATATATATATATGTTCTATAATATTTGTAATTTTTTTTTAAATAATTATAATTTTATCGTATTTTAATGCAATTGATGTTAAGTTAATATTTAATCATCCGGCGAATGAATTAAGAGATTTAAAATTTAATAAATAATACCTTTTTATTATAATTATTATAATTATTATAATAATTATTAGTATTATTATTATAATTATTATTAGTATCATTCATTTAATCATAATCTAGCGGTATTCGACGAAAAAAAATAAATTTTTTTAATAACAAAATTTTATTACAATTACTCCGAATAGTATTTAATAAATAATTTCTCGCGAACTATATCGATGGTGGGTTAATTTTTTTTCCCTTTGTTTTATTTTTTTATTTTTATTTTTATTATATATATATATATATATATATATATATATATATATATATATATATTTTTTTTTTAAACCGATTAAAAAATATGGAAGAAAATATTTCGCCTATTTTCTATCTTATTTCTTTTGTTTTTTTATAGTTGCTGGTTCTAATAAGAAGGGACAATATTTATGCGGTCGCGTAATAAAGCTTCTAAGAACTTATGTGGGTCAAACCCTTCATTCATTCGATTCGTTCAATGCCTTCTCTCTCTCTCTCTCTCTCTCTCTCTCTCTCTCTCTCTCTCTCTCTCTCTCTCTCTCTCTCTCTCTGTCTTTCTTTCTTTCATAAATGAATGAATCTCGAAATGGTCGATACATTTACGCATACTAAACATATTTTATCTAATAACAACCACAACAATAATAATAACAATAATGCGAAGTGAACGGATAATGGAGGACTATTCGAATATATTAAAAAAAAAAAAAAAATAAATAAATAAATAAAGGAATTTGTTATAACAAAATACAAAAGAACAACGAATGTTACAATAACTTTTTACGTCGCATTCAGCATGCATTGAAGTTGCATTTAATTTCCGTAAAACATTCCGTCGATATATTATTTTAGTAATTATGCTTACAATATTTTTCATAAGAAAAAGGAAATACAAACGAATATTAAATAATTGAATGAACAAATAACCAAACGAATAAATAAATAAATAAATAAATAAATCAATCAAATCGAACACGTCTGAATAAATACTAACAATTCCATCGAATTTGAGTAAAACACTTTTCACGACGACCAAACTCGACTATCGAACTCGTATCAATTTTGGATTGTATTGTTCGTTACGAAAAAAAAAAAAAACAAAGCAAAAAGAAGATAAAAAAGAGAGAAAGAGAGAGAGACAGAGAGAGAGAGAGAGAGAGAGAGAGAGAGAGAGAGAGAGAACGAATGGAAAAAGAAGAAGAAGATAAAAAAAAAAAAAAAAAAGAAAGAAAAGATCGTTTGCTCGAGTTTTATATAATTGTCGACGGTCGCGATATTGTATAATAGTATATACAATTTTTGTAGGAATAGAAAATAATAGAACGATGAATCTAAATTAGTAATTATAAAACACTGTTCCCGTCTAATGTCACGGCCATTCTCAAGTTTCTTTCTGTCCCTCCGTTCATCCGTTCATCTATCTATCTATCTATCTATATATCTATATATCTATCTATCTATCTCTCTCTTTCCGTCTGTCTGTCTTTATCTTTTCATATTTTCGTCTCTCTCTCTCTCTCTCTCTCTCTCTCTCTCTCTCTCTCTCTCTTTTAACGGTTGTTCGTGCTCGGCTATCGCGATACAAGGTTCAAGGAAAACTTCATTCTCCTGCGTCGTAGCATCAGATTCTTCTCTCTCTCTCTCTCTCTCTCTCTCTTTCAATCTATCTCTCTCTCTCTCTCTTTCTCTCTCTCTCTCTCTCTCTCTCTCTCTCTTTCAATCTATCTTTCTCTATCTCTCTCATTATTTACTTGAGATTTGTTTTATAAACGATAGAAGACACACGAATGCGGGCGCGTCCGTAGCATTACTTCGAAACGAACGTATAAAAAAAAAAGAAAAAAAAAAAAAAAAGAAAAAAAACCTTGAATTCCTCTTTATTTGCTCGTTTTTCGTTTCTTTTCGTTCGTTCGTTTCTTTTCTTTTTTTTTTTTTTTCTTTTTTTTTGATTAATTAAATAATTTTATCAATTAACGTAGACCTCGGTATAGTTGGGTACTTAAAAGAAAATGAAGAAAAAAAAAAAAAAAAAAAAAACAATGATGTACACGATTACAATCGTATCAGAGATATGGATATAATCTACGTGTCAAATATAAATTAGATAAATTGGAATGATTTAGAGAAAGATTAGTCATTAGGATGGGGAGGGAGGGAGGAGGGGCGGAGGGGAGGTGGGAGGCGCGACCTTAAGAGATTCTTAAGCGATATTATTAAAAGAAAAAGAAAATAAAAAACAAAAACAAAAAAGAAAATTGTTCTCTCGAACCTCGAAGTTTTACGATTTTCACAATTAAATGATAAATAAATAAATGAATAAATGAACAACAAATAAAATGAGTCAGAAAAGAAAAAAAAAAAAAAAAAGAAGAGGATAATTTATTTTTAAAATCCTTTAAAATCTGCACAACTTTTAACCCACCTTGTGCACAAAAACACACACACACACACACAGACAAAAAACAAAAATTCATCAAAAACGAAAGAAAAATTAGACGAAATTATTATTTAACAAAAAAAAGAAATGAAAAGAAATGAAAAGAAATGAAAAGAAATTAATTTATCTCTGTCTCTTTTTATCCTTCCTTCTTTCTTTCTTTATTTCTCTCTGTCTTTCTCACGCACACAGACACACGCACACGCACACGCACACACGCTTGCGTGATCATTATTATGGCATCGGTATAGAGTTATTTGCATACCGTGTAATAACGTTATATGTATTGGTAACTGGTATTATAGATGACGAAGCAAGAATAGCCCTCTCTCGTTGGCGCCTTTTTTATAAAACTCATACACATACGCACACGTATAAGTAAACGTATTATATATATATATATATATATATATACGAACTATCCATACATACATACATACATACATACATACATACATACATACATACATACATACAAACATACATACATACATCCATACATCCATCCATCCATCAATCCATCCAACTATCCAACCATCTAATAACTAACTATCTATCTATAAGTTTGTTGTGTTTGTTCGTTATGTATATGTACAACATAAGTGTTTATACATGTGTTATCCGCATGTCTCGTACAATTTTCAAAAAGGTGTGTGAGAAACTCGCGACGTACGTTAGCTGGCTCGAACATCAAAATATTAATACTTCGGCCGTTGTTGCATATTTTTGTTACGTGTTTTCTTTTTTTTTTTCTTTCTTTTTCTTTCGATTTTTTTCTTTTTTTTTGTTCATTTTCCTCCTTTTCTTTCATTCTTCTCGAGCATCTTTTCTCTCCCGTCGAAGTAAACTTGACCCTTAGATCGGAGCTAAATGATATATATCGGGAATCGAAAATTTTAGTAATCTCTTAGTAATTTTAGAATTCTTTTCCTTTTCTTTTCTTTTTTCTTTCTTATACTCGATTGACAACAAATAATATTTACTACCGACGTGCATACTTCTTTTTTTTTTTTCGTTTTTGTTTGGCAGATATTATAACGAATATTTCTCATTACGATTAAACCTTAAGAACGAACGAATTGATATAATGAATATATAAAAAAGATTTGTGACTACGATATGAGATAATCGATTAAAAAGGAAAGAAAAAGAAAAGGAGAAAAAAAGAAATAAGGAAGCGTGAAATAAAAGAAAAATTCTATTCGTAATTGTATTGCATACTTACATACATACATACATACATCATACATACATACATACATACATACATACATACATACGTACATACATACATATATAAACTTCATATTCATACAAACATACATATCATACATACATACATACATACAGACACACACACACACACACAGATATATATATAAACATACAAACTTCATATTCATACAAACATACATATGCATGCATGCATACACACATACATACATAAATATACACACATATATACATACATACATAAATATACATACATACATACATACATACACACATACATACACACATCATACACACATAGATACACACATACATACATACATACATACATACATACATACATACATAGATACACACATACATACATACATACATACATACATACATACATACATACATACATACATATAGACATATATATATATATATATATATATATATATATATATATCGATCGAGATGAGAGGAATACAACGACCTTTCGTGTATGGATCGCCTTTAATTAGCATTGATACTAATTGAACGTAAGCATTGCAACACTTGTAGGGACGGGATTTGTCGATCGTCGTGACGCATATCTTCCTCTTTTAAAGCGCACCGTTCAAGATAGATAGATAGAAAGAGAGAGAGAGAGAGAGAGAGAGAGAGAGAGAGAGAGAGAGAGAGAGAAAGAGAGAGAGAAACGTCCATGAACTCTGCCATTGAGTAAGTTCTCAATGAAATCGTCGTCGCGTTGTTAGTACGACTTACGCGACGGAAGAACGACGATGGACGAATAACTAGAGAAGGTATCGATAACACCAACGAACCAACACACACGCGTTAAATAAAAGTGTTTAGACACAACTTGTGTAACTTGACGTGTGTCTCTCTTTCTCTCTCTATTTCTCTCTCTCTCTCTCTTTCTCTTTGTCTGTATTTCTGTATGTCTGTCTGTCTGTCCGTGCATTACATCGATTTTATTTTAATTTATTTTACTTTTCTTTTTTTTTTCTTTTTCATTTTCTTTGTTGTTTATTTCTTTTTTTTTCAAGTTGGTTTTGTATATATAAAGTTTCAACGCCTCTAACTGGACTATTATGGAAATGTTTCTAATTGGATGATGATGATTATTATTATTATTGTTGTTGTTGTTGTGAAATTTTATTTTTATTTTTATAATTATTTTTATGTTAACTTAAATAACCGTTTTTTTATTATTATTTATTATATCGAATCGAAAGATACGAAGAGTGGCTATTATTATTATTATTGTTGTTGTTGTTGTTGTTATTATTATTACAATATTAAATTTTTTTTTTATTGGACAAATTAGGAAATATATATATATATATATATATATATATATATATTTTTTTTTTCATCATTATAAAACAATAAGATTGCGAAATACTCATTCACATTTTTTCTTTTACACTTTCGTCGCGATAAATAAACTAGAGTGGAATCAATAATAGAACATAATAAATAATATATATATATATATATATATATATATATATATATATATATATATTAATATTCTTCCTCGGAATTTTTCTTTTTTTTCTACGAATTAATTACCGCAGGAGAAAGTATTTTACTAGGTCCTAGAGGACTTTTGCCCGTTTTTCTTTATTTCTTGTTTCTCTTTTCCTTTTTCTCTTTCGTTTTTATTTAGAAAAAATAAAACAAATACACACACACACAAACACACACGTACGCACACGGATATTCATTTAATCGATATGCATACGCGTGTGTGTGTGTTCACATGTGTAGTCACGTGTGTGTTCACATGTGTGTTCGCACATATACGTGTGCGTGTATTCGTGTGTTTGTGCGCATATATCTGCGTGTGTGTGTGTGTGTCTACGTATTGGAGACCTTCGTTTGATCGAGAACACATCGAGTGTGTCATTCTAGTGGAAAAACCGAAGCTCGTTTGCTCGTTCGCTCGCTCGTTCGCTCGCTCGTTCGCTTTGACGAATCCGAAACGAACGGATATGAATAGGCCAGCTGCTGGTGCTACTGCCGGTGCTAAGCCGCATTGTTAAATATTTCCACGTGCCACCCGAATGGTTCCCCCACCCCCGCTCCCACAAATTTACGAGCTAAGGGAGGACACGCGCGTGCAGGTATTTCAATCCTATTATCACGGAAATGCCCGAAGAGCGTGGGTTACTTCCGTTTACGTGACCGATCAATTAAATTTTCCCCCTACCACCCCACCAGCACCACCCCCTCCTCTTTCTCCTTCCGATGATTTAGGCGGGAAAACGAAACAACCGAAAAGGAAAAAGAAAAAGAAGAAAATAAGAAAAAAGGATAAAAAAGAAAAGAAAAGAAAAAAAAAATAAGAAAAAAGAAGAGGCGAACGTACGAAAAATTCTGTCGAGGAGAAGAAGAGAGAAATAAAGGGAGGAGGAAGGAGAATGTAAAAGAAGAAAAGGAAGTTAACGAAGGAAAAATTCTGCTGGGAAAAAAAAAGAAAAAAATAAATAAATAAATAAATAAAGGAAAAAAAAGTGGAGAAAGGAAAAGAATAATAATAAAAAAAAAAAAAAATGAAAAAAAAAATAGAGAGAAGAAATAAAGTTCATTCAATTCCCTTTCTCTTCCATTCGTTCATTCGTTCATTCATTCATTTGTTCATTCGTTCGATCGATCAATCATTCATTTACGTGAATGAAGTAAATAATCGAAAGTCGATATTTAAAAATATCGAGTCACGACTGTTAGCCAGTTACATTCGCCGTAACGACAATTTTTTTTTTTTTTTTTTTTTTTTTTTTTTTGACAAAAAGAAGAAGAGGAAGAGAGAAGAAATAAAAAAAGAAAGAAATAAAAAAAAAGGACAAATAATAAAGGTATGCTCGAAGGTCACGTGTGCATCAACGTACGGTTCACGCCTCGTCAAAGAAAAAAAAAAAAAAAAAAAAGAAAATATAAGAGAAGAAAAAAAAATGAAAGAAAGAAGAAAAAAAAAAAGGAGAAGCAAAAGCAAAAGAAGAGGAATAAAAAAATGATGATGGTGATGATGATAATGATGATAATAATAATGACAAAGTGGGAGTAAAATACAACGAGGGTGAA
>OU427014.1:2354510-2357010 GCA_911387935.1 Dolichovespula saxonica
CTCCCAAGATCGTTTCATTCAACGTGAAAGCGATTAAAAACGAGCGTCGGACATTTATTTCATAAGAAGAAACATAATCGAATGCAAGGAAATAATGTATATTTAACGGTGCCGTCGGTGTTAGCACGTGCGCGCATGAGCGTGTGCATGCGTGTACGTGTATGTTTGTGTTCGTGCGTGTACGTGTGTGTGTGTGTAAGTGTGTAAGTGTGTGTTGTTATCGGATCTGAAAGAATTCCATAACAAATTGCATCTTGTAACGAAAGCTGTCGCGACAAAGCGAGGTCACGCTTCTCTCGAAAGAACGTATTTTATTGTTTTTTCTCTTTTTTTTTTTTTTTCTTCCTTCTTTAATTTTAATTTAAACGTTTCTCGCGGACGAATCGGACTTTTCCCTTTGCCCCTCCTTTTCTCTCTTTCCTTCTTCTTTTTCGTGTTTTTTTTTTCTTTTCTTTTTTTTTCTCATTTATTTTCCTCGTTTTCCCTTCCCCTCGCTTGTATACGAAGAAGTAACGAATATGGGAATTAATACGGACGCACTTTTATTATCGTCGTTCATAAAAAAAAAGAAAAAATAAATAAAATAAAAAAATTAAAAAAAAAAATAAAAAAAAATAATAAAAAAAAAAATATATTTGCAAATATGTGGTCGCCTTTTACGAACTTTTCGTTCGTATCAATAATCTTTCCGTCTGAAGGAATGAAAGAATAAAAGATTGAGAGAATGAGAAGAAAAAAAGAAGAAGCATAACAAAAAATAAAAAAAATAAAAAAATAAAAAGCCAAACGAAAGGAAATATTATCTCTCTCTCTCTCTCTCTCTCTCTCTCTTTCTCACGACGGTCGCAAGTTTTTCTATAAAATATTTATTCTATCGTTTCCGTGAAAAAAGAAATAATAATGAAAAAACAAAAAAAGAAAAAAAAAAACAAAAAACAAGAAAAGAAAAAAAAACAAGAAAGAGAGAGAGAAACATACCGATAATATTTATGCTAATCGATTAACGCGGGACGGAAAGAAGAGCGAGTAGTCGAAGTTATGATTAAATTAAGACACGTCGTTGCTTTCTTTAGTTGCGAAGTATAATAAACGTTTCGTAGGAAGCACACGCGACGTTCTTTCTCCAACGGGTTCTTTTTTTTCTTTTTTTTTCTTTTTTTTTTCTTTTTTTTTTCTTTTTTTTGTTACTTTTCCATCGAGGTAGAAACGAGGGGAAGAAAGGGAAGAAACAAAAGAAGGATAGGGAAATGATACAAGAGGAAGGGAAAAAAAGAAAGGAACGAAAAAAAAAAAGAACGGGAGAAAAAAAAAATAAAAGAAAAAAAAAAGAGAAAGAAAAAGAGAAAAACAAGTCGAGGAAGCGAAAGCGAGTCGCCTTAACTCCGCCCTCTTTGCTTATACCACCGACCACCCACCCCCCTTACACCCCCTTACCATCTAACCCTAGAACCCCTACCCTGTCCACTAGCCACCCCCTCGTACGAACTTGTATCGTGCTAACGATTATTTCCCATATATTCGTTCTTTATACCTTCGTCAATTTCCTCCACATATTTCCTGTGCTTGTATATAAAAAGGGAGGTAGAGAGAGAGAGAGAGAGAGAGAGAGAGAGAGAGAGAGAGAGAGAGAGAGAGAGAGAGAGAAAAGAAAAAAAAAATAGGATCGAATCGTTGAAAATTTATTCATTTATTCGTTCCAATTCCATTTTCTATGGAATATCTTTTCTATTATCAACACACCTCATTAATAAATTAGATTTACTAAATAGGGGTTGGTATTTATTTAATACTTTACCTTTTTACATTCGCAAGGAAGCCTTGCTTGTTTCATTATTATTATTATTATTATTATTATTATTATTATTATTATTATTATTATTATTATTATTATTTATATTTATAATTATGTATTTGTGTATTTATTTTATTTTTATTTTCTCTTTTTACTTCTCTTTCGTATGAAAAAATTATTCAGAACCTAAAGTTTTATTTAGAACCGATTCTCTGTTTTTCTTTTATTTTTTTATTTTTGTTTGTTTGTTTGTTTCTCGCAATAATTCGTTCACAAATATAGGGCTGATCTTTCGCCTGAACAAAAACTTGTGTTTTCTATTTCTTCTTAATCTTATCTTCTTCTTCTTTTCTTTCTAATTCCCGAATAGAAAATAATTATGCAAAATATTTTTGTTCACAAATATGAATAGATAAAGAAGAAGAAAAGAAAAAAAAAAAAAAAAGAATTAACTGTTTTCATATCGCGTTATATCTCGACTGTCTCTCGTATCGCAGATCATAAATCTTTAATAACAAGTACATAAATAAATAAATACATAAATAAATAAATAAATTAGTTGTATATAAAATAAATGTAAAAAGAATTTACGAAAAAGAAAAAGAAACGAAAAGAAAAAGAAGAAGAAAGAAAGAAAGAAAAGAACGGAACGAAATAAGAGGAAGAAGGAAAGAAAGAAATAAATAAAGAAATAAATAAAGAAATGAA
>OU427014.1:2362010-2369510 GCA_911387935.1 Dolichovespula saxonica
AATTTTAAGATCGATCGATTGGAACGTGTCCATTGATTAGTTTCATCGTTTACGGTTTTAATTAACGTCATAATTTTATCTTACATTTTTTTTTTTTTTTAATTTCTTTTCTCTATTTTTTTTTCTTTTTTTTTTTTTATATAAAATACGTAAAAAAATATTAGCGCGAAACTGTCGTCACGCTTCGAGCTACATTTAATTGATTCTGTTAATTATTATTTTACCCATGTTAATCGTTTTTCTCTTTAGATATATATATATTTTTTTTATATATATATACATATACATATATATATATATATATATATATATATATATATATATATATATATATAAAATACGTAATATAAAATTTCAGTGCGCGGAGTAGTTAGAATAATTCGTTGTTTTTTTTCTCCCTTTCTTTTTTTCGAAATAATAATTTCTAAATTTTTAATCACACGCACGCATGCATACAAACGCTATTGATGTACCAATCATTGTTAATACTTTTATAAATTTTTATTGTTAATATTCAAGCTTGTGTCCGTGTAATTTGTCGAACAAATAAAATTGTTCCCGATTGATTAATATTTAAGAAAAAAAAAAAAAAAAAAAAAAAGAAAAAGGAAAAACTTACATACATAAATGTAAGTTTTACGTACGTACATACATACACGCATAAATACACGAACACACGATATAAATTTCTCAAGGCAACTTTATTCGCGTTACGTCCCTGACGTCTAATACCACAAAATCGATATTACTGGCCGCTGCCACCGCGACAGATAAGATAACGAAGGGTATCCTATCTTGTGTTTCTATTTTATATTCGATACGTTGGTCAATTTTAATTTTCATTCTACAAAAGCTCGATCAATTAACGCAACGCGGATAATTAATAATAAAGGAGGAAGTATAAAAAAAAAAAAAAGGAAAAGGAAATGAAGAAGAAAGGAGAAATTATCCTTTCGACGTTTGGAAAAAAAGAAAATAGAAAAAAAAAAAAGGAAAATTTTCGTGAAAATCGGAAGTACGCTTTCGCAAATATTTACGAGACGATATAGAACGAATTTTCATTTTTTTTTTTTTTTTTTTTTTTTTTTTTTAATTACGAAGAGAACAAAAAAAAAAAGAAAACGGCTCCGTCGTTTCTTAATGTAGAAAAATGAAATGAAAGAAAAAAAAAAGGAAGATTAAAGGAAAGAGAAAAAAAAAATACAAAGATTACACGCTCTAATCACTTTTCCAATCGTTATGTAAATTGTGATATATTAAACATGTTATTAAAAATTTATTTGTCAATATTAAATAATTTTTTTGTTTCTCTTCGTTCTTTTTTCTTTTTTTTTTTTTTATATATTTAGCAGGGGAAACAAACTTCAAATGTCATGCAACGAGTAATATTTGATATCGCGTTAAAATTGATGACACTTATGGCGTAAAAAATTAGGCCAAATGATTAGTAACAAATTAAAACAGGGGAATATTATTATCGCGGTGAACGAGCGATGACAGGTTGAGAAAATAAACGAATAAATAAAAAACAAAAGAAAAAGTAAAAAGAAAAAAAAAAAGAAGAAAAAGAAAAAATAACAGAGAACCACTCGCGCTTATATAAAATGCATAAGTGATAAATTTTCTAAGATTTGATAAAAATAATTTGGATTTTTCGTAGCCACCAGATTGGGTACCCCCAGAATTGTTAGACATGGTTGCCGGAGATAAGGCTCGTTGCATGGAGGAACATGGTACAACGCAAGGTAAGCGATTTAAAAAAAAAAAAAAATAAAAAAAAAAAGTAATAAATAAATAAATAAATAAGTAAAGAAATGGCGGACAAAAAATTGACGAATATTTCTCGGAAGATCAATTATAAAAAAAAAAAAAGATTAAATAAATAAATAAATAAATGGCGTATAAAAATCGACGAATATTTTTCTCGAGATCAGTTATACAAAAAGAAATAAAAAAAATAATTAAATAAATAACTCGATAAATAAATGGCGTGTAGAAGAATCGACGAATATTTTTCGCGTGGTCAATTAAAAGGAAAAAAGAAAAAATAAATAAATAAATAAATAGTCAAATGGCGAATAAGAATAACCTAATGATTTTTTTTTAATTCTTTTTTTTTTTTTTTTTTGTTGGACAGCTCTGATCGATCAAGTAAACGATGGAAATTTGGTGAACGATCGAACGCTATCCTGCTACATGTTCTGCCTCCTAGATGCTTTCAGTCTGGTAAATTCGATCTTTGATCTAATCTTCCTCTTCCGTTTGTTTGTTTGTTTTTTTTTTTTTTTTTCTTTTAGCCGGTTTCTTACACGTATACATATATTTATTTATTTATTTATTTATTTATTTATTTATTTATAGGTGGACGAAGAAGGTAATTTAGAAGCGGAAATGTTGCTGGGATTCTTGCCGGAAAATTTGGTGGCGATGGGTACCGATATTCTCAACGCCTGTGCCAAACAGGGTAAATATTTGTTTCGATATTACTTATTTCTTTGAAAAAATAAAAAAAAAAAAAATAAATAAATAAATAAATAGTAAAAGACAAAAAAAGTAAGATCGTGTAAACGTACATTAACGAAAATAATTAACTACTATCTCCAATACGTTTTTCATCGACGAACGAACGAACAAAAAATAAAACATAAGAAAAGATGAAATTACAAAAACAATTAGAAAGAGAGAGAGAGAGAGAGAGAGAGAGAGAGAGAACGAAAATAAATTTTAAAACTTTTAAATAACTTTTATTTTCGATCTTTATATTTTCCTATTGTCATATATACTTAACAGATAATATTATATATAATCCCATTGGAGTTTCATATTGATAAAGTTTAAAAATAATTGGAAGTAATAAACAATAATAAAAAAAAGAAAGGGATCGAGCAAAAAATACAAAAAAAAAAAGATAGAGAAAGATGAAAAAATTCACAAATTTATCACTGCGTTTCATTGTCGTCATATATTTTTTCTCCTTCGTTTTCGCTTTAAGCGCAATTTTTTTTCGATCAATCAGACGGAGCCGATGGTTAAAAAGGAAAAAAGAGAAAAAATATTTACGCGAAGAGAGAGAGAGAGAGAGAGAGAGAGAGAGAGAGACGAAAAAAAATTCACAAATTTATCACTGCGTTCGATCGTTGTCATATATTTTTTTCCCTTCCTTTTTGTTTCATGCACAACGTTTTTTTATTCTTTTTTTTTTTTTTTTTTTTTTTTTGGATCAATCAGACGGAGCGGATGGCTGCGAAAGGGTGTTCAACGTTGCGAAATGCGTCCAACAAAAAATTCCCGAGGTAAATACACTTTTTCTTTGTTTTCTATAAACACACACGCGCGCGCACACCGCGCGCGCGCGCTCACTCATGCAACGCAAAACTATTTCTGATTCGCTACATTCGCCTACGATAAAAAACGAGAAACAAAGGGACGAAAAAAAAGGGGTAACGATCGTAAAAAAAAAAGAAACGTAAAAAAAAAAAAAAGGAACAATTCGATCCTTTTGCTTTTTTTTTCCTCCTTTTTTGTTTTAATTGAAAATAAAAAAAAAAAAAGATTTATATACCTTTCCTTTTCAGTTATGGTTCATGGTTTAAAAAAACGGAGAACGCTACGAAAACGGGAGGGAGGCAAATGGGGGTGAAGCATAAACCCCCTGAAAACTACTTAACGATTATCATAAGTATTATTTTTCTTTTTTTGTTTCCTTCTTCTTTCGTTTGCTTCCTTTTTTTCCCTCTTCTTTTTTTTTCTTTATTTTTTTTCTTTTGTTTTTTGTTCCGATCAAAATCGGAAAAATTCGATGAGAAGTCGCCAAATAAAAAGGAAAGAGAAAGATAGAAAGATACGAAAAAAAGAAAACGAAGCGGCGACTCGTCGATAAATTTAAATTAACGAATGATTTAAATCTTCTCACATGTACACACGATCGTATTATGTAACAGTAGTTGTCACTTGAGAAATAAAGTAACAAGAAAAAAAAAAATAAAGAATGCAAAAAAAAAAAGAAATGAAAAAGAAAATAAAAAAAAAAAAAAAGAAAAAAAAACAACAGGAAAATAAAATAAAATCGACGAAAAAAAAAAAAAGAATCAATAAAGTAGAATTTCTACGGTTCTACGTTTGTTCAATCAAAATTTCCTTTAATTATTATTATTGTTATCGTTATTGTTATTATTGTTATTATTATCGTCATCTCTATTTCTATCTCTGTCTATATATCTCTTTTTCTAATCAATTTACACGCGTGCATTTGACATTTGTTTGCTGGATTATCGAGTTTTGTCAGATTATTTTTCATCGATAATTTCATATTTAATCTCGTATTAATTATTATTGTTGTTGTTGTTGTTGTTGTTGTTGTTGTTGCTATCGTCATTGACAAAAACGTAGAATTTATTGAGTAGAACGATCGTTCGCGAGAAAACGAATGATTACCCGGCTATCATTTATCTAATCCATGTAGAATTTTCCATCCAGAGTGTGTAATTAGAGATGAAAATACGTAGTGCAGTATTTTATATCCGGTTATAATAATACCACCAATCTTCTTGACATTACGGAACTACGAACCGTTTCGTATAATCAACTCCGTTGATATTGTTTCTTCGTTCAACGAAAAAAAAAAAAAAAAAAAATAAAAAATAAAAATAAATGAAGCAAAGTAAAGTAAAGTGAGGGAGAAAAAAAAATAAATAAATAAAAATTACCTCGAATGCGAATAAAACTTTTTAACGAAATATAAATATAAATATAAATATAAATATAAGTAAAAATAATAACCGGTCTAATAGTTGAGACATTTATATTTACTTTTATTTCTCTTATCGCATATCGATATTATATAATTGTTATTGTTTATTAATAGTAAAAATTAATTATTGATATGCCAAAATTAGTAATAATTCTCTGATCAATTTATATTGCTTTTTTATAATAATAATAATAATATATATATGAGTATATATATATATATATATATTATTTAATATTTAATGATCAAAGTTAGTTTCATTTTCGAACTTCTATTATATTTCAAACTATTATTACTCAGACTTATAGGATTAAAGGATCGTATTAGATACGACTGGATAACTTTTCTAAAGTCATTAACGATCTGAGCATGATACTTTATATATATATATATATACACACACGTAGTTTATTTCATCTTCAAAAATGAGAGAAAAAGAGTAAGATTAAGAGTAGGAATAAAAGAGAGAAAAGATAATACAATTTCAACTCCCATAAAGCATAAGGCAACAGAAATTATGAGCATTATCGATACAATAAATAATTAATTATAATTAATTAGAAGATATTAATTTCAATGATGTTCGATAATAATTGATCCGTAGATCAAGAAAAAGGAAGGATAATAATTAATTTTAATCGATGGCTATTTTAAGAATCGCACGATCACGAATAAGAGAAAATAACGAAAAGAAACTTTGCTAGGTAACGTTTTATATATTATTATATTTACATATAATAATATATATATATAAATATATATATACTTACATTTAAATAATGACCATTACTTTATTTATTTATTTATTTATATCCCTCTTAATTTTTTCTACGTTCGAGAAATGATCTATCGATCCTATATACGAAACAATCGAATAATTAAACTATTGAACTACATTATGCAACAACCAATTATTACTTAACATAATTATCCAACAATTAACTACAAATGCTGGTGCAATAACGTAGAAAAATTTGCCATGCTGTTTTATCGACGTGCTGTCATTGCAAAAATGAAGCGAACGAAAGTAAAAAAAAAAAGAACGAAAAAAAAAAAACAAATAAAAGGAGGAACGATTCCGAGCTTGCAGGAACGAATTGGCGAATGATTGAGGAACAAAATAAGAAATATCCATTCTTTTCTGGTACGAGAAAACCGGAAAAAAAAATTAAAATAATAAAAAAAAAAAATAAAAAACGAACAAAATTAAGAGAAAAAAAAAACGAAAAAAAAAAGATGAAACAAAACGAACAAATAAACGATTAATCCCAAAAAGAGAAACAATAAGAAGAAGAAGAAGAAGAAGATGATGATGATGATGAGAAAGAAGAAACAAAAAAAAAAGAGAAGAAGAATCAAAATAACACAGAAGTAAAAAAAAAATAAAAAACAAAAAAAAAAAGGAACAGCGAGCGTGCCGTGATTTATGTATGCATTTATGCATGTATGCATGTATGTATGTATGCATGTATGTATGTATGTCTCCCCCCCCTCTCTCTCTCTCTTTCTGTCAATCACAAAAATAAAATAAGACGAGAGAAAAGACAGAGAGTGAATTGTATGAGACAACAACAATAACAACAATAATAATAACAACAGTGATGTTGCTGGTGTCGGTGTCGGTGTCGGTGTTGATGGGTGATGACGAGAATAATAATAATAATGACAATGACGATGGTGATGACGATGGTGATGACGATGATCATCCAATACCTTAAGATCGATCGAATGAACGGCGCCAGTGTGTTGCGAAGGATGATGCTCCTTCGTGTCGTTGGTACAGTTAGCATTGTTGTTAACGTTAGGCAATGAACCTCCTGCACGAAACTGATTGCCCAGGTTAATGTGAAGATGCTTGCCGGTTGACTGGGGAGGACTGGCACCGGCACTCTTGACGGAGAGAGGGACGGCATCCGGGACGCCAGATCCCGTGGGACTCGCACCAACCGAACTGCTTGCCGACGCGACCTAAGTAGCCAAGAGTCCGTCTCTTTGACAAATCGCTTAATCGAAATAAGCGATATTATCTTCTTCCAAGCACGATTACGAATCGAGAACTAACTGACGTTATACGGGGACCATGATTCTCGACAAAATTTCATTTTACACGCGAGCTGGTAATAGGGTTTTGGTGGGAGAGTAGTTCGGGGAGGGGATAGGGTAGGGTAGGGTAGGGTTCAAGGGTCGGAGGGTAAGGAAAAATTATTTTTATTTTTCTTTTTTTTTTTTTCGGTTATTTTCGTTTGTTTTCTCTTCTCTCTCTCTCTCTCTCTCCCTCTCTCTCTGTCTCTCTCTGTTTTTGTTCTTTATTTATTAATTTATTTATGTATTTATGTACGCATGTATTTATTTATTTAATAATTTATTTATGCATTTATGTATGTATGTATGTATTTATTTATTTATTTTTTTATTTTATTTATTTATTTATTTATTTTTTTTTTTTTTTTAATTACCTTTCGTTCGATTCTCTAGAAAATATTGTATCGAAATTTCTCTTTCGAATCTTTTCTTTTTTTTTTTTTTTTTACATTTCTTTAGGTACTTTTTCTTTTTTAGAATTGATTCTCAACTCTTAGAAAAGATCCTTCTTTCCTTCTTTTTTTCTATTTTTCTATTTTTCTATTTTTTTATTTTTTTATTTTTCTTACTTTCTTTCCCTTTTTGTTTTTCTTTTCTCAGAGAAAAGATTTTTATTTCATCCCTTTCAAATCTCGCGAAATAATAATTAATTGAAAATTTTTCTTTCC
>OU427014.1:2374510-2394510 GCA_911387935.1 Dolichovespula saxonica
ATAAAAACAGATAACAAAATTATAATTAACAATAATAATAATAATAGTAGTAGTAGTAATAATAATAATGAATAATAGTAATAATAATAATAATAATAGTAATAATAATAATAATAATAATAATAATAATAATAATAATAATAATAATCATAATAATAATAAAATTAATAATGATCTGAACTAACCCACGATGTTCACCTATCGACATAAAACTACCAACCACCTTACGCTTTCAACGAACGAACGGATAAAAATCAAACGAAAAATAAGTAAAGAAGTAAAAAAAGTAAACGAAAGATAAGTAAAGAAAAAAAAAAAGAAAAAAAAAGTCTAACGAAACAAGGCGATCCTTCGTGAAACATTAAAACGTAACAATATACGCTTAAGGTCAACGAAACGGACGGTTCTTCGTCGATCAAATGACGTAGTAACATAATCGTCAATAACAACAAAAACAACGATGAGAACGACGATGAGAACGACGACGACGACGACGACGACGACGAAGACGACAAAAACAAAAACAAAAACAACGACGACGACGACGACATAGGAAAATATTGTACAACGCGACGTTATCGCCATTTCTCTCTCTCTCTCTCTCTCTCTCTCTCTCTCTCTCTCTCTCTAAATCTATCTATCTATCTATCTTTATCTCTGTATCTCTCACCATCCCATTCCCTCTTCGTCCTTAGCAATGTAGGAGACATAAACCCCATCGAAGATAATAAAATAAAATACAATGAAATAAAATGAAATAAAATATCAAAAAAAAAAAAAAAAAAAGAAAACAATTTGAATTGAATTAAAACAAAACGAAATTAAATTACAATGAAATAAAATATAATGATGTAAGATAAGATGACAAAATAAACTAATTACCGAACAAAACGATATAAGATCGTTATGAAATGAAGTAAAATGAAACGAAATAAAATGAAATAATGTACAACAAAAATTGAACAAAACAGAATTAAATTACATTGAAGTAAAGCGACATGAGGTAAAATTATAATGAAATAAAATACGAAAAAAAAAAAAAAATAAGTGAAATAAAAAGTAAAACAAAATTAAATGAAATAAAACGAAATGATATTACAACGAAACGAAACGAGATAAAATCGAACGAAATTATGACGAATTAAAAAACTAGATGATATAAAACAAAATTATAATTAAATTAAACGAAAAGGGAATAAGACGAGATTGTAATGAATTGATACGAGATAAAATAAAACAAGATTGTAATGAATTGATGCGAAATGAAATTAAACAAAATTACGATGAATTGAAACGAAATGTAATAGGATTTAAATTACGTCGAAACGAAACGAAATGAAACGAAATGAAATAAAATAAAATTATGATAAAACGAAATGAAACGAAATGAAATAAAATAAAATTATGATAAAACGAAATGAAACGAAATGAAACGAAATGGAACGGAATGAAATCAAAAATAAAAGAATTACGCCCGTTTAGTATCTCGTGTCGTCGTACTTTCAGAAAGAAAAAGAGAGAAATAGAATGAGAGAGAGAGAGAGAGAGAGAGAGAGAGAGAGAGAGAGAGAGAGAGAGAGAGAGAGAGAGAGAGAGAGAACGAACGAAACAACGCGCTTTTTATTGCATCGAATCGCGTGGGATCGGATTGGATCGGATCACGTCGTGTCGCGTCGCGGTACGCGGCGCTTACGGACATGCCAAAAAGCACGTTCTTTTCGTTGTCGAGAGAGAGAGAGAGAGAGAGAGAGAGAGAGAGAGAGAGAGAGAGAGAGAGAGAGAGAGAGAGAAAGAGAGAGAGAGAGAGAGAGAAAACACGCATTTGCACGCTCGACCGTATACAATCCCACCGAATATATAATTTTATTTACTATACTATTATTACTACTACTACTACTACTGCTTGCTTTACTAACATCTCCTCCTCCTACTCTCTCTCTCTCTCTCTCTCCACCTTCTCCTCCTCATTCTCTTCTCTAACCAATAAACTAACATATAAGTAGTAACCGAATAAGTATATGTAAGTAAATAAGTATTAAGCTTCTACGAGCATGTACATATGTATATGTATCTGACTAATATGTATCTATGTACGTATAAATATATATATATATATATGTACACGTATAGATATGTATGTACACACATACACATATACATACATATATATATATATATATACACACGACTGTGAAATGAAGCTGCACATTGTGCGCATAAAACGTAGTCTCGGTATGAGAAAAGAAAAAGAAAAAAGAAATAAGAAAAAAGAGGAAGAAGAAGAAGAAGAAGAAGAGAGCGAACGAGCGAAAGAGAGAGAGAGAGAGAGAGAGAGAGTGAGAAAGAGAGAGAAAGAACGTAAACAAGAAGCTTCTTCTCTCTCGCTCGCTCGCTCCTCTCCATCTCCCTTTCTCACTCCTCTTCTTTCTCTCTCACTCTCACTCCTTCTCTCTCTCTCTTTCTCTCTCTCTCTCTCTCTCAGAAAACGTTCTCAACGTTCTTCGTAACGTAACGTGTAAGTTAGACAGAGAAAGACTTATATGGAAAAACATTGAAGTAAAGAACAGGAAAGAAAGAAAGAAATAAAGAAAGAAAAAAGAAAGAAAGAAAGAGACAGAGAAAGAGAAAGAGAAAGAGAGAGAGAGATACAGAGAGAGAAAGAGAGAAAGAGAGAGAGAGAGAGAGAGAGAGAGAGAGAGACTGTCCCTTAAGATAAGGACCTACTGTGATTTCCTTACTCTGCTCGTGACGTCCGATACTTCTCGCATGATCGCCTCGAATGCTGCCGTTTCCTGCGCCTCCTTCTGGTTGAGCAAGGCAATCTTTTCACTGAATTTCCGTGGATTCGCCATGATGGCTCTCTCTCTCTTAGCGGCCGCCACTGGACTTTTCCGAGAGACCGGACTACACCAACACACACACAACAACAACACACTAGGAGATTGCTAATATACACCGACGAGTAGAGAGACACGAGCGAGGGACAGAGAGAGACAGAGAGAGACAGAGAGAGACGGAGAAAGATAGATGGAAAGAGTGAGCGAGTAAGAACGAAAGAGTGAGAGTGAGTGAGAGAGAGAGAGAGAGAGGTGGGGAAGAGAAAGAGAAAAGAAGAGAGAAATTGAAAGAGTGAGAGAGAGAGAGAGAGAGAGAGAGAAACACCAACACACTCGTCTCCCAACGTTCTTTTACAATCCACGGTGGTGGTGAACGCGACGAGTCGTCGACGTGTGCGCGTTTCCCCTGCGCGTTTTTCCCCTTTTCTGTCCCTTAACCCTTTCCCCCACCCCTCTCCACCCCCTACACCCCTAAACCCCACCAATTTCCACCCGTTCCCTACTCTCTAACTCCACTCCGTTCTACTCTCTTTCTTTCACTTACTCTCTTACTCTCTTTCCCTCTCTCTCTCTCTCTCTCTTACTCTCTTACTCTCTTACTCTTTCTGTCTCTCTCTCTCTCTCTCTCTCTCTCTCTCAGAGTCTCGATCACTCACTCACTCACTCACTTTAAAGGAACCTCCTCCTTTTCATCGACGCACTATTAAAAAGGGGGAGGAACGTAGGGGGATGGATGGATTGATGGAGGGAGAGAGGGTGGGAGGGAGGGAGGGAGGGAGGGAGTGCGAGAGAAGAGGAGACACCACTAACTTTTTTCTTATATACGTATGTACACAAGCCGTAAGCAAGAGCACGACGACGACGACGACGACGACGACGCACCCACACACACACACACACACGCACGCACGCACGACGCGGCGCACGCACGGAGGAGATAGAGAGAAACACGCACGATTCACGCACGCACGCACGAACGAACGAACGCACGCAAGTAAAAGCGAGTAAGCAAGCAAGCAAGCAAGCTCGCGCGAATTCACGGACGCGAGAGAACACACACGCGCGCGCGCTCTCGTCGATACCGAACACTACTAAACACACCACCACCACCACCACCACCACCGAGTTCGTTCGTTAAGCTCACTCGCTCGCTCGCTCGCTCGCTCGCTCAAACGTTTTCTTTTCTCTCTTTCTTTCTTTCTCTTTCTCTATCTCTATCTCTATCTCTCTCTCTCTCTCTCTCTCTCTCGTAGTCCGTCGTACGTTTGTTAACTAGCTAGCTAAGCTAGCTAGCTCGCTCCCTCGCTCGGCTCGGTTCTATTCGGCTCCGTTCGGCTCGCTCCGCTCAGCTTCGCTCAGCTCGGCTCGACTCAGCTTAGCTTAGCTTAGCTTAGCTTAGCTTAGCTTGCTTTGCTTTGCTTTGCTATGCTTTGCTTTGCTTACCTTCGGTCAAGCTCAACCTCTCTACTCTCTTTCTCTTTCTATTTTTCTCTCTCTCTCTCTCTCTCTCTCTCTCTCTCTCTCTCTCTCTCTCTCTCTCTCCCTTTCGTTCGTTCGTTCGTTCGTTCACTTTTCAAATCCGTAACCGACTGCCTTCTCGATGGCACTGACGATCCACTACGATACCCTAAATTATGCGGCACTGCGCGCCACACGTTACGCGCAGCAACACCATTTTCGCGGGCCCATTGGTCGACATCGTTTCGGACATCGACAGCGCCCTCACCGTTCGTTTATTAACGATCAGAGTACACACGTACGACACGTATACACGTGTACGTACGAATATACACGTAAACGCACATACGCACACGATCGTTCTTTGGAATTAATAATTCGTCGTACCGTCGCGTCGGTAATATAGATAACTTTCTAATCTACGAGTGAAAATATTTTTTGCGATTTATGGATCGTTTCGAGTTGGGAGAGGTTTTTATTATTCCTTTTTTTTTTTTCTAAATCATTTATAATAATCTTCGTCCTACGAACGTAAGAACACGTTTAATCCGCGATAATCTACGATTAGCCAGCCAAAGATTGTTTTCTTTCGTTTCTTGATTTTTTTTTTTTTCTTTTCTTTTCTTCGAATACGAGATACTCGCGTACGATTGGTGGAAATGTTTCGATCGTTTCCATTGGTCCTTCTTCTCGAACAGTCTGCGTCACGTGTTCTTCGATTTGGTAAGACGTAATTTATCGGTAAGGCAGATCTCCTTCGAGTACAGAGAAAATATTTGATTTATTTGGAAGACCAGACGAATTTTCATTGCGGTGTATGTATGTATGTATGTATGTATGTATGTATGTATGATGTATGTATGTATGTATGTATGTATGTATGTATGTATGTATGTATGTATGATGTATGTATGTATGTATGATGTATATATGTATGTATGTATGTATGTATGTATGTATGTATGTATGTATGTATGTGTATGTATGTATGTATGTACGTTGTTGTGATTCTTTAATGACGATGATTTTGTAATAATAATTCTTGATTCCGATTGGTCAAAATATTTCATTACAGTCGTTAGATGACACGGAATATGCGTTTGTCGTTAAAGATCTTTCAGAAAGATATTTCATTACGTCGATTTTAAGACATAAGCGATATTATTACGAATGCTTTTAATTTTTGTACTGTTAGATTTTCGGAAAGAGCAACTTGTCAATATTTAATTGATATCTCTCACTTTCATGTATTTAATCGAAAGATACAATTTAACCTTACAATCCAATATTTTGTATAAACGAACGTTATTATCTTGAGAATATATATGTGTATATATATATATATTTTTTTTTGTATTTTAATAAAAAGAAATTAAAATATTTCTTACATAAAATAACTACAAAATCTTTATCTTCATATTTTCATCATGCAACAAAGTAACCTCCTTTCTCTATTTCTTTTTCTTTACTATCTAATAATGTGTCTTTTCTTTATTTTTATTCATATTTATTTTCTTTTTTTATTCTTATCGATAGTTTTAACTGTTGAATGACGATTACATTAGCTTCATTGTATTTAACGTTGGTTAAGATATTTGATTATCCAATAGGTATCACAGCCCTGGATATAATCTCTTTTAAATGTATAATTGCTTACATGCTTATCGAGTTTCATAAATTTAACCATATTATTTCCAGAAAAGAATTCGTTTAGATTAATGCCTGGTATGTAATGTATAACCATTTCCAATTCTACAGTTTTCTTATCTATAAGAAAATTATATATATATATATATATATATATATGAAACAAAGCGTCTTATTTCAAATATATATAAAACCAATCTGTATTTCTATAACCCAATTCAATTACCTTCCGAACTTATGCATTTGAGATTATAAGGGAAGCACAAAAATATATTCTCCTCGGTCATAGCGATAAGTTTTCTTTGCCCTTCAGTCATTGAGTCTATTCTTGATTTTAATATATCTAATATATTACTATCTACAAGATCGTTCAAAGAATCGTAATCTTTATTGGACAATGCTATGGATACCATCGATGCTGCCTAAAAGTAATTTCATTAATTAATTTTATTACATACAATGGGTAGATCTCAATCAGTCGATCATTCTCAAAAAAACAATATCTTAACTAACTTCGGTATTAATAAGTAATATGATTCGATGCTACGACGTGACGTACAATCATTCAACTTACTTTTTTAGCCGACTCCGTGATATCCCCCAACTTAAACTCGTAATCCTTTATTAGATATGGTATAACAAATTCAAGCCAGCGTATTTTGAAGAAATTGAAAATAGAATATGTGACTATAAAGGGGCCAGGTATGAGCTGTGGAAAAAATTCTTTCTTCTCCTCCTTCTTTTCCTCCTCCTCGTTATGTGAAAAATTTCTACATATTATTATATTTCCTTTGGAGGTTATAGGCGGTAATATTAATTCTTTGGATTTATATCTATTCATTCCCAATATACAATTATTACATGCTACGGATACATACAAGTTTCGTAAATCTAATCGCGATACGGTCCTTTTAATAACGACAGCCAACATTTTTAATTTTTAATAAAAAAACAACGTGCGTTCATTCGTTAGCATCTATTTATATGTAAGCCAACGGTACATGGAATAACGTACACAACATACGATACGTAAGATAATGCCTTCTGTACTCCTCCTTCTCGTCACTTTAAGAGAATCATCCTCATCTTTTCATTAATTACATTCACCTTATCGTAATAAAAATATTCCTTCGTTTCCGTTAAATAAATTAACGATAAGATAGAAAATAAAAATTATAGATACATTTTCGATTTTGATTCGACCTATTGCGAAATCCTTCAAAAAAATATTTAATTTTTATTTAATTAAATATTCTTCGATTTTTAACTATACCTATATGGGATCTTTCGTAAACGTAAACATTTCTTATTTAATCTCGCAATAATGTTTTCGAATTTCCCGCTTCTTTTCCCATTTTATTTTATTTCCTTTCCTTTTCTTTTTATTTCTTTTTCTTTGTCAACAAATTTCGTTTGCTCGAATGTTCGATTTGATTCTGCGCGTACGACCTCACGAATATTTAACGTTCGCGACAATATGAAATATATTTTGATAGTTAAACGTACAATTTAATCAATACTTGTCCAAAATCGATTTGCGCACGTTTCAGTTGCGCCAACGTTGGTAGGACTGCGTCGGGTGTGAAACAATACTGGTTAAGCTCGGTGGAGTCTCGTCGTGCCATTAGTAACGTTGATTCGATCCTTTGTCGATGTGCTTCCTCTCCGAACGCAAGAATTTTTCAACGTTAAAGAAGAGCCATGAGATTAACAAGTAATCTTTTACAAAGAGTGCTAGAATGGTCGAAGAAATATTCGAATTTGCCAGATTCCTACATAGAACGTACTATGCGCCAAGTATGTCGTCGTTCATTTATCAAATTTTGTCCACCCCGAATGAATATTTAATTATATCCCCTCTCTCTCTCTCTTTCTCTTTCTCTCTCATTGTCTCGTTGTTCTCTCTCTCTCTCTCTTTCTCTTTCTCTCTCTTTATCTTTCTCTTTCTCTTTCTTTCTCTTTCTCTCTCTTTCTCTTTCTCTCATTGTCTCGTTCTCTCTCTCTCTCTCTCTCTCATTGTCTCTTTGTTCTCTCTCTCTCTCTCTTTCTCTTTATCTTTCTCCCTCTCTCTCCCTCTCTTTATCTTTATCTTTATCTTTCTCTCTCTTTCTCTTTATCTTTCTTTCTCTCTCTTTCTCTTTATCTTTCTCTCTCTTTCTCTTTATCTCTCTCTTTATCTCTTTCTCTTTATCTTTATCTTTATCTTTATCTTTATCTTTATCTTTCTCTCTCTCTCTCTCTCTCTCTCTCATTCCATATCACGATATATCTGTTACTAGATATCATTGTATCTTTATATTTGTATCGAATTAGGTTTATTGGCGTACACCTCGAGGCAAACCGCAATATCTTCCACGTACCCACGAACGTAAACGTTTTTGGTTTTCCATTAACAAACCATGGACGAATAATTTCAAGATAGAAAATAGAAAAACGAATGGTTTACCTAATCGTGTACATGTAGAGCCTATAAAGAATTGGAGTTTCTTTCGTGGCGACAGGGTAATTAAATATATGTTCATATATATATATATATATATATATATATATGAACATATATATATATATTATATTAACAATTTTATATATATATATATATGTATATATATATGTATATATATATATATATATATATATATATATATATATATAATTGTTTCTTTTCTTCTTCTCTTATATTTCGTAATTTCAGATTGTTATTCTTTCTATCGTTTGTACGACAGCTTTATTACTTTGTTAACCGGTTTGTAGTTCTTGAAATGTACAAAACGTTGTTGTTATTTGTCTCAGGTGGAGATATTAATAGGAAAGGATAAAGGCAAACAAGGTATAGTAAAGGAAATAATACAGGAAAGGAATTGGGTCATCGTGGAAGGTCTCAATACCAAATTGGAGTGTATGGGAAGGACTAAAACGTTTCCTGGGATATACGTTGCCATGGAACAACCGCTGTTGGTTACAACGGATATCGTTTTGGTCGATCCGCACGACTTGTATGTACATTAACTGTGCTTCTACAAGACATTATTTACTGGTCTAATCTTTTATTACATTATAATTTCATTCGTGTCGTTAGAAACGGTACTCAGATAGAATGGAGATATACGGAGGAGGGCGAGAAGGTACGAGTATCGGTTAGAACTGGTAGGATAATTCCGATTCCAGAAACTGCTTTTGAAACGATCGATTATAAGCATCCAAGTCTTTATCTCGATCAAAAGAAGGATACGCCTAAAGAGGAGGTGGCGAAAGTAACGTTCAAAGTAAGCGTTTATCTTGAACGTTTGGTTTGTACGTGAGCCAATCTTCAAATTCAAATTTAATTCTAATACGTTTTCGATTAATTTTAGCCCGCTTTGAAAACCTTCGAAATGGATATTATGGAAAATATGGGTATCAAGGAAGATCGTACACCCAAAGAATCATATTGGTATTAGAGATCATATTGTAAGTAGAGAGATTATATATATATATATATATGTGTGTGTATATATATCGATTGGGATAATTTTTATCAAAATATGATTTATTTATTTATGACACACCGTTTGTCGCAAAGAAAAATGCTATCTCGTTGATTTAGACCCTAGGAAATAATGTTGTTCCTCTTTACAAGATTCAAGCTTTTAGAAAAATATTACAAAAATCCCCCTTTTTACTATATGTCTTTTACCATTATACTATATCTCTTTTATTTATTATTATTATTATTTTTTTTTTTCTTTCTTTCTTTTTCGTTTCTCTTTTATAATAGAAAATACACTGAGACATGGCATTTGTTTATAAATCGCTGTATTTAGATATGTATGTAGAAATTATTTGATAATCGTAAATTGTTAATTAGGATTGAAACGATATCGACTCTTCTTTTTTTTCTTTTTTTTTTTAAGTTAACCATAAATCTAATATTATATTCAATAACCGATCGGAGCACAGAAAAATAATTAATTATAGTTCATCTCGTACTTGACATTTTTTTTTTTTTCATTTTTTTCCTTTCGTTAATTCATCTTATTAAATAACGTCACGCATACATATCACAGTACAATTTTTTACAAACGCACACAGATTCCCCTCACCCAGCCCCCGGGGAACGCTGTTTGAAATTTAAATATGATCCAATATTAATATATATATATATTCCTTAAATTAACACACAACATCTTTATATTATCTATGTCACTTCGTTAAATATTGCTTCACATTTTATATATATATATATATATATATATATATATATATTTCCCCCCATCATCATGATTATTTATTTTTAATTTTTTTGTTTTGTTCTTTTATTTACAAATATTCACCCATTTTGCCTGACAACGAGGATTTAGAGAAGATGCCCGGGGAAAAATTTATACGAATTATAATATTCCCGTTTAATTTTAGTTTTGCCATTTTTTTTTTTTTTCGTTTATATAAAGCATAATAAGCCGTAGAAATAAAAGTTTCCATAACGCAATCGATACGGGTAAACTTTTAATAATTTTTTTCGTTTTTTTAACACATTCGGACGAAAAAGAAAATACGAACGAACGTTTCGCGTTTAGAAGCAACGTAACATGATAAATCATAATAATATTAATAATAATAATAATAATAATAATAATAATAATAATAATAATAATAATAATAATAATAAAAATAATAATAATAATTTTTTAGGTTAACAAGATCTTATAACATATATTTTATTAATTAATAATTATGCAAATCCGTGATGCACTGCGTTATTATGTATTATATATACTCATTGGAGAAACTATTAAGCCGTTTAATCTCTTTATAAGATTGTATAATATATTCTGGTAAAAAGAGAGCCTCTAAGGAGGGTGAGAGAGAAGGGGGGGGGGTTGGCGGTGAATTAGGGGCGGGTAAATTACGGGAGAGGGGGGAGGGGAACTATTGCGAGAAATTATTCAGTATTATTTACTCGTTGCCCGATTAAATCGTTCAACCGAGACGGTAAAAAATAATATGACTCATTTAGCGAGGATTTAGGATTTAAACTATACGAACTATTTAAACGTCGATAGTATTATTGCACTGAGTCAGCACTAATTTCTTTTTTCTTTATCTTTCTTTCCTTTTCTTTATTTCTTTTTTCTTTTTTTTTTTTTTAAGGTCACGCATCGTAACTTTCAAGCAATTAAATGCGTTTTCTGAATCTTCCTTTTCTTTTCTTTTCTATTCTCGATTATTTCAGAAAATATCTTACTTTCTCGTACGTGACATAACCTCAAAAAAAAAAAAACGAACGAACGACTTAAACAAAATAGGTTAACACACACACACACACACACACACACACACACACACACATATATATATATATATATGTATATTATAGGTTATAATAGTTTTTTTTTTTAATAATTCGCTTGTATTCGATCCTCTCGTCTCGATTATAATCGAGAGAACTTATCACGAATCGATATACAGGAGACACGATTGATAATTCTTGACGATCGTTAAATCCCATGACGTGAGAAAAAAAAGAGAACAAAAAAAAAAAAAAAAAAAGAGAAATAAACAAAAAATAGGGGGGGGTGCAGTCCGTTATTATAATTTACTACGTATTCACGAGGACTTGGTGGCAGGGTGCCTGACTAGGAGGTTTACTTCGCCGTCGTGTAATTTTTTCATTAGCGACCAAGCTTCTATCCTCGACATTCTGGTAACGTCGCTCCCGTTAACTTCCAACAATTGGTCCCCCGCCTTCAAGGCGCCCGTCTTTTCGGCGGCACCTCCTGAGGACATAATTTTTTTTTTTTTTTTTTTTTTTTTTTTTTTTAAGAAATATCGATTCGACGATATAATCGAGGGAGGAAAGAAAAACAGGGATACCAACCGGTGAATATTTTCTTGATTACCAACGGTCTGTCACCAAGTGGACTGTCGCGTCCACCCTCCAAACTGAACCCAAGACCGGCGCCATCTTTGTAAACCGCGACCATCGATGGCGGACCCCATGCCGTATCCTCCACCGCATTTATTTCGAATCCTTCGGAAAAGAAAAATAATACGGTAAAAGTCAGTCGGTAAAAAAAAAAAAAAAAAAAAAAAAGAAAAAAGAAAAAAGAAAAAGAACCCGATAGAAACGTCGAACACGATCGAGGGGTTTTTTTTTTTTTTTTAATTTTTTTTTTTTTTTACGGTTTTACCTTCGACGATGGTTTCGACGCTTGCGGTCCTCGATCTCAATTTGCACCCCTCGTCGATTCTCGCCCTCGAAACGACCAATACAACCTCCGACCTTGGCTGTTTCAATACTGCCAAACTCTCCCTGTGCGTAAGACCACGCGTACTCCTACCATTTATACTCAATATTCTGTCGCCCCTTTGCACGCGGCCGTCCTTGTCGGCTATCGAATGAGCCAAAACACGATGAACGGTTATCTCTTTGACCTCGCAATCTGCACCACCTGCCAAGGTTATACCGACTCCGCCGGTTTGATTCTCCTTGTGAAGCAATACGACGATAACGTCGTGCGGACAACGCGCCGAATCCTCGAGGTTACTGCTCGCCTCTTCGACCAACTGTGCCAATTCCTGTTGGGATATCAAACTAGTACTGCTAGCCAAAGAGCTTATGCTACCGAATTGTTCCCCTGTATATCTTTCGTTCTCGGTATCGTTCGGACCGATCGACGATGCCACGTTCTCCTCCACGCTACTATCCAAACTTGGAAATCGATTGTGCGACGTCACGGAGATCGCATTTGTTGTGTTCACGACCGATACCAACTGTTGACCTTGTTGACCGTTCGTTGACGAGTCCATCTTATCCAAGGCTCTCTTCATGTCGGTCACGCTCACGCTACGTCTACCAAGATTCCTAGAGGTCGGTATCTTTGACGAATTGCATCTCGATCTTTCCTTTGCAATCGTATCCTCGTCATCCTCGTTGTCGTTTTTGTTATTGTTATCGTCGTCCTCGTCGTCATTGTTGTTGTTGTTGTTGTTGTCATTCGAGGAGATTCTCGATCTACCGTAGGTCGGTATCCTCGAGACGAAGGACGATCTCTCATCTCGCCAGGTATCGTTAATACTCGTAGGCGTTCTCTTCGCTAAACGAACGTTGAAATCCCTCGGTTCCGTGCAAGCCCTGTTCAAGGACGAACCAACGACACCAACACCACCGTAATTCTCCGTTCTACCAAACTCCATACTCTGTCCTCTCAAGAAATATTTCTTAGACGTAGTCTCGTCCACCTTACCGTTCAATATCTCCTCCAAGCTCATTTGACTCTTCGATCTACCGAAACCAACGCTATCGTCCACGTGTATAGCCGATCTCGATCTACTTCTTGTAGTTAGGATCGTCAATAGATCGTTTTGATCGGTGGACGTTCGTCCAGTCTTATTCGTCGATTGTGACGACGAGCTTAGCTTACATCTAGTCTTCTTAATCGTTTCTTGCGAGATCGTATCATCGTCATCATCGTCATCGTCATCGTCATCGTCATCGGTTTCCCTTCGTACGACCCTGTCGTTTTTCGGGTCGATATCTTTAACTTTCAAGGTCGTCGTAACAGGAACCACCTTATCCACCGTATCGATCGATTTCTTGTCCTCCACCGATCTAGCGACCAACGCTTTAGCCTCGGCTCTGACCCACTTCTTCAAATCCTCCGAAGGTTCCAACATTTCCGACTTGGGTGGTCTCGCTATTGGCTTTATTACGGTCCTTTTAGGCGGTAATTTCGGTTCCTCGTTCCTCTTACCACGCGAAACCTCCCCCTCCCCCTGCCCCTCCCCCTCCTCCAGGAACGTATCGGTAACCTCAATGTAAGCGATCTTGACGTCCCGTTTTTCGTCAACTTCGTTGAAAACCTCGTTGGTATCGTTCTTAGTTTTAACGTTAACGAGGTTCACGTTGTCTTTATTAATCGTCCCGTCCTCGTCGTTGAACTTCCTTTGGATCAACGGTGAACCACCGTTCGTGTCTCTACCGCTTCTGCATCTCGCGCTCGCCAATATATTCTTCCTGTTTATCGCCTCAACGCTCTGCGGTTTCAATACTCTTCTCGACAACGATTCCGCGCTTGCCTGAGACCCGGACGTCAACGTCGACGACGTACTGCTGTTTGTTTCCGTACTGTTAGATCTTCTCAATGTTTGTCTTTGAGGGATCTGAGTATTCCTGGGTGTTTCGATAGGTTGAAGGGAACCCATATTATTACCGTTGTTGTTGTTGTTGTTGTTGTTGTTGTTGGGGGTACTGGAGGATGAACCAGATGATCTTTCCAACGTCGACGTTGTCCTCTCGTTAACGGGATTATTACAACGAACGTTGTTATACCGTTCTAACGTGTTACTCATCGTTTCGTTATCGTTCCTCGCTAAACACTTGTTAGTCGCCTCCACGATGAACGATCTGCGCTGATAATTCGATTCGTTCGACGCGTAAGATCTGTCGGACGATATCGTTGACCTTTCGGATGGTACGGGTGACATTGGTGGACTGAAGCCACGAGATATACTGCTCTGTGAACTACTCACGGCAGAATCGTTGTCGGAATCGTCGTAATCGTTACGCGATTTTCTTCGCACGCTCGTCGTCGTCGTTGGTTTGCTGCTTCCACCTCCGCCACCAACACCTCCACCACCAGCTCGTAAAACGTCCTGTGAATTATTGGCCGACAAAAATTCGAAACTGTAATCGCTCCTGGTCGGGCTGCAAATACTTTCCAAACTTTTCGGTGGTTCCGCGACGATCGAGCTTCCGCTCGAATTTACGGACGAATTCGTATTCTTCGACGATACGTAAGCCGACGGGTTCAACGTGTTCGCGGAATTACCGTAAACCGTCAAGCTCTTCCTCTTAAAAGCAGGAGAATATTTCGAATTGATCTGCGGAGCTGGCATCTTGAAGATCGTCGTGGTAGACTTGGACGGTACGCTCGCCGTACTCGCGTTACTCGCTATCGAACTTTGCGATCCCCATTTGTCCTGTATGTTTGCTTTAGGTAACTGTAACATTAAAAAAAAAAAATAATAAATAAATAAATAACATATTTGTACGTAAATCGTAATATACGTGATAAACAATCGATCGTATCGATGATCTCTATAAAATAAAATATAATATATATATATATATATATATATATATATATAAATATAATTATATATTATATATATTATAATATATAATAATATATAATATAATATATTATTATAATATATTATATTATATAATATATAATATATAAATATATGTATATAGTTTTTTTTTTTTGACCAACCTGACTGAGCAATATGGAGTTACGTGATTTAATTTCGGGCAAATCAACGATCGGTTGTTCTATCGGTAAAGTGTCCTTCTCCGGTATTACGAGGCCACGTAATTTCGAGATAGATCGTCTTCTCTGTTCTATCAATTGATTCAAGCTCGTTCTTCTCATATCCTCGGTGGTCCTTCTGAACGTCGATGCCAACGAGTTAGTCCTTGACACTTGACAATTACCGACGGAGAAATCAACAACGTTGTTGTTGTTGCTATTGTTATTGTTGTTGTTGTTGTTGTTGTTGTTGTTGACCGATTGACGGAGGTCTTGGGAGAACGAGGAAGACCCGGAGAAACTGGTGGCTCGCGTCAAAACTGGGGTCGAGGCCGTTTTAATCATTATCGGATTAACGGACGTCGTAGGATCGTTAAAAGTCGAGGTGTACGATTTAGTCGTACGTTGACGGACGTTGCTGTTGTCGAGAGTATTCGCGGTGTTGGTGTTTGTGTTGGACGTTGGAAAGATCGTACCGGACGTCGATGAATATGATTTCGTCGTAATTAAAGAGGTCGGATAATTTTTCGTATCGTTCGTACCGATTATCGTTGGTTTTTGCGATAATACGAACGATTGTGACAACGTTGGCGACCTCGAGGATTGCGACGACGAAGAGATTTTCGTATTGCCGCTAGGATGTCTCTTGTTTATGGCTTTACCCATACCAATCCCATCACCGCCAAGGTCATCTTGGTTGAAAGACTTGGACGAATCGGTAAGATCGAACGAGCTCTGTGTTCTCTCGGAGAGAAACATCGAACATCTTTCCCTTTGATTCGTTCCCTTTTTATCGTCGTTGCACACGTCCTCGCTCGATTTGTATTTCGACAATTTTCTTAAGTTTATACCCGACAAAGTAGTCGCTACGTTAGTCGTGTTATTCGGGAACAATGGAGGCGAGTCTAAGCTACTCTGTGACGAGAACATCGCGATCTTGTCTCTTACGGATCGTTCGGATTTGTCGTCCTGTCTCCATGGATCTACGACGCTCAACGAAAACTTTTTCGACGATTGTTGTTGTTGTTGTTGATATTGATGATGATGATGATGATGATGATGATGATGCTGATGATAATGTTGTTGTTGTTGTTGTTGTTGTTGATGGTGACCATCGACGTTGTTGTTCCTTCCGTGATGGGATGTCGTTTGTTCCAATTTAGGTGGGCCTAAAATTACGAAGATGAAAAGAATAAAGTAAATAAATAATAAATTATCGGACAGCGCGACGTTCAAAAGTTCAAATTTTATTGATTTTATTTTTTTTTTTTAAATTATTATTTAAAATAATACGAGAACGTGATCAATAAAATCGATCGATGATTATTCAAAGTCTGATCGTTAAACCTGTTAATGGTAGAGGTGGCGGTACTTCGTTGTTGATTTCCTCCGAACGAACATTTTTGATCTCGTTATCAGGATTCGACAAATCCTTGTGATAATAAGCGGCTATTTCGATTTTCTTTTCCGAGACTAATATCGTCTCCACGGTACCGTTCGTAATGCCGGTATTAACGACCAGTTCGGATTGGCCGTCGTCGTCGTTGTCGTCGTTGTTGTCGTTGTTTATTGAACTCGAGAAATTTCTATTGGCGGTCTTTTCGTCCGACAACGATTCGTAATAATTGTCCTTGTCGCTCCTCGACACGACAACGTCTTTGCTGTCGTTCGCGAGCACCTTGTAGTTATCCTTAACTAGGAACGTTTTTTTATCGTTTTCGTACGAACGAAAACTATTGTTCTCCGTGTTATTATTATTATTATTATTATTGTTGTTGGTGTTGTTGTTATTGTTGTTGTTGTTATTGTTGTTGTTCATCGTAGTCGCAGTAGCCATAGGGGACGTTGTAGCGCTCGTAATAGTGGCCGTAGTCGATGAACTCGTTGGAAATCTATAGTCGAGTTGGGTCGCGTTATCGTTAGCGAATTCTTGATATGCTGCAGGAAACTCGTCCCCGTCTGGGGGCAGCCGTTGACCGCCTCCACAATTGTCCATTCTATCATTTACCGAATCTGAAAGGAGAGAAATGATTTAAATATATATATATATATATATATATATATATATATATATATATATATGTGTGTTAAATATATATATATATATATATATATATATATATATATATATATACATATATATATATATGTGTAAAATGTTAAATATATATATATATGTATGTATATGTATGTATAGAAATATAATATATATGTATCAATGTATATATGTATATATGTATATATGTATATATGTATGTATATATGTATATATATATGCATGTATATATGTATGTATATATGTATATATGTATGTATATATGTATGTATATATGTATGTATGTATGTATGTGGGTATGTATGTGGGTATAGTACACTGTATCATGTGTGTGTGTGTGTGTGTGTGTAAGCGTAGGATGTGATTTATGTGTAGGTGTATTCCCAGAAACGCGTTAACTTCATCGAATTTATAGATCGTTCGAGAGCCATACGAATGTCCGACGAAAATACAAAACAAAAAAAAAAAAAACAAAAAAAAAAAAGAAAAAAAAGTCCCCCAGAACGTTTTCAACAATCGATTTATACTTATTTAGTGACTCTTCAAATGTTTCCTCTTTTCGTTTTTTCTTTTCAATTTCTCGTCGAATTGCAAAACCGACAGAAATTACGCGTGGCAGGATTGGGAGGGAAAAAAAATCATTTTTATTTTTGATTTTTTTATACAAGAGACGCGAATGGATATATATATATATATATATATATATATATATATATATATATATATATATATATATATATATATATATATATATATTCGTTTCGATGTCGCTCGTGACAGGAGGAGGAGGAGGGGAGGGGGAAGAAGAAGAAGAAGAGAAAAAAAAGAGAGAGAGAGAGAGAAAATAAAAAGAAATATTCGACCTTTCCGGTACGACGAAACGATCCTCCTCGTCGAGGAATTAATTTTTTTCTTTTTTTTTTTTTTTTTTTTCTTTTCTTTAATTCAAGAATTTCAATCGACGTAATCGTATATATCGAGAATACGGTCCCCGATGATTCTCGAACGAGAATCACGTCGGTTTTTCGAAAATAATTCTGAGATCAATAAATCACAAAGAGAGAGAGAGAGAGAGAGAGAGATCAGGTATGATAGTAAATAAATAGGGGAAGGAGAGGTATAAGGAAGGAGAAAGAGAAATCAAAAACTTATATTATTATTATTGTTATTATTATTATTATTATAATAAATATTAAACGAATAAAGGATCGATAAAGTTGGGTGGGTTGTCCGTTATGAAATGATCGTAACGTTTCGATCGAACGATTTTAAAAGGTGTAAAACATTCCTAAGCTGCATCGATATTTCCTGTTTCACTCGGAGCTTCGAAAGGATACAAAAATTTTTCTTTTTATCCATCATTTCTCTCTCTCTCTCTCTCTCTCTTCTCTCTCTTCTCTCTCTATCTTCCCTACGTGTGCACGTGCGTATATGCGCGTATGCGTGTGTGTCGGAAAAAGATAGATAGAGACAAAAAGAGACAGAGAGAGAGAGAGAAAGAGAGAGAAGGAGAGAGAAAGAGAGAGAGAGAGAGAGAGAGAGAGAGAGAGAGAGAGAGAGAGTTAGAGAGAGGTAGAGGTGTGACAAAGAGAGGCTGATGGTGCAGACGGGCTATTAGCAGCTAACGGTGCATTATCATCTTCGCATTCCTGGGAATCCTTCCTACGATTCGCTTTTAACTGCGAATCGGGTTCTTCCTGAGCGAGCAAGCCAATCCAATCCAATCCAATCCAATCCAATCCAATCCAAGCGAAGCGAAGCCAAGCCAATCCAAGCGAGTCAAGTAAAAGCAAGTAAATGCAAGTAAAAGCAAGCTTTAGAAAGCAAACAAGTAAAGTAAGCAACCAAGCAAAGGAAGGAAACAAGGAAAATGTTAGGGAATAAACGAAGTATCGAATGATCGAAGGAGTGAATCGTCCTTCTTCTCCCCTTTTTTCGCCAAAGATGGCCGAGGTATTTCGAAGGACACGCGTCCTACGACGTGGACTTTAAACGTGGACTTAAATTTTTACTTTATTCCGCGAGTATCGGTCGGGCAGGAATTTCTTTTCTTTTATTTTGTTTTTCGATTTTTTTTCTTTTTTTCTTTTTTTTTTTTTTGGTTCTTTTCTTTGCTTTGCTTTTCCCGTTTATTTTTATTTTTCTTTGAAGGAACGAAAGAAAGGATGGATGGAAGGAACGAACGAACGAAGGAACGAAAGATTGGGACGAGGAGGATTCATCGTTACGGATCTTTTTCTTTTTCTTGTTTTTCTTCTTTTTTTTTTTTTGTATATTTTATTTTTTTTTTTTCTTTTTTGTTTCATACCGGCCGTCAAGGATGAAATTTGCCAAGGTATCTTTACGAATTTCGAATCCTCGATAATTCGTGGAAGTTATGAAACTTGTAAAGTACCTACAAGTTTAATCGTTCATGTAAGTTATGAAATTTGTTAAGTACCTGAATGTTTCATCGTTCATGGAACGGTATGAAACTTGTACCTACAAACTTTGTATCATACAACGGTTTACAAACTTGTACCATGAAATCCTTCATGGAAGTATGAAACTTTAATTGTTGTTGTTATTAT
This sequence comes from Dolichovespula saxonica, assembly GCA_911387935.1. NCBI lineage: Eukaryota > Metazoa > Arthropoda > Insecta > Hymenoptera > Vespidae > Dolichovespula > Dolichovespula saxonica. Next base: position 2,394,369 of record OU427014.1, read on the forward strand.
TTTAATTATTTAATAAATTCAATTATAATTATTATTATTATTATCATTATTATTTATTTATTTACTTATTTATTATCATTATTATTATTATTATTATTATTTATTATTATTATTATTATTATTATTATTATTATCATTATTA
>OU427014.1:2402010-2404510 GCA_911387935.1 Dolichovespula saxonica
TATTTTCCTCGTCTTCTCTTATCGCAATACAGATTAAACTCGTTGCACGAGACGTTGGTAAATGTTAGAATCGTTGAAAATAACGGGTTCGACTAATGCACATTGGTATTTACTTGTTTACTCGTTTCGAGGTTGAATTATTAATCTTTGGCGAACGTGTTAAACAATGAGAAGTGTATGACTCAATATGTTTCAGAGACAGACAGACAGAGAGAGAGAGAGAGAGGGGGGGGGGAGAAGAATATTTTGATCCTTGAAATTAATTGTCGAATGAAGAAATAAAATCTTTTCTTTCTTTTTTTTTTTTTCATAATAACGATCGATAATTTATAATCGTAAATTAATCCTGATAATAATAATAATAATGATGATGATGATGATGATGATGATGACGATGATTCGTTCTTTATTATTACATTATTAGTCATTAGTTGTTATTGTAAGAATATTTTTATTATTAGTTATACGTCATAATAATATTAATAACCGTGATACAATGATTTAGATATTTACGATATATAATATATTGATCGTTGTGAATTGATACGATTATATTTAATCATAGATATTATTTTATTTAAACAATTATAAATAATAATTATAATAATATATTATTATATATAATAATAATAATATATAATTATAATAATTATAATTAAATTATTGATATAATTGTTATTTAAATAATATAATAATCGATAATTATTAATCAAACAACGATAATGATAATGATGATGATGATAATAACGATAATAAGTGGTATAATATTTTAATAATGATCGATAAATTAATATGAATTAATAATAGATCGTTGGATTCCGTCTAATATATAAACTATACTAACCGATAATGGTAATAGAAACGTAACGTCATTCGTGCTACGTCATTTAATGACATCTCTTCTTTTCTTTTCTTCCTTTTTTTTTTTTTTTTAAATAAATTCCAGTCTAACGATCATCGATTAGTCATCGATTATAAATTACATGTACACTCGCTACGTCTTAGATGCATTGTTATTACGTATTTTGCCGATTAGAAAACAACATAACGTAATATGTCGCAACTTTCCATCGATTCTATCTTCTCTTTTTCTTTTTTCGTTGCCGAATCGCGAATTAGACGAAAGAAAGAAACAGAGAAACGAAAACCAAAATGAGTACAAAAGCTTGTAGATGTTTTTTTGTGATTTTTTTTGTTTTGTTTACTGAATCGATTTCGATCGAGAATCGACCGTCGCCATAAGCGATAAGTCTTGTTAGATTGATTCATTTTTTATTATTATTATTATTATTATTATTATTATTAATATTATCTTATCTCGTTCAAAAATTCGATCCTAATCGAATCCAATTTTATTTTAATATATATATATATATATATTTAATTATTTATTATTATTTTATTAATATTTTATTTTTATTATTTATATTCACTATTTTATTTTATTACTATTTATTTTATTATATATATATATGTGTTTGTGTGTGTGTGTATTTAATTTTGATTCGTTCGTGATATTACATAATTAAAAATCATGAAATATTAATAACGTTATGAACGTCACGAAATCGAAAATTTTTTTTTGAGATTTCGACGAAGATTACGAAAGATCGATTATTCCGTTTCTTTCCCTCCTTTTTTTTTTTTCTTTCCTCGAACTTTTTTCTTACGTCTTTCTTTTTTTTTTCTCTTCTTTTGGTTTTCGAATTAAAAAACTACGATCTCTCGATGTTTTTCGGAACGAAATTGCTACCGATTAATGGAATTTTCGAGGAAAGATCGATATCCTGGATTTTATTCGATTGACTCCGATTTATTTTTCTCGTTTTATTCCTTTTTTTTTTTCTTTTTATTTCTGTCATCGACTTGGTTTTTTTTCTCCCTCTTCTTCTTCTTCTTCTTCTTCTTCTTCTTCTTCTCTCCTTTTTTTTTCTTTTTCTTCTTTCACGAAAAGACACGGCGCAATGTGATACGAATTTAAAATATATACGAGAGAGAGAGAGAGAGAGAGAGAGAGAGAGAGAGAGAGAGAGAGAGAGAGAGAGAGAGAGAGATTCTCGTTCGGAGTCTCACGAATGTTTTTGCATAGCAAACGTGATTTTTATGTCTCGCATTCCGAGCATTTGCGTTCTCGCGAGATAACAGAGGACTTAAGTTTATATATGTATATATATATATATATATATATATATATATATATATATTTTTATGTTTGTAACTGTAGATTGACTTCTTCGTATACATACATACATACATATATACATACATAAATAGCTATGTATATATATACCTATTCGTTATAATATACATATGCTTCGTGATTTTAGATAACAAGATATCATAAAAATGTTATAAATCGAATTAATTTATTATTAAGAAGGAATTTTCTCTCTCTCTTTCTCTCTCTCTCTCTCTCTCTCTCTCTCTTCCTTCTTCGGTATTTTTTTTTGTATTAATATTCGATTCAAGCGAGCGTCTATCTGTTTTCTTTTTCTTTCGT
>OU427014.1:2419510-2429510 GCA_911387935.1 Dolichovespula saxonica
CGCCAGTAAATAATATCTTTAATAATGATTAATACAACGAACAACATATAACCGATAATAGTTCTAATGAATAATAAATCAAAAAAAAAAAAATTCTGATAGATATTATTATTCCAATAATATCTCCGATAAATAATAAATACGATAATAATTTCAATAAACAATGAATCAATCGAGAAAAATTCTAATAAATAATATTTCCAACAAAAATTCTAATCGATAATAATACCAATAATATTTCCGACATATAATAAGTCCAATAATAATTCTAATAATAATAACAATAACAACAACAACAACAACAACAATAATAATAATAATAATAATAATAATAATAATAATAATGATGATGATGATGATAATAATTCTTTAATATTCGGTATGAAAAATAAAAACACATTCAAATAATCTTATTTAACTACCGAAAACGATTTATCGATCGATCGATTGATCGATGAATCGTGATTTCGAGATGGATCATGGAACGAAAAGTAGGACGATTCAATTTCGATTTTGAAATATAGATCCTCAAAAGATCGATCTATCGATCTATCGATCGATCGATCGATCGATCGTTTAACGAGACTGTCCTCGTTTCGCAAATGAATCTCTCTCTCTCTCTCTCTCTCTTATTACACAAATCATCGATTACTATTTTCTTCTCGCAAGAAGAAAAGATTTTCCGTTATTCTTCGAACTAGCAGTATTACTCGAAGAAGAAGAAAGAAGAAGAAGAAGAAGAAAACGAAGAAGAAGAAGAAGAAGAAGAAGAGGAATATCATAAAGCATGCTTTTCCTTCAAAGTCACAAGGAATCTAATCTTGCTTAGGATTGACCTAACGGAATGAGAACGATTCCTTTGAAACCGGTTTGTTTGTATTTATATAGACACATATGTTAGAGACTATCAAGCCAAATTTGTTGTCTAGACGATCGATCGATCGATCCATCGATCGATCCATCGATCGATCGCCAAGAAGAGATCCCTAAGATCGATCCTACCATTATCCGTTTTGATCTATATTTGAACATTCATTTTCTTTTTTTTACTATCTTCTTCTTAAGTCTACGAAAAATTTAATTTTTATTTTACAAGAATTATTATCATTATTATTATTATTATTAATATTATTATTATTATTATTATTATTATTATTATTAATATTGTTATTGTTATTGTTATTGTTATTTTTCTTTTTTCTTTCTTTCTGTATTTGTCATCTTTCTTTCAATACTGATATTGAAGGGTCAATTTATATTTATGCGTAACGATCGGATCGTTAATAAGATTCTATAGATCCATCGAGGTTAGGATCTATGGGATCGATTTACGAATGATCTTTTAAGAAAATTGTTGATTCGTTTTTCTTTTCTTTTCTGTTTTTTCTTCTTCTTCTTCTTCTTTCATTCAATTTTAATCGAATAAACAATACGATAAACATATTGTTACACTTTACATGAACACGTGGGTAATTAGTTTTCTAATCGATCGATCGATCGATCGATCGATCGCCAAGCACCATCCTACGAGATCTAATTCTGATCGATATTTTTATGTTACATTCTTTTTTTATCAAAAAAAAAAAAAGAAAAGAAGAAATTTATTAACAAAATTTTTTTTTGTTTATTTATTTATTCATTTATTATTAATTTATTTATTTTTCAAATTCAATCGTCGTTACATACCATGTTTAGTCGATCCAAGTTAGAATTTAGATCCTTTCGATTGTCTCCGTCCTTCTATTTTCTAATTCACTGTTAGCCGTAGGTTACAACTTTCGTTAATAACTTTCGATGATGTAATGCCGTGTAATACACATGTTCTTCTCTACCTCTCTCTCTCTCTCTCTCTCTCTATTTATTTTTAGTTTTTTTCTTTTTATTTATTTTTGTTTTCTTTTTTTTATGTTTAATCGTTCCCGAATCTATTTAATTATACTGTTTTAGATAAAAGTCCTTCAAGATTTTCTTCGTATTTTTTTTAAGAGAGAGAGAGAGAGAGAGAGAGAGAGAGAAGAAAAGAAAAGAAATAAAAAAGACAACAATTTTTAAGTCTCGTACGCGTGATATAACTTTATGAACGAATTTATAGATCACTGGAATTTTTCGATAGAGATTATTTATTATTATTAATATTATTATTATTATTATTATTATTATTATTATTAATATTATTGTTATTATTTCTTTTTTTTTTGTTTATGATAATGAAATCTAAGAGACGATTAGAGATGACGTTTTCGCATTGTCGCTCGAACGATTGTAATTGAAAGCCCTGCTCGTTGTTCACACGTTGCGAAGAAAACGATTGTATCTTTGCAAACAAATCGAACGTAGAAATTTTCGACGATCGAGACGATCGAGACGATCGATGTATATAAATTATTCTTTTCTTTTTTCTCCCACGGACAAACGAATTTATTTCCTCGGAAAAAAAAAAAATTGCAACGAACTTTATCACTTTTCTTCTTTCTTCTTCCTCTTCCTTTATTATTATTATTATTATTATTATTATTATTACTTTTTTTTTTTTATTATTTTAATATCTTTATTTTTACGTTATTTTTTTTGTTTGTCGATAAATTACTACTATCGTTAATAATAAGAATGTTATATATATATATATATATATATATATATATATCTTTCTCACTTTCTTAATATAATAATAATAATAATAATAATAATAATAATAATAATAATAATAATAATAATAATAATAATAATAATAATAATAATAATACTAACGATGATGATAAATTTTTTGTTAATTGATAAACCGAAGATTAGAACGAAAACTTACGAACGTTTAGTCTCGAGTGCCGAGCAAAGACTGGCGAACGACTTTCCGATTCTCTGGCTGGGACCATCACTGGCATCCCTTTCCACCAATGACGTCTCTTCCTTCCCAATATCTCTCTCTCTCTCTCTCTCTCTCTCTCTCTCTGTCACACACACACAAGGATATACACGGATACACATACGGATGTACACACGTATGTGACCATGGAGAGTATACACACATATATATATACTCTCTCTCTCTCTCTCTCTCTCTCTCTCTCTCTCTCTCTCTCTCTATCTTTCTCTCTCTCTCTCTCTCATAGTATTTCTCTGTCTCTATCTCCGTCTTTCTTTATTCGTGGTAAAGCTAAGGTACATTTACTACGTTCGGTAAGATAAGCTACCTTCGTGTTAACTCGATACGATCGTACGATCGACTCATAAATACATTTTATATATAAACGAGTGTGTGTGTGTGTTTGTGTTTGTGTGTGTGTGTGTGTGTGTGTGTACGCAAATATATGTTAATCCGTATCTAATAAATTTCAATAGAAATTGTGAGATAGTCTACGCCTTTGGTTTAGATTAAATGCCGATTTTGTAATCGTCTGCTTTTGTACGATTGCCTTTTCGTTTTGCTCCACGCTCGCTTCGATCGGCCAGCTCCCTAGATCATGTAGATCCAAGTTCGATCTATCTCGCGTGGTCTCTCGTTAAAGGGCTTGGCCCTTTTTCTTTCTCTCCTACCAACACCCTAATTTTTGTATTTCCAACCTTTTTTTAACTCACTCCTCTTCGTTCCCTTTTTTTTTTTTTTTTTGCCTTTTCTTTCGTTCGTTTGTTCTTGTTTTTTGTTTGTTTGTTTGTTTGTTTCTCTCTCTCTCTCTCTCTTTTTTTATTTTTTTTTCTCGATTTTTTTTCTTTTTTTCTCGATTTTTTTTTCTTTTTTTTTTTTTTATCAGGACACACAAGACGATCTACGTGATCGATCGTTAATTAGATCCGATTAATTTCGATCGTTTACGTCCTCGCACGTTTCGTTTCGCTTTTTTTTTACGTTTCCTTCTTGTTTTTTGATTTGATTTTTTTTCTTTTTTTTTTCATTTTTTTTTTTTTTTTTTAAATTATTCTTCGCTTTTAATTCGCTCGCCACGGACGATACGTTTCTCTTCGATTCTTTTTCTTTTTCTTTCATTCCTTTTTTTCTTTTTTACTTTAGATAGATAGAAAGTGAAAAAAAAATCTATTTCGTTTACGAAGGAACGAGCCGACTCGATCGATAATTAGTTCACAAAATAATGATTCCAATAAACTTAAAAGAAAAAAAAAAAAAAAAAGAAGAAAAAGAAAAAGAAAGAAACAAAAAATAAAAGAAGGGAAAAATTTGGAACACTCGAGTTTCGGTCAACGAAATTTCACGCCGGTCTCGTTAAGAATAAGAAACTAAGACCAAAGACCCCCCCCCCCAAAAAAAAAAAAAGAAAAAAGAGTAAGAAAAAGAAAAAGATAAACGAACAAATAGAAATAAAAATAAAAATAACGGAACGACGCGCGAAGAAAATTTTTTTCGTTCTTTCCATTTTTTCCTTTTTTTTTTCCCGTCCTCCCCTCCCCCCGTTCCACCCCCACCCAAATTTAATACGAATCGATTCGAGTACGATCTGGAATAGGAAATAGAGTGTTACGTAGTGGCCGATCGAAACTACGGAATTGAGAGTCACTGAAGAAACGTTTCGCCATGAGACGACGGCGGGAGTCGAGTAGCTGGTAAAAAAGGAGTCAGCCTGCAGCCTTTCGAGGGGTTCGAATTTCCTACAGTCGGCGAACGAACGAACGAACGAACGAACGAACGAACGCGAACCATTTGGCTTTCTCGTAAATACACATACACACACACACACACACACACACACAGAAAGACACACACACGGTTAGCCGATGTAGATTTTATAAAAACATCATCGCGCGCGCCATCGTCATCCTCATCGTCATCCTCATCGTCATCGTACTCTCATTGTCATCGAATATATTATATATTATATTCATACACACACACACACACACACATTATTCTCTCTCTCTCTCTCTCTCTCTCTCTATATATATATATATATATATATATATATATATTATATATTTATATATATATTATAGATATATATTATATATTTATATATTATATATTATATATATATATATATATATATATATAAATATATATATATATATATTCTCAAATATTGAACCGATCTTAATTTCACCGTTAAACTTGAACCCTCGTAACGCACTCGAGATCACCGTACCGATGGTTTTTTTTTTTGTTTTTTTTTGTTTTTTTTTTTTTTAAACGATCGAACGCGCGATCGTGTAAGAAAGAAAAGGTATGAAAAAAAGAAAGAAAAGGAAAAAGAAATTGATAAAAATGGGAAGAGGATGAAGGGAAAAGAATCGAGCGATTTCATTCCGTTCGAATTTTTTTTTTTTTTTCTTTTCTTTTCTTTTCTTTTTTTTTTTTTTTTTATCATTCAACGATTCGAATTTGTATTATTCGAGAATGATTTTATATTTCGTTCTTATTTTCTCTTCAGTTTATTTTTATTTTTATTTTTTTATCGTATCCAATCACTCGATTGGTCCGATTTCGTTCGTGACGATCGTTTCTCTCTCTCTCTCTCTCTCTCTCTCTCTCTCTCTCTTTTCTTCTATGCAGAAATCAGCCGACTTTATTTATTCGACTTAATTAATCTTTTTTTTTTCTATTCTTTTTTTTAAATCTTCGATCAATACCGCGCGAAGATTTGTTCCTTACGATCGATCCATTCGATCGGATAAAATTATATCAATTTTATTTGAATCATTAAAATTATTTGAATTATTAAGATTACTTGAATAATTGAAATTATTTGAATAATTAATTATCATTTGAATTTTATTTGAATTATATGAATTATTTTAATTTAATTTGTATTATTTGAATCTTATTTGAATAATTAAAATTATTTGAATTATTTGAATTTTATTTTAATTAAAATGAATTGTTTGAATTTTATTCTAATTTAAATGAATTATTTGAATTTTATTTAAATTATTAAAATGATTTGTATTTTACTCGAATAATATGAATTATATGAATTATTTGAATTTAATTTGAATAATTAAAGTTATTTGTATTTATTTTGAATCTTATTTCAATTTGAACGTATTATTTGAATTTTATTTAAATAATTAAAATGATTTGAATTTTATTTGAATTTTATTTGAATATTAATCGAATATTACTTGTATCACGTTTGGTATTATTCGATTCCAATTTCGTTGGCCATCTTTGCGAGTTAGGATCATACATAGACGTTAGAAATAATGTTCGACCGTTTTCAACGAAGAAAAAAAAAAAAAAAAAAGAAAAAAATTACATTTCGAGGCACGAACTATACCGCTAAATGCATTCGCATGCATGTCGTGAGGAATGTCGCTCCGATATCCCGGACAATGACGAACGTGACGCCAATGGAAGATGTAGCCTCGTAAAGGCCGCGGACTCATTGTCGCTTTCGAACAATCCGATTGGTTTCGGCCGAATAACGGACAATTTTTGATCTCCCGATTATACATCTCTCTCTCTCTCTCTCTCTCTCTCATTGTCTCGTTGTTCTCTTTCTCTCTCTCTCTCTCTCTTTCGAATTTTCTTCTAAAATCTAAAAATCTAAAAATCCTAAAAATTTAAAATTTAAAATCGTTCGACGTCCCATTTTATTCGAGTTCGTGAAAGGAAAGAAAGAAAGAAAGAAAGAAAAAGAGTAGAAGAGTAAAAAAAAAAAAGAAATGAAAAAGAAAAAAAAGATCGAAATACAAAAAGGAAACTAAACCGGTCGTCCGTTTTTCTTTTCCTTTTTTTCTTTCTTTTTTCCCTCTTCTTTTCTTCTTCATTTTTTTCTTTTTTTTTTTTTTTTTTTTAAATCGACGATTAACGACCGATAAGGTAAAAAAATTCAATGGAAAAGAATTTATTAATTTTCTTTTTTTTTTTTTTTTTTTTTTTTGTCACGAGGGTCCGATCGATCGATCAAATCGATCAAATCGAAGCTCGTCAAGTTGATTCGTAATCGAAATTGAAATTGGGATTGGGTTTAAACGATCTAAGGATTTTGTAGATGTTTCGATGTGATTTGATGAAAAAAAAAAAAAAAAAAAATAAAAAAAAGAAGAAAAGAAGAAAGGAATTGTTCTCCTTTTTTTTTTATTGTTTTTGTTTTTGTTTTTGTTTTACTCGTTTCCCCAGCTCGAACGAAATCATCGAAATAATATCCTTTTCGTATTGAAACGAAATGACATAGCAGCAGGGATGCTGCATTTCTGGACCAAAAGCAGCAACCTGTTGTCTTCTTTCTCTCTCTTTCTTTCTCTCTCTATCTCTCTCTCTGTCTCTGTCTCTGTCTGTCTTTGTCTCTCTTTCTTTCACTCTTATTGGTTTTGCAGTTTCTTCGCCAACGCGTTCCCCGAACGTCCCACGATTCGTTCAACAACCCGAAGTTCCTTTCTTCTTCTTCTTCTTCTTCTTCATTCTCTTCTTCCTCCTCTTCTTTAAAATCTCCTTATGCATTATGCGAATATCATCAATCATGATTTCTCTCGTCTCCGCTACGATCTACGATCTTCGTTTCTCGACACGTGTATCTTCGAAATTTTATAAACTTCCCGGATTGTTCGTACCAGGCGGAAGATATTTTATTTTTTTATTTTTTTTTTTAATCTTTTTTTTATTTCTTTTCCTTTTTTTTAAAGATTTACGAGAATTGCGGACATAGCTTCGAACGTATTATTATTATTATTATTATTATTATTATTATTATTATTATTATTATTATTGTTGTTGTTGTTGGCGCTTGAATTTCTAAATCGTAAGAATTATTTTCTTTTGATAGTTTTTCTTTTTTTTTTTTTTATTTTCTTTCCTTTCCTTTCCTTTTTCTTTTCACTATTTTCCCTTTCTTTCATTCTTCTACTTTTTTTTCTATGTATTTTATTCACTCTTTTGGGAATAATTCTATTTATTCTATTTATTTATTTATTTATTTATTTAGATTCATTTCGTGTTTCTTTTGTAAATGTCTTCTGACACAAATTATTATTATTATTGGTTATTATTATTATTATTATTATTATTTTTATTATCATTATTATTATTATCATCGTTCAGCCGATATCAATCTCTTCTTATTCTTTTTTTTTTTATTTCAATTTTCATTTAGATTTAGATAAATATATATATATTTATACATATATGTTTATTGTTTAATTTGTGATAATTGACGTTCAAAAAAATATTACCATTACTATTATTATTATTATTATTATTATTATTATTATTATTATTATTATTATTATTATTACTACTGCTATTATCATCATCATCATCATCATCATCATCATCATCATCATTAGCAGTATAATATCGCTGATATTATCCTCCTTCCTTTTCATTTTCTCGTTTCTCTTTCTTACTCACTTTACGCAACGCACGATTAAACAAACAAACGAACGAACGAAAATAAAATTTCATCCTTCAAAAAAAAAAAAAAAAAAAAAAAAGAAAAAAGAAAAAAAACAACCACAACGATTCGAACGATTGATTTTTCAATTTTTTCCCTTTCTTCATTACTTCTCTTATCTATTCTTCTCTTATCTTTTCTTTCCTTTAACCCTCCCTCCGTAATATTTCTTTTTTTTTTCCGACTCAATGCTTACCCTCGCAATCCGTAGCAAAGCACACGTGTCTTTTAATGCATCCGATCGGGTCCGATCCAATCCGATCCGATCCGATCCGATCCGATCGAATAAACTGCATTCCATAGCGCTAGCTCGAAAACCTTCTGTGGGTTCGTTTGAACGGAACAGCATTTGCGAAAGTTGGAGAGAGAAGCCATGGGATGAGAAACCGTAAGGAAAGGGAGACAGACAGAGACGTACAGAAAGACAGACAGACAGAGAGAGAGAGAGAGAGAGAGAGAGAGAGAGAGACAGATTTATATATAAAGAGGAATGCTTAGAAATTCGCTGGACCGTTTAACGTTAATCCGTTAATCGATGGAATTACTATAAACGAGCGGAAATCGGAAAACCGGTCTACGTTCCGTATTAAAATCCGATATATTTAGATCGCGTAACGAGGATCGGGTCAAAAGTTTCCGTTCTTATCTCTATCGTAGGTCAATACGGCTGATTTAGAAAGCAGAAGACAAGAGTATAAAGAAGAAAAGAAAAGAAATAAAAAAAAAAAAAAAAAAGAAAATAAAAAAAAAAAACAGACACGCGAACACGCACAACACATAAAAAGAAAAGAAAAAAAAAAAAAATGCAGAAAAAAAATTATCGATCGAGTATCGCTCGATTTGTATAATAAATCGTATAATACGTTGCGATCTATCGAAATCACGAAATCACGAGATCGATCTTTCTATTTTCCATCTCTCTCTCTCTCTCTCTCTCTCTCTCTCTCTCACTCACTCTATTTATTTATCTATTTATCTCTTTACTCCTCCGATCGATCGTCATTAAAATCGATCTTCGTTTTACTCCGTTATTTCTTTTTTTTATTTATTTATTTATTTTTTTTATTTTTTTTTTCCAACCCCACTCACTCCCCTCCCCCGGATTTTCTCTCCTCGCCAACTCGCGACGCTCTTTCATCATTCCTTCGATTTTTATTCTTTCCTTTGCCTCTTTTTTTTTTTTTTTTTTTTTTTAAATATCGTTTCCATCCCTCCGTCGAAATTCTTGCGCTTGTGAAAGGTCGACGACGGAATTCTTTTCTCTCTTCTTTTTTCTTCCTCTCTCTCTCTCTCTCTCTCTCTCTCTCTCTCTCTTTCATTCATTTCTCATTTTCTCTCCTCGAATTCCTCTCCCTGTTTTTTTTTCTTTTTTTTTTTTTTATATATATATATATATTTTATTTCATCCTTTTTCCTTTCCTTTCTTTCCTCTTCATTTCTTCTTTTCTCTCCTCGAATTCCTCTTCCTTTCCTTTTCTTTTTTCTTTTTTTTTTTTTTTTTATTTATTATCTTACGTCATCCTTTTTTTCTCCTTTTTTCTTCCGCTTCTTCGTCGAATTTATCTTCTTTTTCTTTACTTCTTCTTTACTTCTTCTTTACTTCTTCTTTACTTCTTTACTTCTTCTTTACTTCTTCTTCTTTTTTATTTTTTTATTTTCTTCCTTCC
>OU427014.1:2437010-2502010 GCA_911387935.1 Dolichovespula saxonica
TTTTTCATTTTTTTTTCTTCACACGTCGAGTATTAAATAATATTAGAAAGGTGACGAACCATACTAATCGTAAGGAAAGAAAAATAAAATAAAAATAAAACACCCGAGTTCGGATGTAGGACGGATAAGATAAACGATTATACCCGGTGAAAATGATTTTTCGATGGATTTTTTTTGTTTTTTCCTTACCGTTTCCGAGGTCGTCCATTTTGATCTCGTTCGATCTCCTTAAGTCCTTGATCTCTTTGCCCTCGTCATCTATCTTTTTCTCTCTAAACAGACAACGAACGTACGTAATGTAAGTGTGAAGTTGCACGTCGTCAGATAAACGCGTAATGATTAGTAAACGCGTCGCGCCGTATTCTATTTCTAATTCTTTTGTTTTTTTTCCTTTTGTTTATTAAAATTACACAATCATCTTTCGGCATATTTTCAATAACGAGAATAAAAATTCGACGAATCAATCGAATCGATGAAATAGTCGTCGGACATATCAGACGTCGTTAGATCAATCTATCGATTAATCTATCGATTAATTAGTAATCGATATTGTTTAATCGATTAATCGATTAATCAACGTAATCAACGTATAACATTTGTAAAATACGACGCGATTCATATTGTAAATTAAAATCGTATAATACACTATAAAAATCGATCAACGTTAATTATTTCAACAACTATAGCAATAACGATAACGATTACGATTTAAAATAAAAAGTAGAATAAGAAGCAAATTTTCATTCGATCGATGGGATCGATTTGATCGATAAAATCGATCGATCCCTCTCCAAAGTTATGACGCAATAATGGACGAATCAATTTTATCGATCTTCTTCGACGCTTATTAAAAAAAAAAAAGAAAGATAAATAAAAATAAAATAAAAATAAATGAACTCTCGTTCCTTTCGAGATAAAAACGAAAAAAAAAAAAAGAAAAAATATCACGAACTCACAAAGAAACATATTCCAAAGAATTGGTCTCCTCTTCTTCGCCTATAGTAGCGAGATTAGATTGCCAATAATAATCGCCATCGTCGCTCTCGTCCGTACTGTCATCTTCCTGTACGATCACTGGATCGTCGTCATCGTTTAATACATGATCGACGCTGTTCTTTCTTAGATCATCGTTAACCTCGTCCAATGATCTATAAGTTTCGTCGTCCTCGCTCTCGCGATAGATCGCATTATCGTTAATAACAACGGCGTCATTGATCTTCAAGGAAACAGCGTCCTTGAAGGAATCATCGTCGTCATCGTCGTCGTCATCGTCGTCATCAACGTCGTCATCATCTTCGTCATCCTCCTCCTCCTCCTTCATTTTAACATCCATTCTCGAACGATCGTCGTCGACGATCTTGTCATCAACGAGATCGTCGTTAACGTTGTATCGATCATCGTCGAAAACTTTAACGACAGACTCGTACGCTTTAACGATATCTTTCCTCGGGGAAAAAGCCCTCGCCTTTCTGATCTCTATGATCTCTAAAACTTTATTGGTAGCCTCGCGATGATCGTAATCGGTATCATCGAAATCGTACGGTATCGTCGATGTATCATCGATCGTCGTAGGATCGATCTCAGTCTCGTTCGCGATCGTGCAAGATCGTTCTCTCCTTGGTACAACCAACGATGTTGTTGTCGTTGTTGGTGGTGATGGTGGTGGTGGTGGTGGTGGTGGGGGTGGTAGGGGTGGGGGTGGGGGTGGCGGGGGTGGAGGTCTCTTCCTTCTACCTTTGACATCCTTACGTGGCAAAGGTTTCGGCGGTAGTACGGGTATATCCTCGTTTTTATTCGATAGATCGACGACGATTGGTTCGAGATTATTGACGGTCGTTATCGAACGTTGCTGATTGGTCAGGTTGATCCTGTTTACGTGATTTCTCGCTGGCAAAGGTGGCGGAGATTTTTCCCTTGGCGTTGGACGAGGCAATTGTTGTTGTTGTTGTTGTTGACGTTGTTGTTGACGTTGTCGTCGTCGTCTTTGTTGTTGTTGTTGTTGTTGTTGTTGTTGTTGTTCGTTCTCCTCGTCCAAATCACCGTCGTCCTCGTTGTTAACCACCCGTTCGACCATATCGGCGTCGTCCTTGATCGGCCGAAAGTGCGTCGTCGAATCTGCCGCCAAATCTGCGGCGTAAAACAAATCCGGTATCGACTCGTGACCGTAACTCAACGGTGCATCTTGAAAGCTCAATGGCGGCTGCAGGGCCAATGTCTCCTCAATCAAAACCGTATTGGGCGCTACTACCGCAGTTATTCTTTCTACCTCGCCGCGTGACTCCACGTGCGTTACGGCCTCCGAACTCGCGAGCCTGCGCAACAAATAATCCGGTGGGTGGCTAGTAGACAATTCACGTTCCAATTGTTCGAACGAGCATATCGTCGTTTGTTGTTTTGTTTGTTGTTGTTGTTGTTGTTGTTGATTTTGTTGATTTTGTTGATGCTGATTTTGATTTTGTTGTTGATTTTGATTTTGTTGATGCTGTTGTTGTTGGTGTTGTTGTTGCTCGGATCCTGTCGAAGTCGTAGACGTAGTCGAGATAGTCGATACTCGATCCGAACTCGAAAATCTATCGACCACGGTCGACATCGAACTACCAGTGTCGTCGGACGTGCTGCTACCTTGCGTGGAACCGCATTGGGATCGGGCGTCCAAATAAACCATCGCCTCCGGTGGCTCCTACGAATCAATTCATCGATTTATTATCATCGTCTTTGGATTCACTTCGGATAATTTCTTTCTTTCTTTTTTTTTCTTTTTTGTATTTTTTTTTTTGTTTTTTTTTTTTTTTGGCCACGTCGATCGATCGAATTCAATTTCGTGATCGTTAAAGACATTCGCGTTTTCGAAAATTCCGACGAATCTGCATCGTCCGATCCCGCGTTACACGAATCGATCGTAACAAATTCTACGTGACAAATTGAGAATCGATCTTTTCATCTCGAAATATGAAAAATGAAAAATGAAAAAGAAGAAGGATCTTTCGTTCAATTCGAAATACGATCTCGATCGGAATACTTTAATCGGATTAATTTGAATTGAATTTAATAAGGAAATGTAATGTCTAAATTGAAAGCAAATGGGCGATCTTAGGATCGAATTGTTTCTATGTGCCGATCGAATCGTTCTTTCCTTTTTCATTTCTCTTTTTTTTTTTTTTTTGGGGGGGGGGGTAAATTGATCGATCGATCGAACGTATCGTAAAAATCATCGTGGTCAACCTGTTTCGTTTTGGCGAGATCCGGCGAGGATTGTTTGGACGTATTATCGTTAATCGTAGTCTTGGTTGTTGAAGACGACGACGACGACGAGGACGACGACGATTCCTTCGGACCGACGTTAATTATCTTCGTATCACCCGTTATAACGACGTTGCTCGGTGACCTCTTCTTAACAGGACTCGGATTGGCCTCGCCGTCGGCCAAGCCACGTGCCGTTTGTCTCAATTTTCTCGGAGGCACGGGTGGTGGACAAGGTGGCGGCAAGGACGGTAATTCCGGTGGTATTTTGTTCCTTTTGTCGCCATTAATGTTCGTCGTCGTTGTTATCGTCGTCGTTGTTATCGTCGAAGTCGTCGTCGTCGTTAATCCTGCGACAGCGGCTGCTGCTGCTGCGGCAGCTGCTGCGGCTGCGGCAGCCGCTTTTCTTTCCGCACTGACGACTTCCGGTCTAAGTGCACCGCGACACCTGACCATCAACCTGATCACCAATTGGGATTCCTTCAATCTTCTCACGCAATCGAGACGAGTCATGTGCGTAACCGGTACACCGTCTATCGATAATACCTGAAAATAACGACGAACGTTCGTTAATGCGTATCTCTTAAATTCTCTTTGAATAAAAGAATTTAAATCTAATTAATCCAATCGCATATACTTAACGAAACAATGATTCGTAAATAATAAATAAGAAATAAATGATTTAACGAACAATAAATAATTTAACGAAAGAATAATCGTAATGCGATTACGATTTTACGCGATGTAGGGGTTGACTGATAATCGCGGATTTTGATCGAGAATCTATAGCGGCTGGATCAACGATCATTTGATCGTCTATCCAATACGATTATATTGGTTAAAAAATCGATAGATGGGACTCTTTCGTTGGTTCGATTATTTTTTTGTTTTACTTGTTTTTCTGACTGATAATCGCGGATTTTAACTGAGAATCTATCGGTTGGATCAACGATCATTTGATCGTCTATCCAATACGATTTTATTGGTTCCTCTTTTTCTTTTTTGAATCTATCAACCCTTACGATTTTTACGTAACGATAGATGGGACTCTTTCGTTGGTTCGTTTATTTTTTTGTTTTTGTTTTTTTTATTTTTTAAATAGGATTTACACGGTCAACGGGTTAACGAGTGTCGATCGATCAATGTCTCGGGAGATAATTACACGCAAAAAAAGAAAAAAAAATAAAATAAAAATAAAAATAAAAATAAAAATAAAAATAAAGGGGTAGTTTACGTATAGCTTACCTCGTCACCCTCGCCCAAAGTACCCCAAGAACACTTAGCCCTACTCGCCGGGCTCTGTTCCGCGCAACTCTGTACAAATAATCTCCTAACTCGTTCTGTAGTTTTGTTACCACCTTCGAACTTCAATCCGAATCCCAATCGTTCGCCCGGCAACCTGTAAACCTCGACCTCTTCCTCCAAATGACATTCCGCAAGGCCGTTGACCAATTTTGTGGTCGCTTTAGTTGCACACAGGGTCGTTGCTGTCGTTGCTGAGGTCGTCGTTGTCGTTGACGACGATAATGACGAAGTCGTCATCGTCATCGTCGTCGTCGTCATCGTAGTCGTTGATAAAATTTCGTCGTCCCTTTTACCATTACCGATCGATAACACAGTAACAAAGTTTTCATTGGCCAATTGATTGCCCACACTCACAACCGTAACAAAATCCTCTTTCACCGTACCCTTGACAACCTCCATAATTACTATTTTATTATTTAATGATACGTTACGAACGTCAACGTCGTAGTCGTTGCCATTAAAAACGTCGTCGTAAGAGTCGTCAGGATAAACGTCAGAATCGTCATACTCGTCAGCATCGTCATGGTCGTCATCTTCGTCATAGTCGTACTCGTGATCATCGGCGTCGTCATCGACGTCGTCATAGTTGTCGTTGTCGTCATCATCGGTGGTCGTACGATGATCTCTCCGATACGGAATGTTGTTGGCCACTCCCTGGAGAAGAGAGAAAACTTTTAAAAGAAGGAAAAGAAAATAAAAGAGAGAGAGAGAGAGAGAGAGAGAGAGAGAGAGAGAAAAGATTACAAATTGGTACGTCGTATGAACGTTGTTTTAAACTAACTACAACGGGTTAATACGTGACCTGGTTACTTAGCGTCCTGTTAGCGGCATTGCAATATAAATTCAATCGATGTATTCTATGGGTATTTACATGGTTTGCGATCGAAATAAGTGTACGGGGGGGGATGAGGGGAGGGGTGGGGAGGGGAATGGTGGTGGTGGCGATCGATCGGGGGTTTTCGGACATGAAACAACCGTTGTTTCGTTAACGTCGACGTATGTACCGTACGATAGTTCGATTTTATTTATTCATCCTCGATATGCGTTATATTCATCCTCGACACGCGTTATATTCATCCTCGACATGCGTTACATTCATCCTCGTGTGCGTTATATTCGTCCTCGATATGCGTGTACTTTTTCTTTTTTTTTTTTTTTTTTTTTTTTTTTTAATAAATTTCCAATTAACCTTTATATCGATTAAATCCTTTTATATCGATTTGTCACGATTAAATTTTTACTTGCGGTTTCATCGATATGAATCATTTTAATTTTATAAATCTTACAATAATAATATGCCGTCTACTTTATTTATTTATTTATTGTTTTTTTTTTGTTTTTCTTTCTTTTTTTGTTTTTTTGTTTTTTTTCTTTAAGTAAACTTCCAATTAACTTTTATATCGATTTCTCACGATTACATTTTTATTCGTGGTTTAATCAATATGGACGAGTTTAATTTTATAAATCCTACAATAATAATAATATAGTAGTAATAATAATAATAATATATCGATTAATAATAATTAATCGATTAATAATATCGATTAATAATAATAATAATAGTAATAATAATAATAATGTATCGATTAATAATAATAATAATAATAATAATAATAGTAATAATAATAATAATATATCGATTAATAATAATTAATCGATTAATAATATCGATTAATAATAATTAATCGATTAATAATATCGATTAATAATAATTAATCGATTAATAATATCAATTAATAATAATAATAATAGTAATAATAATAATAATATGTCGATTAATTTTTTATATTATTGAACGTTTGGCAAATAAGAAAAAAAAAAACAAAAAGAAATTATCGATGCTTAGAACGAAGAAACGTGCAATGTTATCGAATTGATTAGAATTACAAAAAAAAAAAAATGAAAAAAGAAAGAAAATTAAACAAAAAATAAAAAAATATCAATTTATTTCGTACGAACGCAACGATATAAAAAACCAATTCGCGTATTACAATTTATTCCGTGTTATCGAGGAAAAAAAAAAAACAAAAAAGATAAACAAAAAAAAAACGAATTGGAATCAATTAGAACGATCAAACGCACAATGATTAGATATTTGTAATTGTCCAATGGATCGAAAAAAAAAAAAGGAACAAAAACCAAAACCAAAACCAAAAAAAAAAAAAAAAGAGGAACGAAAAGAAAAGAAATACCATCGATTAACACGATTTTATTCCGTGATAATGGGCGCGCGTACGCGAATGAATTCTAATCGTTAGAGGGTTAAACATTTCTAATACCTTACTCCCCTTTACCAACGTCATCAATAAACGTGTCACGTCGGATTCGTGATTTGTTTAGGCTATCATTAGAGAATTTTAAAAGCAACGTGTCTGTTCGCCTGACCAAGTTCTTTTTCTTTTTCTTTTTCTTTTTCTTCTTCCTCCTCATTTTCTTCCTCCTCCTCTTCTTCTTCTTCTTCTTCTTCTTCGTCTACGTCTTACTGAACGAGTTTTAAGTTCCTTTCTAATTCACTTCTAAGTATCCGTTTCTCTCTCTCTCTCTCTCTCTTTGTCTCATAACAATTGTCTTTTCTCGAACTAATTTGTAAGCGAGTACTTACTTACTTACCAACTTACCAACTTACCAACTTACTTACTAACTTACTTATTTATTCGCCCGTTTGCTTGCTCGTTCACTTCTTTTTACTTGTTTACCAATCGGATATAAAGACAAACACATGGATCGTACTGTGTTAAAACGTAACAGCGTAATAATAATTACGGCATCGCGCGTTTCTACTCGCTCGTAAAATAAGATTTACGGTTTCCTAAGCGCTTAAAGTTAATTGTTAACGTTAGCGTTAGTATTATTGTTGTCGGTGTTGTTGTTGTTGTTGTTGGTGTTGGTGTTGTTGGTGTTGGTGTTGGCGTTAGAATTATCGTTAACTTTCGATCGTGATCCTCAGTCGTGAATCTCGATCATAGGAAATCTTCTTCTCATCCTGTTTTGCCTCGAATTCACATCGATCGTTCCTTCGATACGGTTTTGGTTTCCTTCTTTTTTCTTTTTTATTACTCTTCTTTTTTCTTTCTTTTTTTTTTTCTTTTTTTTTTTTTTTTTCATCAGTTGCGATTACCCAATCCATTAAGCGTGCAGATTTTTAGAAAGTTTGATTATTCGACGGAGTCTATCTCTTTTTCTTTATTTTTTCATTTTCTTTTTCTTTTTTTTTTTTTTTTTTTTTTTAATTCGATTCGATTCGATTCGATTCGATTTTGTTTGATTTGATTTGATTTTATTTGTTCCTCGTCTTTCTTCTTCGTGTTATTTTTTTTTCTTTTTCTTTTTCTTTTCTTCTTTTTTTTTCTCTCTCTTTTTTTTTTCATCAGTTCCGATTACGCAACCTATAGCGTGCAGATTTTTAGAAAGTTCGGAGGCTCTCGCGCGAGCGAGATTAGTCGACGGAGTCTATTTCTCATTTCTTTATTTTATTTTATTTTATTTTATTTTACTTTATTTTACATTATTTCGTTTATTTTATTTGTTTTATTTTTGTTTTTCACTCTCTTTTTATTTTTTTATTTATTTATTTTTTTTTTTAATAAAAACGTTCATTCATTCATTCATTCATTTATTATTATTTTTTGTTTTGTTTTGTTTTGTTTTGTTTCATATTAGTATTTTTATACCATTTACAAAAAGAGATTTGTGCGATTGGCCATTGGAATAGTTTAGAAAAGAAATTTATTAATTAGAATTATTAATTAGAGTTATTAATTAAATTAACAATTAGAAAAATTATCAATCGCAAATTTTCCAAACAATAGATCTAAACAATTTAATGAAATGTATTAAAAAGAAAGAAAGAGATAAAGAGAGAATATTTGAAGTTAATTAGAAAAATAATTAATTGATAATTATTAAGGAATAAATCTAAACGATTTTATTAAAAAAAATATATTAGAAATAAATAGAGAGAGAGAGAGAGAGAGAGAGAGAGAGAGAGACATAGAAAATTTATAAATCGAACATCGTACTAATCCTAATACATTCTAATTGCTGTACATGCGTGTGTGGGCGCGTGTATGTGTGTGTGTGTGTATGCGCGTGTAGTATATGAATAAGACGAAAGAAGTTACACAGTTGCCTCGTTTACATCATTTACATAATAAACAATGAAACTCGATGATCTAGTTCTACATTATCTCATTCATTGCACATTTATTCTTCCTCGCTTCTAGATTCCAATCTATTAACCTGGCTTGCACTTTCAAAACTTAATTTCATACGTTCTATAATAAAATTAAACTTCATTTTTTATTATCGATGAAACATTTATATTATTTTTTATTACAAACATAACGATCTTTCAACGACGTGCTTCATCATACACATACATACATACTTATATATAAATATATACATATATATATATATAACTTAACTTAATAATATATTAAATAACTTAATAATATCGTAAATAAACAAATCGAATATATTATTGCTGATCACTAAAATGAATCTAAAATCTAAAATAAATCAACTAAAGTGAATTATTAATGGTCATATAAATTTTATATATAATTATTGTTGCAATATTTGAAAAGTCAAATAGACATAAAATAAAAAAGAAAAATAAATAAAGGAACAAAAGCTGCGTTAAAATAATCATACTAATAATAATAATAATAATAATAATAATAATAATAATAATAATAAAGAAAAAACATCATTCTAATCGAATAGATTCATTCCGATCGAATAAAGTCAAAGTGCGACAATATTTCAAACTTTCTTGTTTTCCCTAATCAACGAGAGTGAGAGAAAGAGAGAGAGAGAGAGAGAGAGAGAGAGAGAGACTTCACTTAATCGCTTTTACGAAGATTGAACACTACACACACACACACACACACACACACACACACATATGCATATACATACAGATATATATATATATATATACATATACATACAGATATATATATATATATATATATATATATATATATATATATACATATACATACAAATATATATATATATACATATACATACAGATATATATATATATATATATATATATATATATATATATATATACATATACATACAAATATATATATATATACATATACATACAGATATATATATATATATATATATATATATATATATATACATATACATACAGATATATATATATATATATATATATATACATATACATACAGATATATATATATATATATATATATATATATATACATATACATACAGATATATATATATATATATATATATATATATATATATATATATATACATGTATGTAGTAGGGACAGAAGATGTTCTTACTGTGAAAGTATGTTTTAAATCGCCAATCAGAATCACCTCTGATCTTAGAAGAGAATGTGAGAAAAGTAGAAAGTAGATTGACCTAGGGTTACTGTCAAGCGATCAGCTGATCGTTCCTTTTGACGGTCACACACACACACACACACACACACACACACACACACACACACACACACACACACACACACATATACACATGTAATTTACACACATAGATAGATGAATCTTTCACCATAACGTCTCACCTGAGAAATTTTCTATAATAACGTTTTCGACGACTTTCTGATGCCTACGTGTATTCGTGTGCGTGTGCGTGTGCGTGTGCGTGTGTGTGTGTGTGGGAGGGGGCTGAGGGTGGGAGAGATCGTAACAGTGACTACGATGGTGATAATGTGTGTCAATGCGTGTATGTGCGTATGTGCGCGTGCGCGTTAATAGTTGTACAAGTGTATATTTTACTTTCTTACTTTGATCTCACGTTATCATTTAACTACTCGTTGATTTATCCTACGTTGTCCCAAACGACAACCATTCATTTTCCGTATACATTATACATTTATTCGTGAGAAAACGTCTGAAGGATGAATTAGTAGTATTAGTAGTAGTAGTAGTAGTAGAAAAAAAAAGGGTCACCTACTCGTAGAAAGTCGTAGAAATTATTAGTAACGCGATTAAGATGGATCACTGAGATCGTTACTCACTACGATCGATCGCGTTCACGGAATTGTAGGATCCCTGTTTTATACGAACTAATTTTTGTACTTCTCGATTGGAAATACGTTATATGATTTCTGTTTATTATGTTTCAATATATTATTATATAATATTTAATTTTTTTTTCGACGAAACGTTTCGACGGGCAACGGATGCGTTCGATTTTTTTCGATCAAGAATTTTCGATCGAAAATTCTTTTTTTTCTTTTTTTTTTTTTTTTTTTTTTTCGAAAATATTAAGATCGAAATGTTCGACGAAAATTTGCGATCGATGATCTTTCACGAGATTGTTCGATTGTAAAATTTTCCGATTGGAAAACTTTTGATCGAAACGTTGGACGAAAACGTTCGATTTTAAAGTTTTCCGATTGGAAAACTTTCGATCGTAATGTCCGACGAAAATTTACGATTGTAAAATTTTTCCGATTGGAAATTTTTTAATCGCAATGTCCGACGAAAATTTACGATTGTAAAATTTTCCGATTGGAAATTTTTTGATCGCAATGTCCGACGAAAATATACAAAAACTCTTTATCAAATGAATTTTTCGAAGAACTTATTTCTTCTTTATCATAACATCTTAGATACAATTCCATAATTTCCGTAATACTAAACAAATAAGTAATATAAATTGTACACGTAATAATAATAATAATAATAATAATAATAATAATAATAATAATAATAATAATAATAATAACAACAAAAGTAATAAAAAAATATATAATATATAATATATAGGAATATTCATTTAAAGTATATTAAAATAATAATAATAATAATAATAATAATAATAATAATAACAACAACAAAAGTAATAAACAAATATATAATATATAATATATAGGAATATTCATTTAAAGTATATTAAAATAATAATAATAATAATAATTTGACACAGTTATTCGCGCGAATCGAGACAGTATTCTTTTTTTCTTCCTTGTCTTTTTTTTTCCCTTCCTATTTTATTTTGTTATTTTTTTCTTTTTTTTATTTTTTAATTCAATCTTTAAACGTTCGATCAAGACGAAAAATTATTACTTATGGAATCGTAAAGTCGCTATTTTAAGAATAAGAGTAAGATATAGCAAGAGTATATTTGCATACATGAAAAAATTCGACAGAAGTTCTTGAAGCATGCGAAAAGAGAGAGAGAGAGAGAGAGAGAGAGAGAGAGAGAGAGAGAGAGAGAGAAGAGAGAGAAGGAAGAGCCGCACAAGTGCGCCTAACGGAATTCGTAGCCCGAGGGCCAGAGCGGCGCATTCTCGTTTCTCTCAACTTCTCTCTCTCTCTCTCTCTCTCTCTCTCTCTCGTTCTCTCTATCTGTCTTTCTTTCTTTCTCTTTCTATCTCTTTTTACCTTCTCTCGGCATCGAAGCACGACTGAAAATATTGCGAAAGGAAAGATTCGATTCGTGCACTCGATTCGTCCAATTTTACGCGATTTCATTTCTCTCAATATATATATATATAAATATAAAAATACAATAAAAAAAAAAGCCATAAAGGAGATATTTTAAAAATTTATCTCGGAGAAATGAAATTTCTTCTTCTTTTTTTTTTTCTATCTTCCTTTCTTTTTTTTTTCTTTTTTTTTTTTTTTTTTAATAACGTATTTACCGGAAAAAGATTTTTATATATTATTTTTAAACGTGAAAATATAACGAAATTCATAAATCGATAAATACGATTTTTATTAATATTAATATTGTTATTATTATTATTATTATTATTATTATTATTATTATTATTATTATTATCATCATCATTATTTTTATTACATTTAAGAATAGCAACAAGTAATTTCTTTCTCGTTCCTTTTTCCTTCTTCTTTTTTTTTTTTGTATTCTTTGAAATAAATTTTTATAATATTAAAAGACCGAAGAGAAAGAGAAAGAGAAAAGAGAATACACAATTTTTTGTCGTCATTAATAATACGAGGAATTTAATTTTTAAAGCTTAACAAATAATTTCGTTGTCGGATCTCGAAAGTATTAAAAACACGACGACGACAAAAAATGCCGTTAAATAAATAAATAAAAAAAAAAAAAAGAAAAGAGAGAAAGAAGAAATTGAAAGGAATAAGAATTAACGAAAAAATTAAAAAAAAAAAAAAAAGAGAAATAAGAAACAATAAAAAAGGGAAGAGAAAGAAAAGGAAGGAAAGAATGAGGCACGTTAACGAACGGTACAAAATGAAATAAAAAATGAACAGACGAGTATGAGATCGTACGAGTGATTTTTAACGAAGAAGTAAAAAAAAAATAAATAAATAAATAAACGAACGAATGAGTAAATAAATAAATAAATAAATAAATAAATGAATGAATGAATAAATCAATCAATAAAAAATAAAAAACAAAGGAAAATATCATTATTTTCTTATTCATTATTGAAAAAAGTCGGCAATTAGTGTAATGATTGATCGTCGAAATTTTTGAAATTTTACACGAGAGAGAGAGAGAGAGAGAGAGAGAGAGAGAGAGAGAGAGAGAGAGAGAGAAAGAAACAATTAAACAATTTTGAATCGGACAATCGAATCTAGTCCAATGCAATTTAGTGGTTAATTTTAATTGGAAGCTGTAAAATGGTTTAGAAATGTTTAGAGAGAAAGAGAGAGAGAGAGAGAGAGAGATTCACGGCTTTGGAATTCCTCAACATTTTCCCAACCATAAGCGAACGTTAACACAATACGTCGGTTTACGCAACGAATGCTCTCCGACATGGTCTGTAGCATTTGAAGGCGTGTTTCATTCATTATTTCAATTCTACGACGAGTATTTAGTCGTCCTCAATTACTTTTTGCATAAAAATTCTTACTTATCTTTTATATTTATATCTTTTATATATACATATATATATATATATATATATATATATATTGCAATTTTAAAAATGACATGTTAGTAACATAGATTTAGAAATTTTGGATCGTGAAAAATGAACGTTAAGATAGTTAAAAAAGAAAACCCACCATTATATCCCGTCATTCAATATTTCATTCAAATTTTTCTATATCGTTTCTCTGTAAAAAAAAAAAAAAAAAAAAAAATTATACAGGATTTATAATAATAAAAATGGCACGATTGAAGATCTAACGTACCAATGGGCACTTCGTGTTATCGATTTTCGTTGAAAAAAAAAAAAAAAAAAAAATAGAAAAGAAAAAAAGAAAACAGGAAAATGAGAAAATCGATCGCAACCAATTCGAAAGGAGTATTCGAAGGAACGAAAAAAAAAAAAAAACACAAAAGGAAAAAACAGAAAAAAAAAACCTTCGTCGGTACGAAGTAACTGTTTCGTTGAAAAAAAAAAAAAAAAAAAAAAAAAGAAATAAAATTACTCTCCGTCGAGGAATACATTTCGAACGAATAAAAACGACAATAAAAATAATTATTGGAAATAGAAATGTTAATGAGGATTAAAATTACAATCAAAGAGAAAGGGGGGGGGGAGAGAAAATGGAGGAAACATGAAGGAATGAAAGAGCAAATAAGAAAAAAAGGAACGATCGAAATTTGAAAATATTATATCATTGTAGAGAACGTTGACCTTGAACCGGTCCAAAGTCTTCTATTTCCAAATTCACAGGAAATATCTATACACACACACACACACACACACACACATATATATGTACGTATATAAACCCGTTAATCGTTTCTATCGATATATAAAAAAAAAAAGAAAGAAAAGAAAGAAACGCGTTATAATCGTTAGAAATAAAGCACAGAGATGAAGAGAGTAAGTTAACAAGTTAGTGGTCAACTTCCTCGATCCTCTTGAAGGTTCCTGGACGTTAATCGGCAAACATACCCGTAACCGGTGCGCATAACGATCTCTCTCTCTCTCTCTCTCTCTCTCTATCTCTCTATCTCTCTCTCTCTCTCTCTTCTAACGGTGGCTTCCTACCAACTACGATACATGTAAAATGTACGTACATACATACATACATACATACATACATACATACATACATACATATATATATATGTATGTATGTATGTATGTATGTATGCATGTATGCATGTATGCATGTATGTATGTATTTATGTCTATATACGTTTATATGTATAAAGATAACATTACATAGATGGGTTCCTCGTTCTCTCGTTAACTACGACGACTTTCACGCGATCGAGAATAATTATCCATGCGGGAGGTCAAAATACCTTTTGCCAAAGCTTAAGGAAAAAAAAAAAAAAGAAAAAAAAAAGAAGAAAAAAAAAATAAACTGTCTGTTAAAATCGACAAACGATACGGACGAGCCGTTAGATCTTTCGTTGGATCGTTTATGGGTAATGGCGGTGGGGTAGGGGGGGGAAGGTAGTGGGAAGTGAAGGTCGATGGTCAATGGAGGATATATTAATGATAAAAATAATAAAAAAAAAAAAAAAAAATAAGAAATATAAATTAAAATGGGTGACGAGGAACGTAACGAATCGTTCGAAAGATCGTGTTTCTACGTGGTCTCCTTCTTTCTTTTTTTTTTTTTGTACGTTAAATTCTTTATAAACGTGACGATCGAATTTTGTTTTGAAAGGATAAAATCGAAGGAAAGGAAATATCGTTGACGTTAGAAATATTTTTGACCGTTTTTTTTTTGGTTCGAATCGATGAAATTTTTAATTGTTATTTCGACCGATCCGACGATCGTTACGATTTCTATGGGAAATGCCATTGGATTTAATCGAGATCGTTAGAGAATAGAATTGCGAGAAAAAAAGAAAAGAAAAGAAAAATAAAAAGAAGGATGGAAGAAAAGTTAAGATCAACGTTGGAATTTTTTTTTTTTGGACTTTCTTTTTTTTTTTTTCTATGACGTTAAAGATTCGAACTAATTCTCGTTGGATTTCAAACGCCATTGTCGTGTTCTTTTTTCTTTTATTTTTTCTTTTTTGTCTTTTTTTTTCTTTTCTTTTTTTCTTTCCTTGTCTTCGAACGTTAGATTCGTATTGCCATTCATTGGTGTACACGATCGTACAAATTCCAACGTGGAAAAACTGGTTTCCCCCGTTGATTTCCTATTCATTTGAAAATGTTTGAAAATACCATTTATAGGGAAACATCTAAACGAAAGTATATGGGACAGTGTGTTTAACCGCTTTCTCGTTCTAACGTTTCGCGCCGATCGTTTGACAATTTTTTTTTCTATTTTATTTTTTTCTTTTTTTTTTTTTTTTAACGGAGAAAGAAGCTCGATCCAATTACGTCCTCCTTTACCTTTTTTCTTTCTTCCTCTTTCGTCAAATAATTACGAATAAAAAAGAAAGAAAGAAAGAAAGGAAAGGTTTATAATTAAAAAAAAAAAAAAAAAAAAATTAATAATCTAAAAAAAGAAAAAATAGACGAAACATTAATTATAGAGAAAGAAAAAAAAAAAGCAGAAGAAAGAAACTCGGACAACAACAATTAATGGATTGAAACGAAAATCGTTAAATTCAATTGAAGATTAATGATCAGACAAAAAGTAAATAAATTAATAACTAAACTGATGATAAAAATCGAATAATTAATTAACGAAAATAAATGAATTAATAAATAATAATTATAAAAAAAAAAGTTATAAAAAAATTAATTGTAAAAAAAAGAAAAAAAAATAGGAAGAAACGAAAACGAAATAATTAATAACATTCAAAATAAATAGTAAATAACATTCGTTTTGAAGTATTATCTAACGCGTACGTCGGAGATTCTATTCGAATCACTTCGACCTTAACGTAATTAAATAATAAACTAAACCGGCCGGGTGTTTGGAACGGAAAAATTTCGTCGAGTGTCTATCGACGAATCCGTAATTTATGACGTCGATGATAATAAAAAAAAAAAAAAAAAGAAAAAAATAAGAAACAAAAATATATTCGTTCGTCATTCGAAAGCTTAATGGCGTTTCACGAATGTGGAGTTTATTAAATTTCTAAAAGAAAAAAAAAAAAAAAAGAAAAAGAGCAGGAATGTTAGAAATCACATCTAACGTTGTGACGCGATTGCGCGTTTAATGTTATTATAATTATTAATTATATCATATATTATCAATACGATATATATATACATACATATATACATTAAATAGAATAAATATACGTATATAATAGAAATTGTGTCAGACGTTAAGGCGATTAGAAATTCAATGACATTATATCTATCATTTAATGGATAAAAATTAGAATCGAAAACTCCTCTCAAAAACGATTTCAACATTTCAACGTTCCCATAAAAAAGAAATAAATTTCAAAATGAAATTTTTGTTTTTTAAATATTCTTTACGATAAAGGATGGATCGATTATTCGCGATCGATACAATCGATCGTTTAAACAATCCTATTTTGTTAAATATTTCAACACACACACACGCGTAAAGAACAAACACGCACGAGAACAACATAAACATAAACACAGAGACACATTGACGTGAGAACACATAGAGCTGTACGAGTTTCGATCGATTGACAAAGTTTCAACGAAGCCATAGATTTATACCTTTGGCATCATTCTTAAGAGGATTAAACTTTACGTAGGATCTATTAATGCGTAATGGCAGATAACGCCAGAAAGAACTCACGTGTCTAATCTTTATATATCTACTAAACACACACACACACACACATATATATATATACGCAAATATAAAAAAAATGTTAATACGTGTACGTACATATAAACAATACATAGATTCGTATATGTGTATTCTCGAGACTAGCAAGGCAACATCTTCAGATTTTACGATCGAGAGAGGTCACACACACACACACACACATATAAAATATATATGTATGTATGTATGTATGTATGTATGTATGTACAAACACTCGATGGCTCCCATGGACCAAGACCTTTCACTTTCCAAGTATAATCCTTCGAATAACTCGAAAATATCTTTCCTCGGCGAAGGACGACGAAAGAACACGGATTGGAAAGTCTAGACACTTTCGACGAAGTTTTACCAGGTGAAAAAATTTATAGAGAAAGATAGATAAAGATAAAGATAAAAAGAGAGAGAGAGAGAGAGAGTGTGTGTGTGGGGGGGGGGAGAGAGATGATCAGATCGATCTCTTCGATGGATACTTTTCTTCTCCTCGTTAAAATTTAGATTAACATCTACGATATATGTAAATTATGATCGTAGATATTAATTATAAATAACGAATGAAAATAATTGATAATGAATATTAGAAGATATTCTTAATAAATATTAAAAAGGATTTGAATAATTCCTCGTTGAGTTTAGATTTTCGTTGTTATATAGTTCGTTAAGTGTGGACTTTGACGGAGTCACCGATGATATCGAGATTCTGTTGTCTATTTTTTGTTGTTTTATTTTACTTTAAGGCGTAGCTTTGAAATGGAGACGAAGAAATTTTACGGGGAAGATAAAATAATTGGAGAGAAAGGGAGAGAGAGAGAGAGAATCGATCTCATCGATCGATCACTTTTTACTCGTTAATATTCAAATTAAGATCTACAATATGTAAATGTAAATAACATTTCAGAACATAACATACGATGCGTGTAATAATCGTTCGTTCATAATTAAGTTAATTATGTTGGAGATAGAAGAAGAAGAAGAGGAAAAAAAATGATTTGGTAAAAGTTCGATCACCTGTTAGATTTTAACGGTTAATATTTTTTACGAAGACGATTTACGAGGTGCAAAAAAGTTTTTATAGAAAATTTATAGGGAGAGAGAGAGAGAGAGAGAGAGAGAGAGAGAGATGGACGGATAGACAGATGAAATTAAAATTTAGATTAAGATCTACGACATGCAAAAGTGAGTTAATCGTAGGCGTAGAGATCCCCTACGTGTATCAATTCTCCGTTTAATTAAACTTACGTTGTTGGCGATGGGAAGAAAGAAAAAACAAAAACAAAAACAAAACGAAAGAAGGATGAAAGAAAAAGAAAGAAAGAATATTGTTTCGGTAAAAGTGTTAAATAGGAGTGAGATTTTTATGGGTAATGATTTTTTTAAATTATACGATGATTTATGGTGGTTTCGAGTGTAGAAAGTCCATTGGTGAAATGCACACGACCCCGCTTGAAATTTTTTTTTCCACGTAAATATAAAAAGAGAACAAAAAGAGAAGATAATAAAATGAAATACAAAAAAAAAAATAAAATAAAATAAAATATAAAATAAAATAAAATAAAATATAATATAATATAATAAAATACAATAAAATAAAATAAATAATCTCTCTCTCTATCTCTGTCTCTCTTTTTTTTAACATCTTCGATCATTTCAATCTTAGATAATAACGATCAATATCATTCTAATAAAAAAAAATTAAAAGATAAAAACGATTATATTTTTTTTACAAATATAACGATTGGTTAAACGAAAAAGGATAAAATGATCTCTCGATATCTTTCGATCATTTTTTTTTTTTTAATCTTTATATAGCACCCGTCAATTTTAAATATACATACGTAATAAAACAATCATGATCTATATATCAACGATCTATGAAATATATCCGAATCGTAGAACATAGTTCGCGAATAAATCCATATTTAATTTTCGCGATCTGTTCGAATAAATAAATAAATAAATTAATAAATAAATAAATTAATTAATTAATTAAATAAAATCAAATAAAATAAAAAGGGATAAATTCTTCGATATGTTCGATCATTTCAAATTTCAAATATAAAATAATAATAATAATAATAATAACAACGATCTATGATCCGTGCATGCGATGGAGAATAGTTCGTTAAAAAAGAAAAAAGAAAAAAAACAAAGAAAAAAATTTATCACGAAGATTTCTATAAAACTTGTCTATTTTCTTTTTTCTTTTCACGTTTTAAAAAAAAATTCGAAGAAAAAGATATTCGAGGGTAAACAATAAAATCCAATCAATCATTTGTCCATACTATCGATCAACAACGTAATCATCGATATCCGACGATCTACGACACGCATATACGCAAATACACTTGTGAGACTTTCACTTTGTTCGATCTAATAATAGTAATAGAAAAAAAAAAAAAATAATAAAAAGAAAACAAGAAAAAGAAAACGAAAAGAACAAACAAAAAAAAGAAGATGTAAAGATCATTCCGTACCATCGATCATTCGCATTCCTCGATTTATTCGAGTTCAATTACGCGAGTTCTCGAGATCCAAGATCGATCTGTGCAACGTAAAAATATAAATCTAGCGAATAGATCGATGAAAATAAATAAGAAGAATGGGGGAAAAACTTCTCGAATCGTACGGAATGAAGAAACGAGAAACGAAAAACGAAAAAAAAAAAAAAGAAAAAATAAAAAGAAGAAAAAAAAAACAAAGAAAGAAAAACGAAAGAGAAAAAGAAAAAATATATAAATGAAGAAAATATCGTCCTCTAATTACTTTCAAACGTTTTGCATAGTTCAACCTACCATTCACTCGTTAATCCTCGATCCAATGAAAAGATATATATATATATATATATATATATATATATATATATATATATATATATTTATATACATACATATACATCAATATGTATACATTCAATTTCTTCCTCGATCCAGTTATTAATCACTTCTTATCAATATTTCTCTCTTCTCCCAATTAATTATAATACTTCACTCGAGTCGAACAATTAAAAAAAATAAATAAATTAATTAATAAAAGAAAAAAAAAAACGAAAGAGAGAAAGAGAGAGAGAGAAAAAAAAGAATAGGAATAACGTCTAGGACGTATAAAAGGCAAGTCTTTTAAACGTTAGAATGTATTCGACAAAAAATCTCTCGCGACGAGAATTCTAAAAGTCGAAAAATTTAGAAATAAATAAATAAATCTAATCAATCGATAAATAAATTGATTAATCAATTAATTATTCTAAGTAACATTTCTTCTCTCTTCTCTCTCTCTCTCTCTTCAATCTATTCATATCTCTCTCTCTCTCTCTCTCTCTCTCTCTCTCTCTCTCTCTCTCTCTCTCTCTCTCTCTCTATCATATATACGTATATGAATTATAAATACTATAAAATATACCTACATACATAAATACATACATACATACATACATAAATACATACATACATACATACATACATACATACATACATACATACATACATACATATATACATAAATGCATCATACATAAGTGCATACATACATACTTATATTATATATAAATGAAATTTGTATTTTGGAGAATTAAATGAACAGAGGAATAGAGAGAGAGAGAGAGAGAGAGAGAGAGAGAGAGAGAGAGAGAGAGAGAGAGAGAGAGAGAGAGAGAGAGAGAGAGAGAGAGAGAGAGAGAGAGAGAGAGAGAAAAAAAAAAGAGAGTAAAGAAAGAGAGAGATAGATGGAGATTGAGAGAGAGAGAGAGAGAGAGAGAGAGAGAACGAATAAAACGTAAGAGACACCCGTACCGTTCTGCAGTATGAAGCTCCGTTGGTTTACCGATCACGTGGCCTCGACACGCGGAAATCGATGGTTCGACGTGCATTCGGGACAACGCGTCGTGCCGGACTGCCGAGCTCTCGAGAGTACCTTGTGACTTTCTTCCACGCCGCACTCTACAGTGTGGATCGCCCCTTTGATTACAAACACCCTCTCTCTCTCTCTCTCTCTCTCTCTCTCTCTCTCTCTCTCTCTCTCTCTCTCTTTTTCTCTCTCTATCTATCTATCTATCTATCTCACTCTATCTCCCTCCTCTCACTCTTCTTTCAATATAGCTGTCTCTCTCTCTCTCTCTCTCTCTCTCTCTCTCTGTCTCTCTATCTCTTTCTCTCTCTCTCTCTCTCTCTCTCTCTCTCTGTCTCTCTATCTCTTTCTCTATCTCTCTTTCTCTTTCCCTCTCACTGTGTCTCTCTTTCTCTTTCTTTCTCTATCTCTTTCTCTATCTCTCTCACTGTGACTCTCTTTCTCTCTCTCTCTTTCTATCTCTCTATCTCTTTCTTTCTCACTGTGTCTCTCTCTCTCTCTCTCTCTCTCTCTATCTCTGTTCTTTCGATCTAGCTGTTTCATTCTAACCATCCATCTGAGCTGTCCTTTCTAAGCTCTTTTTTTCCTTTTTTCTTTTTGTTCCTTCTTTCATTTTTTCTTCCCCCTTTTCTTCTTTTCCTCTTTTCTTTTTCCTTTTCTTTTTTCTTCTTTTTCTTTTTCTTTTTCTTTTCTTCATACGTTCTCCAAAGTTCGAAGCGGTGGTTCGTCGTTACGTTATTCACAAACGATTCTTTTCGTTGATATAAATTCGATCGCAATATTCGAGAGTACGTTTTTTTCTTTTTTTTTTATTTTTTATTATTTTTTTTTTTTTTGCGATCGATTCGATGTTAACGTAGTTCGGTCAGTTTTTTTTTTTTTTTTGTTTAAAACAATGCTCGAACGACAAAAATTGTAAATAAGTTCTTTCGAGTAAAATCAATATTTTCGATTCGATTATTTTTGGAGAGAGAACCATCACTCTCTCTCTCTCTCTCTCTCTCACTCTCTTTCTCTCTGTTTATTATTAATTTTGATTTTGAAATCCGCTTTGATCTTTATCAAATTTTTTTTTTTATTATACATACTCTAAAGTTTGAAGTCTATATTATTTATTATCGATCTTTTTTACACGCGAATTTCATTAATTACTTAACATCGTATATTTTTGGATTGATTCGATTGTAAATATACTCGTTTGGTTTTACTATTAACACTATTATTATTATTATTATTGTTATTATCTAACGTTATCGTTCTCTTTTAAAGATGCCTACTATTCAATCGCCGTGAATTAATTTTTCCTGCGGTTATTTCATTCGCGGTTTAACGAGTTACAACGTAAACGTTCTCTCACAAGTATTTCGTCTTTCTAATTTTGCATTCTAATTTTCATTTTCATTTTCATTTCCATTTTCATTTTCATTTTCATTTATTTTTCATTTTTTTTTTCTTAAATTATCTAACCCTCACCGTTCAAATTTTCTTTCGTGCGAAAACGAAATCGCCGGTATTTTCATTTTGACCAAAATTTCCTCTCCCCTTTATATCAAATAATAATTATAATAATAATAATAATAATTATTATTATTATTATTATAATATATTATATATTTATTATTAATTATTATAATATTATTGTTATATATTTTATATTATTATTATATTATAATTGAAAAGGTTGTACGTATATACATAAGTAAGAGAGAGAAAAAGAGAGAGAGAGAGTGAGAGAGAGAGAGAGAGAGAGATAGAAGAAATTACACGAATTCGATATTACAATTTTAAGTTTGTCCAGTCGTTTTTATTTGTTTTTTTTTGTTTTATCTTTTTTTTTTTTTTTTTTTTATTCTTACTCCATCGAAATCATCACGAAGACGTACGATCGCGCGATTATAACAAAAATTTATGAGTAGAAAGAAACGGAATTGTTTCGCTCGTATATTTTATTACATGGTTTTTGCTTGCTTCTTCTTCTTCTTTTTCTTATTTTTTTTTCTTTTTTCGTCGAAATATTCTCTCAATTTACACATCGTCATCTTCATTGTATTATGTTTGCGCGCGCGCGAATACCGAAAAAAAAAATTACAATGAGAATGAAAATAAAAACGTACATACACACACACACACACACACACACACACACACACACATATATACGACGAAGGTGATGACGATAATCTTGGATTTTGCGTGTCCCATATTATTCGCTGACTTTCCATAACGATTTCCTAGTCGATACGCCTATTACTTGTTCGCATGATTCTTCAGCCTCGAGTAAGACACGCTCTTTCATAGTTTCTCTTCCTCATTTTCTTTTTTCGTCTTCTTCCTTTCTTTCCTTCCTTCTTTCTTTCTTTTTCTTTCTTCTTTTTTGTTTCTTTATTTTATTTCGTTTCTCTCTTTTTTTTTATTTGTGTGTATTCCCTTTTATTACCCACCAACTCAACCATAGAAACGTACGATAAATGTATAATAAATAAATAAATAAATAATTAAAGAAAAGAAAAAAAAAAAAAAAAAAAAAAAAAAAATCGTCGTCGACGTTTCGTAACGGAATGAATTTTTTAATGGGAGGGGGGGAAGGGTACATTTAATTTGGGGCGAAATAGTTGAAGGATGAAAGAAGAAAGAAGGAAAGAAATATAAAGAGAGAGAGAGAGAGAGAGAGAGAGAGAGAGAGAGAGAGACCAAAAACGTCCGTCATCGATTATAACGAGAAATAATTAATTACGACGTTAATTGTTAAATTTCATAAGCGATTCTACTCGTGTAGGACGATAATTGTTTCGTTAATGCTTTGAGAGAAAAAAAAAAAGGATGAAAAAGATAAAAAGATAAAGGGGAAAGAAAAGGAAGAAGAAAAAAAAATCTTGCATTATACACACACACACACACACACACACACACACACACACACATATATATGCGTACGTATAATGAATTGAGCAAAACTTCCGGTGTTCCTAGACTCGCATAATCAAATGAATATATGTAGTTCGTGTAGTGCATCAAGCGAAAGTACTCTTAGATGCAAATTATTATCGGATGCTTGTGGTAACGAGAAGTTTGTATATATTTATACACACACATATATATACACATACATACACACACACACACACACACACACACACACACATATAAACATAAAACACACACGTATGTCCGTATGTCTGCACGTCAGCACGTCTGCATTAACGTACATACGTATGTATGTATTTATGTTTGTATGTATGTATGTATGTATGTGTGTGTGAGCGTGCACGTATGCATGGATGGATATATACGTATTTACGTGCACAGGTATTTAAGTTTTTTGTTGTGGTGGTATTCTCAGTACAGTAGGACGGATTCTCTCGTTTGAGGTTCGCGGGACGTGCGGTTTTGCGAAACGCAGCGATACACATGGTGGTATGTCGGACACGTCTGACAGGATTACCTGTTAGCTATATCGGTGAGAAGTGAATCGATGGAAGTGGAGTAAACTTGCTCTTTGTTAAAAAGAATTATTTTCTACGGGCTCGCTTGCTTATCTTCATTTCTTTCTTTCTTCCTTCCTTCCTTTCTTTCTTTCTATCTTTCTTTTTATTTTTTTCTTTCGATCGTCACGTATAATAAACATTTAAGAAATTTTTTTTTCTCATTTCGTTCGTAAACAACGAGTAATTTGAAAAAATTTGTAACGAGGAGATTTGTTCGTCCGTTTGTTTGTTTGTTCGTTAGTTTGTATAAAATTTATTTCATCGAGTTTTTATTATGATTTTATTTATACATATGTGTGTGTGTGTGTGTGTGTGTGTGTGTGTACAGGTTTATTAAATAAAAAAAATAATTTTCGAATAAAATAACATCGCTTACCCTGAAGTTGTTCTACGTAAAAAACTTTACATTTTAGAAAAAAAAAAAAATTGTTAGAGTAAGATCGCTGGAACATTTCTAAATAAATTCTATTAAATAAAACCAATATTTTGATTGAATTATTTTTAATAAAAGAACTCTCTTTTTCTCTCTCTCTCTATTTCTTACATTCTTTGTTTGTATACAAAATAAAAAAACATATATATATATATATATATATATATATATATATATATATATAATATATAAATATAAAATATAAATATAAAATATAAATATATAAATATAAAAATATAATAATATAATAAATATAAAATATAATAATATATAATAACGTATAAATATAAATATATAATATATATATAAATATATAATATATATATATAAAATATATATATAATAACGATATATATAAATATAAATGTATATTATATATATATAATAACGTATAAATATAAAAATATAATATATATATATATATAAATTTTTAACGTTTCCAAGAATTCATTATTAATACAAAACACAATTTATTTCTTATATTATTATTATTAATTCCCATAAAATATCTCTCTCTCTCTCTCTCTCTCTATATATATATATATATATATATATATATATATATATATATACACATATATATCTCGTAAATGGTTAAACACGTATAAATATTCATGAGCCAAATAGGATATAATTTCTATTCCACATTTTTTTCTCTCTCTCTCTCTTTCTTTTAATTAATTAATTAATTAATTGGATAAGATATTGAATGATATGAAATAATTATTTTTATCTTGTATCGTTTCAGATGAAGTCGAATTCCTTCGAAGAATGATTTTATTGTCGAAGGAGCAAAGAAAACGTGCAACCTTATGGCACGCCTCTCGTTCCACCAACCCAGATCCACGTATAGGATGCCAATATACCGTTAAAAGGCGCCTCCAACTTGCAGCCGTTACTTCTCTTCGACGAATAGATCTCTCTTTGTCACTATCTCTTTATTTCGTTCGCGTGCATCATTCATCTCCAAACTTCGAACGAGAGAGAGAATCATCGTAAGTGTTAAAAATATCCCCCCTCCTCGCCGCCAACCCCTTGACCTCCCCCCACTCTCCTCCCCTTCTTCTTCGACATCAACGATTCGACTTTGATCGAATTAGTATTTCAAAAAAAAAAAAAAAAAAAAAAAACATCGATTTACATTTTCATTCCACGATGATAATTTGTCACGCAAACTCTGCGACGCTGATCATTTTCGAATTCGATTCGATACCACGTTATCGAATTAATCGTAATTATTTTTTTTTTTTTTTTCTCTTTAAATCATCTTCAGACGAAACTTAACTTTCTTCTTTAATAATTTTCTTTTGTTCGTGGTATACTTTAGGATTTTTTTTTTTTTTTTTATATAAGCGAATAATTATTATTTCGATTGAGATTCAATCGAATTTGATTTAAACGTATAGCTTCAAAAAAGAAAACAAACAAACAAACAAAAAAAGAAGATGAAGAAGAAGAGGAGGAGGAGGAGGAGGAGGAGGAGAACAAATGAAATAGTTTTCTTCAAAATTGCACGCAATTTCTATAAAAAAAAAAAAAAAAGAAAAATCATAAAGTAAAACACAAACAAAAAAAAAATTATTAAAGAAGAAAGTTAGTTTAAAGAATTATTAAAAAAAAAAAAAGGAAGAAAGAAAGAAAAGTCTTTAACATTTGCAAATGACATGGGAATGAAAACGAGGAGGGGGAGAAAAAAAATATTCTTTAGAATAAATCTAACACAGGTACGTGCATACTAACGTACCTATACACACGTACTTACTTACAAATATATATATATTAATATAAATACGTATTATGTATAAGTATATACGTAGAGATGTAATTACATGCATACATACACGAACGTAGTAGATGGACGTAGGATCGGAATGTTAACTGCACATCAATTTTCTCATTAATGATCTACCATATGTTTAGTGAGATAAGGTTTAGTGAGAAAGGATATGAAAGAAGAAGAAAAAACAAAAAAAAAAAAAGAAATAGAAAAGATTAGAAAGAAAACGAATGAATCGATGATGAAGATAGGTGAGATCTTTCACGAGCTATCTCGTAGTACGTTTGGTATTGGGAAAGCGAAATCTTAATATTCTTTTTTTTTTTTCGATTTATCTATTTATTTATTTATTTTTTTTTTTGTCTACCATCGCGTCGCCTCTCGGCTGTTGTTAAGAGAAAATGAGTTGATGATGATTGAGCGAAACGAAACGTAGGAACGTAGATGAACGTAGGAACGTAAGGAACGGAGTAAATTAAATAAGGAACGTTAAGGAACGTTGAGGAACGTTATTGAACGAAGGAACAATGGAGTGTAGGAACGGAGTAAAAGGAGGAACGTTATGGAACGTTAAGGAACGTTGGAATGTTATGGAACGTTGGAACGTAGGAACGGAATAAAATAAGGAACGTACAAAACGACAGGTGAGTTTGCGGGCAGGTGAGGAGTGCCTATGCCTGTGTTAGGTGATTCGCCGAGCCAAGACGAGGCTCCTTTGATCGACGCGAAAGAGGACAACGATCTCTACCGGTTCGCTTCATGCGTGTTGTACCACTTTACTAACACCATCGTGACGATAATCCGTACATCTTAGATACCTGAAGATTTTAATTCGACAAGGATAAATTAAGAAATTCCATTCAAATGTAAAAATAACCCAGAATATGTACATATATATAACAGAACATATGTATACATATATATTCTATTATATATAAGAATATATATATATATGTATATATACATATATATATATTCTCCTTTTTACATTTGAATTAATTCATTATTTCATTTATATATATATATATATTTATCTTATTAATTTATGTATATATATACGTATATCTGTACGTGTGTAATTTTAAAAGGTGATTTGAACGATTGGAGGAAAGGGAAAACAAGAAAAAAAAAAAAAGAAAAGAATTGATTGATCGAGATTCAATCGAATCGTCGTTGATTCGATGTTTATAAATTAATTTTATGTTAAAAGAAAGATTATATATAATTTGAAAATATATATATATATATATATATATATATATATATATGTGCCCGTATGCTCGATGAACCGGTAAGTGGTACAAGTAAACGAATAAGTAGACGTAAATAGATACTATCGTTTTAACCGTGAATAAATTACAGTGATGTAACACGCATCGTTGCATTCCCGATAAAGTTCAACTGATAATATGTACAGATAATACGTACGTACGTACATATACAATATATATTTATTATGCGTTATATTTAATTCTGCTTTCAACAGATTCCGATTTGTAATTATTTATTCGAATTATCGATATCGTCAAAAAGAAGAGATTGACGGCAATTAATTCCGATCATCGACCAAAAAAAAATTTTTGTGCGACTTTACAACAATTATAATAACCGTCATTATTGCAACGCAATCGATCGTATAATTGCGATCGAATTTCATATCTAATGATCGATTCTATAATTTGAAAAGAGAAATGATCTGCGTACTTCGAAAAATCGATTTGAAAAAAAAAAAAAAGAAAATCGTAATCGAATCGATTTTCTTTTCGAATAATCGAAGCGATTTGTTTCGTATCAAAAGTTATCGCATGACGATTTTACGTCTACAAAAAAAAAAAAAATTATTAATAATAATAATTTTAATAAATAAAAAAAAAAAGAAAAAAAAAAAGAAGGACAAAGAAATACTCAAAGTACATCGCTCGAATGGAAAATTTTATCAAAATTAAATTAAATTGCATTTAAAATATGTCGCAATTATAAATTTAATTATATTAGAAATGTATTTTCTTAAGTTACGATATTTTTTAATGACCGATTGAAAAATAGGAATAATTTACGATACCAAACGAAATCGACGATAATCTCTAATGACGAAAAAGAAACAACGGGTTGTGTATTAGGCAAAGAAACCTAACGAGAAAGAGATATGGTTAAGGTCGTGGGACGATGATGATGATGATGATGATGATGATGATGATGATGATGCTCTGAGGGACAGGTAGTGCGATAACGGTATATAGGTACAGGTTCGACCCATCTTAACGATCTTATTTTTGAGCATGACTTTTCGATATAAATATTCTTCGAATACTTAAAAGGCTGTTCACCATCTTTCTCTATCTCTCTCGCTCTCTTTAATTATCTCAAAGCACAGCGTCGACCGAAACGAGAAATACGTACTAAAAATACGAATTGAAGTAGCAACGTCTGTAATGGGTGTATGGAAAAATGAGATGGAGGAGGAGGAGGAGGAGATGGGGGTGTAACTACCCCCACCATCACCCTTGGCACCCAACCACCATTCGCAGTACAACACCCTTCTCAAGTCAACGTACAAAATCGAATGTTGTTGACAAAACTAATCCCGAACGAACGGCATAGTCTTTTTTGGCCTACCGTATTTGTATTTGTTTCTTTTTTTTGAAAATTGAAAAGAATAAAAAAAAAAAAAAAACGAAAGGAGGGTAGAAAGGAAAGGGAGGAGAAGAAATTATTAACGCGATACGAATCGGTTCGACTGCTCATTGCAACACCTATTTGCGACACATAAACATACTTTTTTATTTGTTCGTTTTATATATTATTACATAAATCTTTCGTTAATCGACATATTAATATTACATTTATTATTACATCGAGGAAGATACGCCCTGCAAGATTTTATTTCGGATATAGTCTAAAAAAAAATATATATATATTTATATAGACATATGTTCGTATATATTTAATTCATTAAAATGATAACAATAACGATGATGATAATAATAATAGTAGTAAAAAAATAATGGTATAAAACCTGGAAATACAAAACTATTCTTATTCGATGTTATTTATAATAATTTCGTGATATAAATGGATCTTACGATAAATGAATACGATTGTTTGTGAGAAATACGTTAATGAATTCAATAACAATATCTCTTTGCTTCGCTTTCAAATAAAGAACACAGTAGGATTAAGGTAAATTCCTTTTCAAGGAGTTCTAGAATCGTCATTTGGTATTAAAATCGATTAAATCCCAGTCATGTTAACTCATAGCCAAAACCTTCATCTTGCACTTATCAGCTTTCCTGAAGACCAACAATGGTTTATAAGTTTCGTTATTAACTATACATATATGTTTGCTTACGTGTATATATGTTCTCTCTCATTCTCTCTCTATCTCTCTCTCTCTAATTTCTTTTTTCAATTTCATCCAAATTTTTCACATCCGAAATCCTTAAATACTTTTTCTCTTTCTCTTAATTTCCATCCGTTAAGCCAATTTTATCTTCTCTTATTTTTTTTTTTTTTTTTGCGATTCTTTGTTCGTAACAATTTTTTATCTTTTTCGATGATGGATTTAAAAATAAATAAATAAATAAATAAATAAATAAATGAATAGATAAGTAAATAAACGAAGAGAAATATATGATCGTCATTGAATCGGAATATAATCTTAAAGGTCTTCGAGTGGAATCGTGATGAACAAAGAAGTTACATGCACCCACTATATATGTATATATAATATATATATATACATATACATGTTTATGAGTGTGTATGTGTATGTATATACGTACACACACACACACACACATACATATATATATAAATATATAAACGTACGTTCTTGAAACGTGAATCGAGGTCGATTTCTCGAACGGGCCTCTCGCATTCTTCTTATACAGGGTGACTTGTTCGATAATATTCTGCGAAGATCATCATAATACGTTTATGTTTACAATGGTCTAAATTGAAATAATTGGAAAACGCTATTCAGTCTCTATTTTTTTGCTCGATTCATTCTTATATCTTTAAAGAACAAATAAATAAATAAAATAAATAAATAAATAAATAAAATAAATAAATAAATAAATAAATAAATACATAAATAAATAAATGAAATAGAGTTACTTATCTCTTCGCTTATTTTCAAATCCATTTACTTCGTTCTTTCGGTTAATTTATTCATTTTTGTTTTGTTTTTTAATTTATTTATTTCTTTTTTATTTTTCCTTTCACTTTAAGACGTCGAATAAAATAATTGTATCGATCGAAAGGGTTTTGTTTTTTTTTTTTTTTTTTTTTTTTAATACAAACATTTCACGAATCCTTTAAACTGTATTCGTAATATAATGTTTGTACGAGGTTAGGTATTGTTCGTTGTTATTAGTATATCGTGGTTATTGGAATTATTATCGGTATTAGTATCATTATACTCGAGTTATTAACTATTGTACATGATGGACAGTTAAATTGCATGCTAATAACAGTCATTCGTTAAAGAGACCGACGATCAATCACTTTTTTCTTTTGGCAAATCCTTCATTTTCGTATTTATTTATTTATTCATAATATAATATAATATAATATAATATAAATTTATAATAAAAATAAATAAATATACCCATATATATATATATTTATTTTTTCATTTATAATAAATTATATATTAGAAGTATCCATCATAAATAATATTATTTAATTTTATAATATAAACAAATAAATAAATACAAGAGATAGAGAGAAAGAGTTTGAGAGAAAGAGAGAGATAGAGAGAGAAAAAAAGAAATAAAGGTTCCCTTTCTCTCAAATATTATTTGTAAATCACAATTATTTACGTATACATACATTTATACATTTAAACATTTATTTATTTATTTATTTAGAGAAACATTCAGTTTTCTTTTTTTTTTCCTTTTTTTCTTTTTTTTTTTTTTTTTTTTTTTATTTTATCCTCTCTTTGAAATTGCCATTATTATTATTACGATTATTACGATTATGATTATTATTATAGTTATAATTATTATTGTTTTTGTTGTTTGTTGTTATATTATTATTTACGGTGCAGCAAAGAGAGATCGTTGTCATTTTTTTTGTCCTTTAAGACTCGTACATCGAAATATTTTTATTGATAAATAAATATGAAAATAATTGTATGTACAAAAAAGAAATAAATATTAGGAAAATATTCGCGTTCGTCGTTAATTTACAGACGAGCACACGTACACACACATATAAACACTTAGATATTTCTACGCACACATAGAGAGAGAAACACACGTATAACATGGCAGAGAAAACATCTGTCCTTTGATAAAAATTAACGTACGGATGTACGTTCAAGTAAACCCACTGGCGCGCGCGCGCGCGCGAGCACACACACAAACACACACACGATGATAACACTCACATATATACCTAAA
Source organism: Dolichovespula saxonica (assembly GCA_911387935.1). Taxonomy (NCBI): domain Eukaryota; kingdom Metazoa; phylum Arthropoda; class Insecta; order Hymenoptera; family Vespidae; genus Dolichovespula; species Dolichovespula saxonica. The sequence continues at coordinate 2,469,141 of OU427014.1, forward strand.
TAACACCAATTCGTTTATTTCACTTTAGTAGATATAGATGAGACACTTATTTTCTTTTTTTTTTTCTTTTTTTGTTCATTTTATCTTAATTCAATATAAGTATTCTTTTTTATTATTCATTATCACTTATTAATATTATTCTTCTTCTTCTTCTTCTTCTTCTTCTTCTTATTATTATTATTATTGTATTAATTTTAACATCGATATTTTTAATTTGTATTAATGTTTGTATTGATTATTATCGTATTAATTTTAACATCGATATTTTTAATTTGTATTTATGTTTCTATTGATTATTATTGTATTACTTTTAACATCGATATTTTTAATTTGTATTTATGTTTGTATTGATTATTATTGTATTAATTTTAACATCGATATATTTAATTTCAAAGGAAAATAAAATGTAGAAGGAAAGGAAATTTAATTGTTTAAATTATTAAAAATAAAAAAATATATATATATATATGATAATTAGAGAAAAGTATTATAAATTAGAATTCCAAACTGCTCAATAATATTATTTTTAAATATTTCCTTTCACGTTAATTTTTTTTTTTTTTTTTTTTTTGTAAATCATTACCATCTTCTAATATTTCTTTCACCTTCTCTACTTCTTCTTCTTCTACTTCATTTTCGTTAAGAATAGATTTTTATCGGTATCTGTCTTTTATTTATCCGTTTGAAAGAAAAAAGAAAAAGGAAAAAAAGCAAAATAAAAAAGTAAAAAAAAAATAACTATGAAAAATAAAATGCGTAATAATTATAACGATAAGAAAATTAATTTAAATGTGTATATATATATATGTGTGTGCTTTAAGAATAATTCGTAAAATTACGTATTAAATCCCATTATATATATACGTATAAATGTATATATATATTTATAGGATAACTATCGTGTTAACTAGATTGCGGTTTTTTTCGTATTATATATATACATATATATATATATATATATATATATATATATATATATATATATATATATATAATACGAAAAATTAAACTCAAAGAACAAAAAAAAAAAAAAAAAACACTTACATTAGTGTTTAGGAAACGTTTCTTATTAGGTTAAGTCTTGTACCGTTCTTCGATCATCGTTACCGGTTTCAAAATATGAGCGAGGTTAATTATAAAATAAAAATAAAAATAAGAAAAAAGTAAACAAAGATTGAATTAACGCAAGAGCAAGAAAAAGCCCTTTTTTTTTAACTAAGTACAACGATGATTCATTACCGGTTTTTTCTTCCATTTCTTTTTCTTCTTTTTTTGTTTTTGTTTTTTTTTCCTCTTTTTTGTTTTTGTCTCTAACGAGAAACATCTATTTAATACGTATGAAAGAGACAGTGTACACGAATATGATTGATTGCAGTGAACACATCATATATATATATATATATACATAAAAAAAAAACAAAAAAAGAAAAGAAATAAACGAAAGGAAAAACGAGAAAGAAAAGTTGAAGAAAGAGAGAGAAAATAAAAAAAAAAAAGAGATAGCTAAGCCGATTAGAGTAAAAGTTTGTTCTTCACCTTTTTTTGTTTTTTTTTTCTGTTTTTTTTTCTTTTTTTTTTTTTTTTTTTCATTTTGACTCTTCTGTATCCTAAACCTAATAATTCCCAATATGTTTATGCGTATATGTGTTTTCAATGTAATGAACAACGACGACGAATAATTAATAATCCATCTCGCAAATACATATACGTATACACATAAACATCCTCGTAAACATCCATAGACGAACACATACACATACACAACATGTAACACAGAACGGACGTGCGCGCGCGCGCGAACATATATCGCGCGACTTACATACACAGATCGATAGACAGTTTTACATTGATACATTGATACACAGATACATACATATAAACACACATCGACGAAGAACGTATTATTAATAATATTTTGTTAAGAGTATATATAAATATATATATATATATATATATATATATATATATATATATATACTCTTATCTTATCTTATCTTATCGTCTTAATTAATTTTCTTTTTTCTTACTTTTAGTTTAGGTCGATACTGATATATTATTTAAATCGTTATATTTTATTCTATATGGTATTAAATTAATACCGTAAAAATTGTCTGGACGACAGGAAAGATTTGATTAAAAAACATAAACGATATGATCACAATAATAATAATAATAATAATAATAATAATAATAATAGTAATAAAAAATAATAAGAATAATATATTGATTATGATTATTATTATTGTTGTTGTTATTATTATTACTACTATTATTATTTATATTAATATATTATCGTTAATATTATTATCCTTAACATTGATGTCGTTATTGTTATTATTATTATCGTTATTAATATTGATCTTGTCACGATTAGACTTGATTTTGGAACGAACATGAGTTATATATTATTAACTTGCCTTAGTTATATCCATCCATATTATTACATTTATTATTTTATTTTGTTATAAGAGGAACGTGTTTATATATACTTATTATATATTCATGTATATGCGTAAGAGAGAAAGAGAGAGAAAGAGAAATAGAGAAAGAGAGAGACAGAAAGAGGAAACTAATCAATTTTAACTTAATTCTCCTAACTATCGATTCTTAACTTCTTTTGTATCTCTGTGTGTGTGTGTTTTTGTGCATGTGTTTATACGTGTACTTTCTGAGTCTCGTATATTAAAAATAACATAATAATTGCTAACAAATGTATTAATTAACTGACTGATCAATTAACCAAGCATACGAGCAAACGCAATAAAAAAGAAGAACGAATAAGTAAATAAATAAATAAAAGAGAGAAGTACGAAATTGAACGAATATTTTCTAATTTAATTCAATACGGATTTAATTTCATAATTTCTTTCTTTTGTTTGTTCGTCGGTTTCCTCGTTTGCTTGGTTAATTAAAAGATTTGTTAGCAACAAAATAATCCTATTCTTTCCGTTTTTTTTTCTTTTTTTTTTTTTTTTTTTTTTTTTTTTTTTTTAAAAAAAATTCGGATTGTTTCATAATCGCACTAAATTATTATCCCATTTGTATTTTCTACCCTCTATATATCTTTTGCTTATTCGTATTTGTATACCTATTTAATTCGTTAATCGTTAATATAATCGATCGGATATAAATTGATTTCTATCGATCGTCAATCTTTGCTCTCAACGGTGGAGGGGGCGGGGGGTAGGATGACCTGAGGGGGAGGGGGGCGGGGTTTGGATTAAGACAGTCTAAGTTCTCTCATTCTAAGTCACAGGAACCATAATAATGCTTCAAATTGTGTGTATGTGTTTATGTGTACACGTGTATGTATGCACGTGTACATGTGTGTATGTGTACACGTGTGTATGTGTGTGTGTGTGTGTGTGTGTGTGTGTGAAAGTCCTTAGGAAATAATAATAATATTAATATAATAATAATAATAATTAATTCTCTTTCCCTTTTTCGTTACTTCTCCTATCTTTTTTGAACACTGTTTTAGCACCAAGAAAATCGTTTCGAACCTTTTGCTATTTTCTCTTTCTTTTCTTTTTTTTTTTTTTCTTCCTTTTACTACATGCATCTGTGAGAAGGGTAATAGTAATAGTAATAATAGTAATAGTAGTTGTAATGGTAATACTAGTTGTAATAGGAGTAATAGTTACTCTATTACAATTCTACTTTTAACAGTTTGATCAAATTGTTTTCTTCTTATCATTAGTAATAATAATAGTATAGTGTTAGGAGGAACAAAAATCTATAATAATCATGCAATCGCACGGGGCTAACTATTCAAACCTTTTCCCTTAGAATAAGGGAAATATATATCTATATATATATATATATAAATAATTATTAAGAATAATAAAATGATAATGATTAATAATAATAATAATAATAAAATAATAATAACAATAATAATAATAAAAATAATAATAATGATGATGATGATGACGATGAGGATGATAATAAATACTTTTTATCCACTATTTTCTTTTTATCTACTATTCTTTTTTTATCTACTATTTTCTTTTTATCTACTATTCTTTTTTCATCTACTATTTTCTTTGTATCTACTTGCATCTACTTTCTTTTTTTTTTTTTTATATACTTTTTTTCAACTACATACTATGCGATTACTACGTTATATTAGATTGACCTATACTATGTAGGATATCAAAAGTGTGTCCGTGCGTGTGTATAAGAGAGAGATAGAGAGAGAGAGAGAGAGAGAGAGAAGAGTGTCTGTAAACAAAACAAAACAAAAAATCTTATCAAAAAGGAACTATATGTGAGGGGAGAAAAGAAAAAAAGAAAAAAAAAAAATGTCCCGCATTAGAAATGCAGTTTCTGTCTTAAAAACTAGATTCTTCATTTTCCATTATTTTCAACGTATGCACGTACGCGTGTATATGGGTCTGTACTCTCAATGCATATATATATATATATATATATACATATATATACATACATATATATATATATATATATAGTCTTTTTTTAAATGTTTGTATTAGATCAACGTTTTACTTGCAAGAATGCAAAAAATAAATAAATAGTAATAACGAAGATCATATCTTGCAAACTTAAATATATACATACAAATATATAGATGTGTCCGAATGTGTTTGTACATATGCAATATATATATATATATATAAAAAAAAAAAAATTATTGGAAAACAAACTTATATATTTATTGAGAAAAAGAAAAAGCTCGATTAAAAATTTATAAATTAAGAGTTAAAGGAACGTTCAATTTATATAATATATATTCATTCTGAACGATTCTTCTGTGTGGTATAAATATTTATATTAAATAATAATAATAATAATAATAATAATAATAATAATAAAAATAATAGTAATAATAATAATAAAAATAATAGTAATAATAATAGATAATATAATAATAATAATAAAATAATAATAATATAATAATATAATAATATAATAATAATAATAATAATAATAATAATAATAGTGACAATTGCAATTACATAGTACGATTTTTGTTTTCTATACGATAAGCTAATCATAATAATAATAATAATAAAAAATAATAATAATAGTAATAATAATAATGATAATAATAATTAAAATAATAATAATAATAATAAAAAATAATAATATATCATTTTTGTTGCCTATTAATCATTTAACGAATGAATGAATGAATGAATGAGAATTAATAGTAAATAATTAATAGTTAATAAAGATTGATACAAAACAAAATGGTAATTAGATAATGATTCATATTTTCTTTTTGAATCTCTTCGTTTGCGAAGAAAAAAAATGCCGTACCAACGCGGTAGTCGATCTAATCCACCATTGTAGTTAAAAACTGTTTAATCAGACTCACACACGCACGTACACACGCACACGCACACGCACACGCACACACACATATACACATACACTCACACATATATATACACACACACTGTGTGTGAAATTCTTTATATATCATTAATATTATACTTATTCGAGCTGACATAAATGACATTTATAGTATGCGATTATGATTGATACTTTGTTTTTACTTGATTTTACTTTGTTTTCTTTTTCTTTTCTTTTTTATATTTTTCTTCTTTTTATTTTTTTTTTTTTTTTAATTTTTTTTTCCTCCTTTTATATTATTAAAAATTGTGACGAGTATGTATATATATATATGATATATATATATATATATAATATATATATGATATATTAATCATTTTCTTTAATATTATTATTATTATTATTATTAATAATAATTTTTGTTTGTATTACTATTACTATTATTATTTTTTTGTAAATAGTTCTTTATATTCTCTTGCTGCCATATAATATCAGCTGCTCTTTCTCTTTCTTTCTCTCTTTATTCTTATTATTCTAACATTCAGGAAATGTTCATCAAAAAGGCAGTATCTTGTATGTGTATATATGTATATATAAATTGATCTATTGTTTCATATAGATCAACAACTATCGATCATTGCTCGGTTTATAGTCGCCCACAAGGAAGTTCATGACTATTATCATAGTTCATGATTATTATCACTATTATATGACTATTATCATAGTTCATAATTATTATCACTATTATATGACTATTATCATAGTTCATAATTATTATCACTATTATATGACTATTATCATAGTTCATAATTATTATCACTCTTATATGACTATTATCATAGTTCGTGATTATCACTATTATATGATTATATTATTACGATATATTATCATTATAATAATAATAATTATTATTATTATTAATATTCTATGTAAGAGAGACGGAGTTGAGACGTCGTTACGTTCGTATATTAACTATATATATATATATATATATATGTGTATAAATATATATACACACACATTCGTACATATAAAAATAAAAAAACAAGAAACAAACTCAATTCTTAATCGTAACCTCCTTAATGCTTATAGGAGTTTCGCTTTAGCGAGATTGGAACTTTAATTGTTCGTTGGAGAGAAAAAGTAAAAGTAAAAGTAAAAGTAAAAGTAAAAGTAAAAAAACAAAAAAGATTCATAAGAAACACATTCCTCTTTCGTTTTAGACACTGCCTTTTTGTTCTAACACTCCTCTCTCTCTCTCTCTCTCTCTCTCTCTCTCTCACACACACACTCTTTTACTACTTCTACCTTTATCTATCTATCTATCCATCTATCTATCTATCTATCTATCTATCTATCTCTCTCTCTCTTTTTTTTGTTCATAGCGATAGGAAAGACATTTTTCTCGTTCCTCTAACTCTTCGTTTTCTTATAGTCGTTACGAGGTTAGAGGAATGATAAATATATATATATATATAGTTATAGATACACCGAGATAAAAATAGAGATATACATATACATATATATAAATATAAATATAAATATATAAATATAAATATATATATATATATATAGAGAGAGAGAGCGAGCGAGCGAGGAATATATATTAAGATTTTACACATTTGAAGTTGATTTACTATTACCACTAGCAAAACTGTTGTTCAATGTGTCCGGGTCGTTGACGTATTCGGGCGATGGCGTCGATAGTCTATCCTTCTTTTCTATCTCGACACTAACTTCGACCGTCTCGATCGATGGCAGTTCCAATTTCTGCGGTAACACACGTTTTCTCTCTAAACTTGCCAATATTTCTTGGCTCGCATTTTCGTAATCGTGATTGAACGTTCTAGATTTAACCGAGCGTAGACTGTCCGTGAACGTACGTTGAAAGTGTTGCATTTGTTGTTGCTGTTGTTGCAACTGATGTTGATGGAATTGATGATGTTTGAGGTAACCGTGGGGACTGTTCGATCTCGCGATGGACGTTTGACTTATGTTACCCCTCGACGTACTCGTTCCACGTATGTACGGTGAACTTCTGACCGATTTTAAACTGTCCTCGGCGAAGGGTAGATTCAAGGTGTCTTTGCTCGAGGCCAAGGAACCCGTTGAAATGCCGTCGAAATCGTCGAACACTGCTTTCAACGGTACCTTCGACGGATTCATTTCGAGGAAGTTCGCGGCTGCCGCGGCTGCAGACATTGCGGCCGCGGACGCGGCCGCGGCCGCAGACGCGGTCGACGTAGGCGTCGTCGATGGCGTGGTCATCGTTATCGATGTCGGTTGCCTCTTCTTTAGTATCGATTTCGTCGCTTTAAGTTTTTCACCGTACGGGTCCAAAATGTAACGGGGTCTTAAACTTGCTTTTATACGCGCTGGTTCAAAACTCGCGAAATCACCGAAGTCTTGGCGCAACGGTGAATCCTCGTCGCCCTCGTCGATTTCTTCCTCCTCGCGTAACTCATGAAGCGTTGCCATCTCCAGTTCCCTTTAATTTTTTTTTTTTTTTTTATTTATTTATTTTTTTTTTTTTTTTTCGAAGAAAAAAACAAAGAAAAGAAAAACGATGAATTCGATGGGAGGGAGGGAGGGAGGGAGGGAGGGGGGGGGAAGATATCATTAACGGCATATTTTTGTATTATTTCAATACGATTGTTATAATAAATAATAATTCATATTATTATTTATTATATATCTATGATATACGTGTAGATTAAATATGATGCGACAATAAAAGGATCGTCCTAAGCGTAATTAACCCTTTTCGTTGAGCCTACATGATACGGTATAGCGATGACACTAATGATTTCACGGACGAACACGAATCGACACATTTTTCGTATAACGGGTGTCGGTTTAGGTGCCTGTTATAGACCGGCACCGGACAACGTAAGGGTTAATTTCATTAGACCTTTCTCCTTGTTAAAACCAAATATAGAAATATTGTATAAGAAAAAAATTAATTACTTGTCAAAGTGCGGCATCTGCGATATATTCTGATTTCTCGCTTCGATACCTTCGGGACTGTGATAGAAGCTAACCCGCTCGAACGAATCCAAATTGACATCGGGTAGAAGTATCGTCGCGATGTCGATGAAGGTTGGCCTTCTTATTGCCTTGTGGCACCAAGTACGTCTCATTAAATTGTAAAGGGAGTCAGGACAATTTTCCGGTCGTTCCATAACACCACCCTCAATTACGTAACGCAACACCTGCGAAAAGGCACGGAGTCTGTTATTTATTTTCCTTTTTTTTTTTCCTTAGTTATTTTTATTTTTTTTTTATTTTTTTATTTGTTTAAATCGAGTCAATCGTTAAAAAATTGATAACTCAAATGAAATCGCAATGTTGTATTACTTCCGCTTCTTTTGTTTCGTTGCTCGTTTCTATTTATTTGCAATTTTATTGTTCTTTTTTTTTTTGTTTAAATCGAGTCAATCATTAAAAGATTGATAATTCGTATGAATTCGCAATATTGTATTCCTTCCGCTTCTTTTTTTTCGTTGCTCTCGGTTCTATTTATTTGCTCATTTTATTGTTTTTTTTTAATTATTTTTCTTTTTTTTTTTGTTTAAATCGAGTCAATCATTAAAAGATTGATAATTCGTATGAATTCGCAATATTGTATTCCACCGCTTCTTTTTTTTCGTTGCTCGTTTCTATTTATTTGCAATTTTATTGTTCTTTTTTTTTTTTTTTTTTTTTGTTTAAATCGAGTCAATCATTAAAAGATTGATAATTCGAATGAATTCGCAATATTGTATTCCTTCCGCTTCTTTTGTTTCGTTGCTCGTTTCTATTTATTTGCAATTTTATTGCTCTTTTTTTTTTTTTTGTTTATATCGAGTCAATCATTAAAAGATTGATAATTCGAATGAATTCGCAATATTGTATTCCTTCCGCTTCTTTTGTTTCGTTGCTCGTTTCTATTTATTTGCAATTTTATTGCTCTTTTTTTTTTTTTTTTTTTTTTAATCGAGTCAATCATTAAAAGATTGATAATCCGAATGAATTCGCAATATTGTATTCCTTCCGCTTCTTTTGTTTCGTTGCTGGTTTCTATTTATTTGCAATTTTATTGTTCTTTTTTTTTTTTTTTTGTTTAAATCGAGTCAATCATTAAAAGATTAATAATTCGTATGAATTCGCAATATTGTATTCCTTCCGCTTCTTTTGTTTCGTTGCTCTCGTTTCTATTTATTTGCAATTTTATTGTTCTTTTTTTTTTTTGTTTAAATCGAGTCAATCATTAAAAGATTGATAATTCGAATGAATTCGCAATATTGTATTCCTTCCGCTTCTTTTGTTTCGTTGCTCGTTTCTATTTATTTGCAATTTTATTGCTCTTTTTTTTTTTTTTGTTTATATCGAGTCAATCATTAAAAGATTGATAATTCGAATGAATTCGCAATATTGTATTCCTTCCGCTTCTTTTGTTTCGTTGCTCGTTTCTATTTATTTGCAATTTTATTGCTCTTTTTTTTTTTTTTTTTTTTTAATCGAGTCAATCATTAAAAGATTGATAATCCGAATGAATTCGCAATATTGTATTCCTTTACCTCTTTTTTTTTCTTTGCTTTTGTTTCTATTTATTTGTTTATTTTATTGTTTTTTCTTTTTTCTTTCCTTTATTAACGACTCCACTTTCAATTGGTTGCGAAATGAGAGGTGAATAAGTTAACGTAGGAAATAGAGATAAAAATAGTAATAAGAAAGAAAAAAAAAAGTAATAATAATAAAAGCAACTAGCAACTATTTCGATCGAATCATCATTATCAATAATCCAATCTTAATAACGAAAAATAAAGAAATGAACAAACAAACAAATAAACAAAACTAGAAGTGTAAGACGAAGAAAAAGAAATCAATCTTTACCTGGTCGTTCGATAAGCCTTGATATGGTTGCGAGGCGAGTGTCACCATTTCCCAGAGTACAACACCATAACTCCATACGTCTGAGAAACTCGTGAATACGCCGTCCTTGAGGCTTTCTGGTGCCATCCATCTAACCGGCAATAATCCTTTCGTTCCTTTCCGATAATAATCCGTCTCGTATATGTCCCTTGTCATTCCGAAGTCACCGATCTTAACCGTCAGATCTTCGGCAACCATACAATTTCTAGCTGCCAAATCTCTGTGTACGAATTTCTTCGCGGCTAAATATCCCATACCGTCGGCAATCTCGATCGCCATTTGCAATATTCTCTTTAATGTCGGCGGTTGCCTAGAGAAATTCTCGCAAACGTCGGGTCGGTGACTTCTCAGATATGTCTTCAAATCCCCGTTAACCATCAATTCCATCACCACCAAGGTCGGTTGACCTTGTGACACCACTCCGAGCAATCTCACCACGTGATGTGTATTGAAAGCTCTGTTGTTGTTTTTTTTTTTTTTTTTTTTTTAACGTACGTGGTGCGGTAGGGAGAAGACAAAAACCAAAAAAAGAAAAAAAATATATACGATTAAGACAAGCGATAAATGGAAACGAGTTATTTCGAAAAAGAGAAAGAGAGAGAGAGAGAGAGAGAGAGAGAGAGAGAGAGAGAGAGATAGAGATAGGGATGGAACGATTTTAAGACACTTTCGTTCGCTGGAGCGATTATAGAGCCGTTAACAACGCACAAATATACGTCCTCGATCCTTCTACGCACGACGATTTTATTATTAACGTCGATATGTCCGGGGATCGATGGATATGACTCGAATGATCAACGATCAAATTAAATGCTTCAAAAAAAAAAAAAAAAATACTATCTTTTTTCCTCTCTCTCTCTCTCTCTCTTTCTATTACTTTTTCTTTTTCTTTTTGAAAAAAAGCAAAAAAGAAGTAAAAACCAGTTGTGCTATCCATTCATTAAAAAGGATCCAATCTCATTCTGTTTCTTGCAATAATTATAAAGGCACTGAGGGCAAACAAAAATGTTATAAAAATTGATACTTGCTTCATTACGGATGCCTCGTTTAGAAATTCTATTCTCTCTCTGTCCGTGGCGTTTTCATTGACGGTTTTAACGGCACAGCGTACTTCCGGTTTCCCTTTGACAACGTCCCTCGCTACACCCTCGTAAACCATACCGAACGAGCCATTTCCCAATTCTTTCATCACTTGTATCTTTCTCCTTGGTACTTCCCATTCGTCCGGTTCGTACACCGTGCTAACGTATTCGGGATTAACCGTGGCTATCAATCTTCTGCTCGGTACGTTGTCCATTAGTTTTCTCTTGCAGACGTAAAATCCAACGAGTGAGAAAACGGCGAATAGACTTGTAAATATCGACCAGAATAGTATCCAAAATAGTCCGAGACTCGTGTATTCCCTTACGAAGAAGTATTGGGGTTCCGTGTAATTACCGTTCCCGGCCAGGCTCGTTGCTCTGACCTTGACCGAGTAATTACCAGTCGGTAGATCCCTCAGGACGTAGGAATTCCCGGCTTTAGTGAAATCGCGTCTCGTTATACAAACCACGGTTGCTTTGATCTGTTTAAAACAACAACGATTATCACAGATCATATGTATATATATATATATATATAAATGTGTGTATGTTATAATAATATGTATAATATAATACACTTACGTTCTGTATGTCCACCCTTTTATATTCGATCTGATAGGTGACGATCAGCCCGTTCGGTTCAATCGGTTCGGCCCAATGAAGGGTTACGGTCGTCATACTGTTATTCTCACCGGAAATGGTCAATCTGAAGGTATTCGAGGGTATGTCATCGGCACTTTCCAAAGGCAACGTTCTATAAGTTTTCATACTCTTAGTCGAGCAGGTGTCATTGGTATCGTTCGTGACCAGCTCCCTGCACGCTTGTACCTCGATATTGTAATAGGCAAAGTGCCGTAGGTTCTTCATGATGAAACTTAAATTTGTACTAGGTACCTCTCTGTCGAATATAACGTAAGAATCGTTCACTAATTGCTCGGGCATCGATTCCTTCTGCGGGGAAACAGAGAGAAAAGAAAGAAAAAAAAATAGAAAAAAAAAAAAAAAAGAGAAAGAGAACGTGTATAAAAAACGTGTTGTGCCTCTCGTCGCTGACTAGGGTCGTTCGATTTTTTTTTTTTTTTTTTTTTTTTTAATTTTTTTTTTTTTTTTTGTTATTTCAAATCGATCCGACCTTATATACAATGCAGATAAAAACGTGAAATGTTTATATTTTTCGTTGAACTAATTAGTTAATCGATTAATTACGATGTAACGTTAATTTATATTGATTTACCTCGGAGTAATAATCCTCTTCAATTATATCGGCCGAGTCGAACATCTCACTGGTGTCTCGTCTTCTGCGCGAGTCAATTCGTTTAACGTAAACCTGGTTGTGTAGGGCGTCCTCGAAAGCGATCGAACTCGATACCTCCTTCTCCCTCATCGATTGATCGTATTCGCGATCGGTACAATCGCACGATGCAGGTTCCGGTATCCTTGCCAGTTCCTTCTCTTCCTCGGCCCGTCTTCTCTCCTCCTCGGCCAAGACTGACAACGATTTCTTCTCCGGTAAAGACATGGCTAAAGGGAGACGAAGGAATAAATATATATATGTGTGTGTATATTCCCCAAAGTACGCGAAATAACAATTATCTCGTAAGATTGATGATGAATGAAATGATTAAAAGAAAAAAAAAAAAAAAGAGGGAAAATATCGAAGTACGCGAGCTCACAATTCCCTCGTAACAGCGCTAACGATTAAAATGAAGAAAAAATAAATAATCAAAGAAAGGGAAAACATCGAAGTACCCGAGGCCGCAATTCCCACGTAACAGCGCTAACGATTAAAATGGATAAAAAAAAAAAAAAAAAAGAAAAATAATAATAATCAAAAAAAGGGAAAACATAGAAGTGCCCGAGGTCGCAATTCCCTCATAACATCGCTTACAATTAAAATGGTTAAAAAAGAAAAAGAATAATCAAAAAAAAAAAAAAAAGGGATAATATCGAAGTACACGTGATCACAATTCCCTCGTAACATCGCTAACGATTAAAATAATGAAAAAATAAATAATCAAAGAAAGGGAAAAAAATCGAAGTACACGTGATCGCAATTCCCTCGTAACATCGCTGACAATTAAAACGGATAAAGAAAAAAATAATCAAAAAAAGGGAAAACATAGAAATACCCGAGGTCGAAATTCCCACATAACATCGCTAACGAATAAAATGGTTAAAAGAGAAAAATAATGAAAAAAAAAGGGAAAATATCGAAGTACGCGAGCTCGCAATTCCCTCATAACAGCGCTAACGATTAAAATGTTTAAAAAGAAAAATAATGAATAAAAGAGAAAATATCGAAGTACGCGAGCTTGCAATTCCCTCATAAGATCGCTAACAATGGAAATGATTGAAAAGAAAAATAACAAATAAAGGGAAAATATCGAAGTACGCGAGCTCGCAATTTCCCTCATAAGATCGCTAAGAATTAAAATAGTTAAAAAAAAAAAAAAAAAAAAAAAAAAAAAAGAGGGAATATATCGAAGTACGCAAGCTCACAATAGCCTCATAACATCGCTAATAATTAAAATGGATAAAGAAAAAATAATCAAAAAAGGGAAAAAAACGAAGTACCCGGGGTCGCAATTCCCACATAAGATCGCTAACAATTAAAATGGATAAAAAGAAAGAAATAATCAAAAAAAGGGAAAATATCGAAGTACGTGAGCTCGCAATTCCCTCATAACAGCGCTAAAAAATAAAATGGATAAAGAAAAATAATTAAGAAAAAAAAAATGTATATATATATATATATCGAAGTACGCGAGCTCGCAATACCCTCGTAAGATCGATGAGGAATGAAATAATTAAAAAATAATTAAAAAAAAGGGAAAATATCGAAATACCCGAGGCCGCAATTCCCACAATAATATCGCTAACAATTAAAATGAAGAAAAGATAAATAATCAAAGAAAGGGAAAAAAATCGAAGCACCCGTGGTCGCAATTCCCTCATAACAGCGCTAATAATTAAAATGGTTAAAAAAAAAAAAAAAAAAAAAAAAAAAAAAAGAGGGAATATATCGAAGGACCCGTGGTCGCAATTCCCTCATAAGATCGCAAACAATTAAAATGGTAAAAAAAAAGAAAAGAATAATCAAAAAAAGGGAAAATATCGAAGTACCCGAGGCCGCAATTCCCACATAACAGCGCTAACAATTAAAATGATCAAAAAAAAAAAATAATCAAAAAACGGGAAAACATCGAAGTGCCCGAGGTAGCAATTCCCTCGTAACATCGCAAACAATTAAAATGTTAAAAAGAAAAAGAATAATCAAAAAAAGGGAAAATATCGAAGTGCCCGAGGTTGGAATTCCCACATAAGATCGCTAACAAATAAAATGGTTAAAAAAAAATAATTAAAAAGAAATATGTATATCGAAGTACGCGAGCTCGCAATACCCTCGTAAGATCGATGAGGAATGAAATGATTAAAAAAAAAAAAAAAAAAAAATTAAAAAAGAGGGAAAATATCAAAGTACCCGAGGCCGCAATTCCCACATAACATCGCTAACAATTAAAATGAAGAAAAAATAAATAATCAAAGAAAGGGAAAAAAATCGAAGCACCCGTGGTCGCAATTCCCTCATAACAGCGCTAACAATTAAAATGGTTAAAAAAAAGAAAAAAAAAAAAAAAAAATAGAAAGAGGGAAAATATCGAAGGACCCGTGGTCGCAATTCCCTCATAAGATCGCTGACAATTAAAATGATAAAAAAAAAGAAAGAATAATCAAAAAAAAGGGGAAAATATCGAAGCACCCGAGGCCGCAATTCCCACATAACAGCGCTAACAATTAAAATGGTAAAAAAAAAAAAAGAAAAAATAATCAAAAAAAAGGGAAGAACATAGAAGCGCCCGAGGTCGCAATCCCCTCATAACATCGCTAACAAACAATTAAAATGGTAAACAAAAAAAAAAAAAAAAGAAATAATCAAAAAACGGGAAAACATCGAAGTGCCCGAGGTCGCAATTCCCTCCGTAAGATCGATAACAATTGAAATGGTAAAAAAAAAAAAATGTATATACAAATATATATATATATATATCGAAGTATACGAGCTCGCAATTCCCTCATAACAGCGCTAACAAATGAAATGGTTAAAGAAAAATAATTAAAAAAGAAAGAAAAAATGTATGTATACATACATCGAAGTAAGCGAGCTCGCAATTCCCCTCGAGAAGATCGATATGAGGGATGAAATGAAATGAAATGATTAAAAAGAAAAAAAAAGAGGGAAGAAAAAAGAAAATATAACAAATCTCACGTTCGTCGCAATAGTTTCTCTGATCGATGAAGTTCGTATCGTCCGGTACCCAATGTCCAACGATTCTGTAGTGCGTGAGATTGCCGTTCTTCCATAATGGGGGTAGCCAAGAGACGATGAGTTCGTTGCTCGAGTTACTATAGGTCGATAAGCCCCTAGGGGCACTGGGTGCGTGAGGTTTGGTCATGAAATATGTTACTTTGCTTTGTGCGCCAGATCTTTCGGTTGCTATTGTATAGGTTTTTATGTAAAAGGCGTATTGGGTGAACGGTTTCAATTGGGTTAATATGTGGGACAAATAACTGGGTTTTTCGGATTCGGTGTAATTTGGGGGTAAAGGGCTGGCTGTACCCTCGACCGCGGAAACATCATCGACTCTCCAGCCGTCGCCACCGCAAGCATCTCGGCCGTCATACATGGTTACGTTCTGGTTCGGAGCTTCGATGAAATAAACAACGTATCCCAGTAACGATCTCGGATCGTGATGGTTAAATTGTTCCCATTCTATCAAAGCCGCGTCCGAGGTAGTCTTCGTAACGATGGTCTTCAATTCTGTTACGTTGCAAGCAACTTTGTCACCGTTGCTGTTAGGGGCTACCTCGAGATCGGTGAATTCATCCAAGCCAGATTTCTTTCTTAGAGTTTCGATTTGTTGTAGGCATAACTTTGGATTGAAATGGAAGAATATCTTCGCGGGACCGTCAATGGAATAAAGATCGATCTTTCCATGCGTGTTCCAATCCCAAAGTTCCTGAAGATTCTGATTGTCCAGTACTGCGAGGGTGTACTTGCCATTGTCCAAATAATTTCCATGTATTACGCGCAAACTCTTGAAAAAGTTCAATGATATCAGGGGGAAGCTTCGGACTATCTTAAGATAACCGTCTATCTCCTCGATCATGCTTAAACTTTCCTCGAGCTCGTTCACGATGTTTTTCCCACCCCTTATCTGTATTTCCAAACTACCGGTTATGTGCGTACAACCGCGTAACTTCTGGGCAGAAGCAATGCTGTCGACGCTAGCACCGGAACATTCCTTTAGACATGGTCCCTCGCATTTCCTGCAGAACGTTCTGTCACCGATCTCTTCGTCCATGTAACCAGCCGGACATTCGATTATACAGCTACCGTTGAATGGTTTGTACGGATAGTCCTTGACAACGTTCATTGCCTCTCTCGGTTTTACCATGTTACGACACTCCTCTTCCGTTATACAACGCCGATTCATATATTCGTAGGTACCGTTTGGACAGCGATTTTCGCATTGGTTCCCGCTGACCATAACGTTCTTACATACTTTACAATCGTCGGCCGTTGGTCCGGTACAAGTACCCAAACATGACGGGTGACAACAATTATTCGAATCGTCGCACGAACCGTCCCCGCATTTCCTATCGCACACTGTAATATAAATTATATTAGATTAGTCAAATCATTCGTGATCCTGTCGTATGACAGGAATTATTATATATGTGTATATATATATATATATATATATATACAAGAAATTTAAGGAAAATTTATCGATGAATAAAATGATACTAACAACGTTGACAGTATTGTCGATTCCAACATAGCGTTTCATCCGGCTTGGTCAACCTGGTGGAACAATGTCTTTCGCATATAGGACAGCCATTCTTTGGTTTATTTCCCTGCGGGAAGAAAGTGAAATAAGGAGATACAAAAAACGGAATAACAAATTTTATTATTGAATATTTATGATTAGGCACGAATAAATTGTTCACAATAGGGATTACGCAACATATCCGATATAAAAAAAAAAGGGAGAAAAGAAAAAAAAAAGAGTAAAAAGAAAAAAGAAGGAAAAAAAGAGTAAAATGAAAAAAAGCAGAAAAAAGAGTAAAATGAAAAAATGAAAAAAAAAAAAGAGTAAAAAGAAAAAAAGAAAAAACAAAGTAAACAGAAAAGAAGACAAAAAAGAGAAATAAAGATTACGCAACACATCCGATAGAAAAGAAAAAAGAAAAAAGGAGAAAAAAAGAGTAAAAAGAAAAAAGAAGGAAAAAAAAGAGTAAAATGAAAAAAAGGAAGAAAAAAAAGAGTAAAAAGAAAAACAGTAAAAAAAAAGAAAAGAGTGAAAAGAAAAGAGGAAAAAACAAAGTAAACAGAAAAGAAGACAAAAAAGAGAAATAAAGATTACGCAACAAATCCGATAGAAAAAAAAAAAAAAAGAAAAAAGAGGAAAAAAAGAGTAAAAAGAAAAAAGAAGGAAAAAAAAGAGTAAAATGAAAAAAAGAAGAAAAAAAGAGTAAAATGAAAAGAAAAGAAAAAGAGTAAAATGAAAAAAAGAAAAAAAAAAAGAGTAAAAAGAAAAGAGGAAGAAAAAAAGTAAAAAGTGTGAGGTTGTGCATTGGGATCGTGCACAAGTTTTACACGTGCATGAAAACCAACAATTTCTTTTGCGTAAATAAATAACATATACGCCTACGCACATACATCATACACATATATATTTTTTTTCTTCTTCTTTTCCTTTTTTTTATTTTTTTTTTTTTTTTCTTACGACGTTATAGATTTTGAATAAATGTTTTCATTGGTCGACTTTATCGATTCGTCGTATAGCATGTTATCTCGTTTCAAATCACGAAACGTTCGTCCGATTACCATCGACTTCGCACTTTTTCTACACTTGAAATCGTAGACGAGCAAATAACAAGAAGAAGAGTCACACGCGTGCCGCTCGAATTTCATTTATTTACGTCACTACTTATCGCCTTTCCCTTTCTTATTTATTCGTCTTACAAACGATTAAATTCTTTCCCTCCTCCTCCTCCTCCTCCTCCTCCTCCTCCTCCTCCTCCGCCCCTACCCCCATCCTGTCCCACCCCCCTCGCCCTCCTCAAACCCTGCAAAATAATATTCACATCGCCAATACGCGGTCTACCCCGAAAAATTTCTCGATCAACCCGTTTTCGTATTCTCCTTTTGTGTATTTTATTTTATTTTATTTTATTTATTTATTTTTTTTTTTTTCATCGTGTTTCATTATCCTTAATTTCCATCGATCGAATTCTTCGAACAATTTCGATCGTCGACGATTTTCACAAGTGGGAATCGTTCATTTAATTCAAATCTTCGCGAAAGAGAGTTCGTTTTGAGACCTCATCGTGATTTTTGTTCGATTTTGAAAGAAAACTCTATCGATCGGTAAGATAGATCGTTCATCCGTTCGTTTCTTTTAATCGTTACATCGAAAAAATTTCACGAAAAAATAACGAAATGTAATTTTTTTTTTTTTTAATAATGACGATACAAAATGCGATTGATTGATTATTAATTGGATTTTTTTTTTTTTTTTTTTTTTTTTTTTTTAAATCAGTCCGAACAAAATCCTGATCTCGATCGGCAATCAATTGATTGATCCGTGCGTTATTAAAAAGAAGATGAAAAAAAGAAAAAGAATTAATTCTTATGGCAAATCAATGATAACTATTAAAAATACGAAACTTTTCGTTCGATTATTTCGAAGAAGGGTCAAAATTTCTTCGAATACATAATATTTTGCTTTAAAACGATATATATATATATAAATCAGTCGATAACGTAAATCTTTGTCTTATCGACGTATACTAAGCGATAAAGTTCGTCGTACACGTTCGTTATAAATAGTTTCGATAACAACAACAACAACAACAACAACAACAATAATAATTATAATAATAATAAAAATGACGACTCTATGACGACTCGTTATTAATTTAAATTAAAACGAATTAATTAAATAATGAATTAAACGTACGTATAATAATTATCACGTACGTTTACTTCATTTCATATCTTTTCCTTTGATACCCATTTTTTTTTTTTTTCCTTTGCTCTTTTCCCCTTTTCCTTTGAATTTCAATTAAAGTTAATTAATTAAATAACGAATTAAATAATCATCACGTACGTTTCTTCGTTTCTTTTCATTTCCTCTCACATACCTATTTTCTTTTTTTTTTTTCTCTCTTTGCTCCTTTCCTTTTCTTTCGAATTTAAATTAAAGCTAATTAATTAAATAATGAATTAAATAATTATCACGTACGTTTTCTCCATTTCCTTTCTTTTCTCTTCCTATTTTTTTTTTTTCTTTTGATCACATTTCTTCATACGACGTCGCGGTTACAATAGCGAAACGAAGTAGAATGACACGAGAAGGAAAGAGAAAGACAGATGGAGAATAGTAAGAGGGGTGGGGTAAAGAGAGAAAGAGAAAGAAAGAAACTGAGAGAAAGAGAGAGAGCCACACAGAGAGACAGACGCATCTCGCGCGAAGGTCGAAAAACAAATTGCGAAAGGCTGAGAATTACGTTAGTTTTGTATCCCGAGTATGTTATCGTTATTGTTGGTTTGTTTTCTTTATGGGGTTGTCGTATTTGTTGATTCACGCTGTAGTCCTAATCGTATATTTTCCATATATAGTCGTAATATTAATCCTACTCGCGTGGTATATATAATATCGTATTAGTTAAGTAGTTAGGGTTTTTGATCTTTCAAAGGGTTTAAAAGGGTCGTCGATTCGTACGAAGAAGACACGCGTGTTTTCTTTTCCACGAAGCATCTTCTAGTTAAGTGAGGACAATGCCTTTATGCGGATTTTCAAGGACTCCGAACGGCTATCCATCCGGTTCCGAGGCTACGCGGCGTTTGTCTCTCTCTCTCTCACTCTCTCTCTCTCTCTCTCTCACACACAACTCTCTCACTCTCTTTCTCTCTTTATAAACAGTGTTCCGTGTATTCGAGGAACACGTGAACACTAGGAACGTTATAGCACGCTAGCTAGCTTAGCTCTAACACGCTATCTAACGCAACACGAATGGAGTGTATTTTCGTTCATTTTTCTAACCTTCAAATCGATCGAGTTCAATCCTGATATATACATATATATATATATATATATATATATCTACTTTATTATAATCTTTTATATATTTATATTTAATATATTTATATATTTATTTATTTTTTTTTTCTCACTATTGTTTCCCCCTCATACGATTAGAATCGAGGATGTAACATTTAAGATTGATTTTTACCAACGTACGTGAGATTATTCGAATAAAAATTTGATTGTGAATATAGAATTTTAGGTTTGTTTGTTTATTGTTGTTGTTGTTGTTGTTGTTCCTGAATTTAATCGAATATATACGTATATTGTTTCTCTCACTCTGCCCGCCCCCCCCCCCACCCCATGTATACGATTAGAATCGAGGATATAATATTTAAGATTGATTTTTCCCCCACGTATTTGAGATTGTTCGAATAAAAATGTGAACGTGAAGGTGGAATTATTTATAACAAAAATGTAAAGAAAAGAAAAAAAAAAAAAAAAAGGATCGGTACGTTGACGATTATAGGTTATTTTTTAAGATATTTTGTTTGTTGTTGTTATTGTTCGACAACGATATTATATTCGATCGTATATGAGAGGATAAATAATATCCTCGAACTTGACATGATTTTCCGCATGAACGTCATTCTCACGTCGTTTATACATAGATAGATAGATGCATGCATGCATGCATGCATGCATGCATAGTTATGTGTATACAGACGTCGCGATCATAATGCAACTGACAATACTCGTTAGTCAGACCTTCGACGAGGTGATGCTAATTGAATGGTTTTTTTTTTTCTTTTTTTTCTTTCTTTCTCTTCTCTTACATATCCTCGTTACTAATATCGTGTGTATTAATTCATTAAATATCAATTAATTCGACAACCTCCGATAATGTCGATCCATTTCTATCTCTGATGGAAATTTCGAACAATTTCATTTATCATATACACATATATGTGTATATACATACATATATATCTTTCTTTTTTATTTTAAAAGTGGAATCTGAAATTACTGCATATGCGTATGCACGTAAGCGTGTTCATTATATGTATATTAATTATGTACGCGCACGCACGCACGAACATTGTCCGAATATAATCGGATAAATTAATTTGAAATTCATATTTAAAAATTTGAGATGTCGTCGCAAGAATGACAAATAGGATGAATAATTTTGATTCGATTTCCGATTCGATATTTGCAAATACGAAGAGACCGTTTAAAAGATTTCACGAACGAATTATTACGCGAATTGATTAAAAATAAATAAATATATGTGAATAAATAAATAAATAAATGAGCATATGATATGCTCGTACAAAGTTATTGAAAATGATGGGAAATACGATCGAGAGATTCTTTTTTCTTTTTTTTTTTTTTTTTTGGTTCATTAAAAAGGAAAAAAGAAGAGAAAAAAAAAAAGAGAGAGAAATTTGCAATCTTTGAAAATCGATCGATGCAACAACGTTCCAATTACGAGCCATCGTTAATATTTTTTTACTTTTTTTTTTTTTTTCTTTTTTTAAAGAAAAATCTTACCGAAATGACGTGTTCTCCCTTTCCTGCCTTCGCTATGACATCCCAATCGATGGTATCAACGTAACACAAAGCCGGGTTCTTTTCAAAACGAACGGAGCCACGTAGAATATCAGTCAATGAATGAAGCCCAATTTCTTGCAAGTCCATCATCTCGAATGCAACTAAAGCATAATTGATAAATAGAGAATGCCCTCGGATCACTGTCAGATTCGGGAAGAGACGGCCGACGCTTCGTAATCCATTTACTCTGAAAAATAATTACGCATAATCTTTTTATTTTTATTTTATCATACGCGATATATATATATAAAAAAAAAAAAAAAAAAAAAAAACTAACAAATTACACAGACATATATAGTTTTATCTTTATTTTATCTCATTTCATTTTTATTTCATTATCATTTTTATTTCATTTTTATTTTATCTTTATTTTTATTTTTATTTTATTTTTCGTTCTTGTCATTTTGTATACGTATGAAAGAAGAGTATGGGGAAGGAAGCGGAGGTGGAGAAGAAAAGAAAAAAAAGAGAAAGGAAAAGGGAGAATAAATAAATAAGGAACGATATCACGACAGAAAGAAATGATATGAAATGGGATGAGGAAAGGTAGAAATGAGATGAGGAAAGAAAGAAAATTAAAAAAAAAAAAAAAAAAGAAAGAAAAAAGAAAAAAGCGAGAGAAATAGAGGCAGAAGCCATGATAATAACAAGACGCGGGCTTGAAAACGAGTTTAGTGACCTGAGATAGGGGGTTGGAAACGAGTGAAACGTCTACTTCGTTTTACTCGACCTTTTATAACTTCTCGATCGTTGCATACCAACCACCGTCTCGTGGGATGGGAGGGTGGGGGAGGATTGGGGGGAGAGGGGTCGGAGAAAGGAGAAGAAAAAAAAAATAAGAGCGGGGAAAAGGTGCGCGAAGAGAGAAAAAAAAAAACATTTAATATGAAAAAATCAATGAATGGACGAACGAACGAATAAATAAACGAAGAAAACGAGAAACTTCGTTATTGAAACAATCCTATTTTATTGTCTGTCTGTCTGTTTGTTTGTCTGTCTGTCCGTCTGTTTGTGTTCGTATGTACATAAAAAAATATGTACATTTTATGGACAACCTTATCAGTATAGAAATAATAATTGAGCCATTGATTAATATTTAAGTACTGATGTATCGACACAAATATTAAATTGATAGTATTAATCGATTTTTCTTTTTTTTTTTTTTTTTTTTTAAATATTACTATTAACGCGTCATTAAAAATATCTACACATCGTTAAAAGGTAACGTTTATCACTAGCTAAGCATCGCTAAACTACTCTTAAATAGATCAGATACTCGATCGCAGTATGTAAAATGTAACTGGCTTCGGTGTTGCGGGAGGAAAAAAAAGGAATTTTAAGGATGAAGGAGTTGATTTTGACCTACAACTGGACTCAAAAAAAAAAAGAATCTGAATTCAGAAAAAAAGCTGAATCAAAAAAAAGAAAAAAAAATAGAAAAAGAATGAAAAAGAAAAAAAAAATAGAAAAAGAATGAAAAAGTAAAAAACGATTTGTGTACGTATATAAACATACATTAAATTTAGAATAAGCTAATTTAGAATATAATTAGCGTAGAACAGGAAAAAAGAAAAAAACAAAGAAAAAAGAAACGAAAATAGTGTGCTTGTCTATGAAAAGATTCGTTCATAAATTTTTTTTTATTTTTATCGTAAAAGCGGAAGAGTATATGTATATATATATTTTTTTTTTTTTTTTATATATATATATATATAAGAATACGGATTAATCGATTCGTTATATTTATAAAATAGATTATTTATTTCTTACCTGTATAAGACGAGGAATTCCGTAATTTCTACCAAATCAGGAAACGTAAGATTAGCAAAAGCAGTATCATCGGCGCGATCGATCAATAGAATTTGGACGAATCCTTCGATTACTCGGCATCCTTTAAGTCTTTGGAATTGACTCACGCTGTTCCTTATATCTATACTTTGGCACACTGTTGTCGATTGGAAACCCCAAAACAAAGAAAAAAGATTCGAATACATTATAAATATATAATAACACATGATAAATATAATATAATGATATTAATAATCATTTTTTTTTTTTTTTTTTTTAATAATTATTATATCGTTCAAATATCAATGGACTTTTTAACTATCTTCAATCGTTCTTCTTTTCTTTTCTTTTTAATATTAATAATCAAATATTACTAAATACGCGCGCACACACACACACACACACATATATATATATTATTTGTATTTAGTAATTTTAATATATAATAAATAAACGAATGTCAATTGTCGATTACACATTTTTATCTGTTTAAGTAACGATGGATTTACTGTCTCAATTTTTTTTTTTGAAGTAATTTCAAGACGAATAAATATCGTAATATATTTATGGAAAATATGAAATATTTCATATAATATGGAATATATGGGGAAAAAAAAAAGAAAGATGGCATTTAATCGTACCGAAAATCGATGTTAAATATTGTATCTCGCTACATTGTATATCCTTCTGTTTCCTCTTTCTTTCCTTCGCAATTATTTCGTTTCTTTTCTTTTCCTTTCCTTTTTTTTTTTTTTCTTTTTGCAAACGTAGTCACATTTTATAATAAATTGCCTCATCTCTCTCGTTTATCGATATGTTCAAATCTCAAATGAAATTAAATGCCGTGAATAAGAACGGAAGAGACGAGTGCCGGCTTGATTTTTATTTTTTATCAGAATATACACACAGACATATATATTTTATGTTTCCTTGAATTAAAAAATGAAAAATAAAAAAAAAAAAAAGAAAGCGTCTTATTATACGATAAACTTATTGAAGATAATTGATATAATTAATTAACTTTTTTAATAAGATAAGAAGAAAGTAGACGTATGTTTAAGATGGGACGAAATGTATCTGTGTCCGTACGTCTGTATGTATGCATGTCCTATCTGTCTCTCTGTGTAAGAACACGCGGGTTTACGTGTGTATAGATTCACAGGTTTATTCCAATGCCAGTTGATGATATTTTTAGAACGACCTGCTAGCATCAGGCTCGTTGACCGTTTTCGAAAGGGTTGTAGCAGACGGCGCGTCTTCTATTATATAAATAAGTTTCTATGTATATTTTGTTTGTTTGTTTCTTATGTTGATTTTAAAGGTAACCGTATATTCTATAAGAATGATAATTATAACTATAATCATGATTATGATGATAACGATGATACGAAATAATAATAATAATAATAATAATATATAAACATTAATATACTGTACACATATATATATACACATAGTGTGTGTGTTTGTTAAAATTTATTGATAAAATTTGATCAATATTAGACGAGTATGTTACTCTTTTGTATTTGGAATATTTTTTTTTTTTTTTTCATTTAATTAATTTATTTGTTTATTTTTCATCGAAGAAAAAAAAAGAAAGAAGTAATGTTTAAATTTAAATGTTTAATGTTTAAATATTTATTATAAGCACACAGACACACACACACACACACATATGTATATGTATATGTATTCATTGATTGATAAAAACATGTAATCACTATTATTATATTCAGTATTGTCTCAATAAACATATATACGATCAATTTCTTTTGTCGTTCTTCTTTCTGAATTTCTCCCGACGAAAAAGGAAAAAAAGAATCAATGAATGATTGAATGAACGAACGAACGAACGAATGAATGAATGAATGGACGGCCGGACGGATGAATGAATGAACGAATGAACGTATGAGTTAAGTCAAGTCGATAACGAAGATATCGATCTTATCGATCCTCTTATTATCTTTTTCTATTTTAATTTCTATTTTTTTTTTCCCTATTCTCTCTTATCTTCATTAAAAATATTGATAATGATATAATAATAATAATAATAATAATAATAATAATAATAATAATAATAACAAACATTTTTTGCGATTTATCATATCGATATAATATATTTTAACAATATTATATATATCATATATATCGTACAAGATCGTTCGATTTTTTTTTTTTTTTTTTTTTTTTTTTAATAAAATTCTAATAAAAAGAAACAAGAAAAGTAAGGATATAGCAAGAATAAAAATAATTCGAACTTCTCAAGAGATTACACTTCGTAAATGATTTCTTCGTTTTTCAATTTTTATTTTTCTATTATTTTTATTTCTTTGTTTTTTTTTCATTTAAAGTTTCTAATTTCCCAATCGAATAGATATGTCGGCGATTGATAAGCACGACGTGTAGATTAAATCGCGAGATTATTCAACTTCATCGTCCAACAATGACAACGAAATATCTATTAATCCATTAATTATCGATAATAATTATTTCTGTTGACGGTTAAATCGTTAATGTCGGAACGATTCGACCTACAAAGTTCGTCAATGTCTCATTGTCGATATGAAAATAACAATTAACGAACGAACGAACGGAAATAACAAAAGATTAGAAGGAAATAGGTCAAATTAACGATCGAACCAATAATATCGAGTTGCTCGATAATTAAAAATTGACCTAACCCTATCGATAACGAACCCTCACCCCGATCCATCACCACCATCGAATACAATTAACAAACGAATTATTCTTGGCGCATTGTAATTACGTTTGACGATCAACGTTGTCACGTTGAGAATCGTTCGATCTCGAAAATATTTGTGATAAACGATAGTCCGAAAGAAAAAACAAAAAGAAAAAAAAAACAGGTGAAAGGAGAGAGAGGAGAACGAACGAGAGAGGGGATATATTTCGTTGAAATTAACGATCCGTAAATGGGAGGGGTGAAGGGGCGGGGGGCGGGGGGCGGGGGGGCGGGGGGGGGAAACAAAACGAAAAGAAAAAAGAAAAGAAAAGAAAAGAAAAAAAAAAACGAGAAACCGCAAAGGTGCTACCGCGCCGAGTTGGACTCCTTCCGACGTTCCTTCACGAACAATTTCTATATCGACGACGACGAAAAAAGAAAGGGGGAAAAGAATTAAAAAAAAAAAAAAAATAAATAAATAAAAAAAGAATAAAAAAAATAAAAAAATAAGAATAGAAAATAAAAACCTGAACCCATAGAAACCAATGGAAAAAAAAAAAAAAAAAGATGGAATGGAAAATAAAGAGAAAGAGGAAGAGGGGTGGAGGGGAGGGGAGGGGAGAGGAGGGGGCAAGAAAGAGAAGGGGGAAAAAATTGCGAGAAGGAAAAAGTAACAACAACAATAATAATAAAAATAATAATAATAATAATAATAATAATAATAATAATAATAATAATAATAATAATAATAATAATAAAAATAAAAAATTAAAAAAAGATGAATTACGTGCGAAGAGATATATAACCGGCCTCTCTCTCTCTCTCTCTCTCTCTCTCTCTTAATCACTCGCTCACGCATTAGCTCTCACATTTTTTCATTTTCTTTTTCCTTTTCTTCCTATTCCTTTTAAATATCAAACATGGAAGAGCGAAAGAAATCCTTCAACATTGTGTAGCCTGAATCGTTCGGATTTGTTTTGCTTTGATAGAACATATTGAGAACGAGAGAGACAGACAGACAGACAGACAGACAGAGAGAGAGAGAGAGAGAGAGAGATAGAGAGAGGGGGAGAGAGAGAGAAAGAAGAGTACAGGGTGTCTTAAGGCAGCCTACTTAAGAAGTTGCACCGGTCGATGCATTCCAGACTCTCTGTTCAAGGTTACTAGCCATTCACCTAAAGGCCGAAGTACTCGGCTGCCCTGACTGCCTCTCTCTCTCTCTCTCTCTCTCTCTCTCTCTCTCTCTCTCTGTCTATCCGTCTATCTGTCTATTTATCTATCTCTCTCACTCTTCTCTTTATTTCTATCTATCTATTTCTATCTCTTCTTCTTCTTGAAGTGAAGCTGAGAACCATCTTCATGTCTTCTCTCTCTCTTTCTCTCTCTCTTTCTCTCACACACACACATACACACAAACACACACACACACACTGTTTTCTCTGTTAGACATTCCTTCGGATCGTGCGTAGCGGGCAAAGGAGTATCTTCTCTTCACAACGGAGGAACCTCTTTGACGGAAACCGGTTGTTGCAACTATGTGTACGACCACCAAGAAGGACAAAGTTGCTGAGTAGAACAAGAAAGGGTCAGAGTGAAAAAGAAAGAGATGGAATGATAGAGAGAGAGAGAGAGAGAGAGAGAGAGAGAGATCACAAATGCCGGATCTACCCGGTGCGTTGTGTGGTATACACAGTGTTGAAAATGTCTTCTGAATTTTATCGAGGACGTGGATTGAATTAGAAAAAGGTAAACAGAAACGGGAAGAGAGAAAGAGAAAGGGAAAGATAAAGAGAGAGAGAGAGAGAGAGAGAGAGAGAGAAAGAGATAAAGAGAAAGAGAGATCAAAGTTTCTATACCGATAATATTATCTTTTACATAGTAATAAGAGTGAATTTAATCGAGGACAAGGATTAGAAAGATAGAAAGAGATAGACAGATAGATAGATAGATAGATAGATAAATAGATAGATAGAGAGATAAATATATGATAGAGTTTCTATACTGATAATATATCTGATATATATATATATATATATATACATTGTAATAAGAGTGAATTTGTTTCGATGTATAGAATCGAATTAGAAAGAGAGAAAGAGAGAAAGATAGAAAGAGAGAGAGAGAGAGATGTTAGAGTTTTTATACTGATAAGATATCGCTTACATTGTATGCCTGTATATAAAGAGAAAAAAAAAAAAAAGTAAAAAAAAAAAATGAGAAAAGAAAAAAAAATGATATAATCTTCAATCAGAAGAATAAACGGTATCATTGTAAGAAATATACTATTGGATATGAAAAGGGATTGAATTGACAAGAGATAGAGATGGAGATGGAGATAGGGGATAGGGGATAGGGATAGGGATAGGGATAGGGATACGGATAGGGATAGGGATAGGGATAGAGATATAGAGATAGAGATTAATATCTTTATATCGATAGAAGTATCTCGTATATTGTGTCGATGTAAATGTTTGTTTATAGTTTTTACTATGTCGAATTAAAGTGTATCACACACGCGGTAAAAAAAAAAAAAAAGAAAGAAATGAAGAAAAGAAAAAAGGAGAAAAAAAGCGTTCGATTAATTTTATCTACTAAAAGAAAAAAAGGAATAATATCGACGTGTGTGTGTGTGTGTGTGTGTGTGTGTGAGAGAGAGAGAGAGAGAGAGATATGTAATTCTTTTTCTAATCCACAATAATAATTTATTTCGTATTACGTGATAAAATATAAAAAATTAATTGACGGATTTTAATAGTCGACTCACGAGTGTGTTCGTTGAAAAAGAGAGAGAGAGAGAGAGAGAGAGAAAGAGAGAGAGAGAGAGAGAGAGAGAGAGAGAGAGAGAGATAGAAATTACAAAGGGTAAAACGGAGTAATATAGATTGATGAGAAAGAGAGAGAGAGAGAGAGAGAGAGAGAGAACCTGTTCAATCAGAACGTAACAATATATACGAATGCGATAATATCGATGTTAAATAGTTCTCTTACATTTTGCATTCGAGAATTATTGCATTTTCCTTTGACGCATACTCTTCTTTGTAAAAAAAAAAAAAAAAAAAATAAAGAAAAAAAAAAGAAAATGGTATCGCTATAATATAAGTATCAGATGTATAAGTATCGCTTTAACAAATACAAGTAATATTTTATGAGAAAAAGAGAGAGAGAGAGAGATAGAAATTACAAAGAGTAAAATGGAGTGATGTAGATTGATGAGAGAGAGAGAGAGAGAGAGAGAGAGAGAGAGAGAGAGAGAGAAATTTTACAATAAGAATATCTATTTCTCAATTTCACTATCTCTCTCTCTCTCTCTCTCTCTCTCTCTCTCTTTTTAACGTCCTACATATTTCAATTTGAAATGTAACTCCAACAATTTCAACTTGACAAGAGATATCACACATCTATGACGAGAAAAGAGGAATTTCTATTCCATTTGTAATAATATATTTCACTTTTCACTTTTCTTTTTTCTCTCTCTCTCTCTCTTTCTTTTTTTTTTTTACTTTTTATCGTTTCATACGAAGTAACAATGATAAAGGAAGAATATAGGATCACATGAAATGAAAGAGATAGAAGGACAGATGTACAGAGATCGAATGATCCAGACAGAGATAGAAAGAGAGAAGGGAACAGAAAAAAAAAAGGAAAGAAGAAAATAAAAAGGAATTCGAAATATTTATGTGAAAGGATAAATGGATAGAGAGAGAAAGAGAGAGAAACAGAGATAGAGAGAGAGAGAGAGAGAGAGAGAGAGAGAAATGTTAGAAACGTTAGAAAGATGGCATACTTGAAATCTTTGAAGTATAAAGGACATTCTGAACATCATTTCTTTGAAGAAATGTACGCGCGCGCACACTCGTACAAACCCACACACACACACACACACACACACACATGCAAAAAGAGAGAGAGAGAGAGAGAGAGATAGAAACAGGTTGAGTGAAAGAATAATCGTTGAAGAATTTCATTTAATTGAAAAAAAGAAAGAAAGGAAATCTTTTACGTCCCTTCATATTTTTTCTTTTTTCGTTAACGAAGAATTAAAAAGGAGGTTCGAGGAGAGGGTGGAAAGAGAGAGAGAGAGAGAGACAGAGAGAGAGAGAGAGAGAGAGAGAGAGAGAGACGGGAGAATTTACAAAGGCATAAATTGGAACGGTTTTCTTTTTCACAGTCACTTTGCGAATTAACTCTCTGTCTCTCTCTTTCTCTCTCTCCCTTTCTGTCCCTCTCGCCTTTCCCTTTGTATTTTCTTTTCTCTCGTTCGCCCTTCTCCACCACCACCACCACCTCCCCCACCTCCTCCTCCTCCTCCACCTCCGAATCTTCCCCTTCCTTTTCTTCTTACTTCAAAGAACGCGATAAATTTAGTTTGTTGTTTGAAATTCGCTCTATGCGATCTCGCGTTAGGTTTTGCGTACGGAATACGAAATTAGATTTCATCTTTCTACTTCGTCGTACCTCGTAAATATCAAGTTTGTAATCTAGCGTATATAATATGTAAATAAGATGATACAATACGTACACGCACAAACAACACACGCATATATATATATACATATACATATTATATATGTAATAAATTATATATATAATATATGTAATAAATATTTATATATATAAAAAATCTTGTTCGTCCCTTATTTTTTTTCTTCCTCTTCTTTTTTTTTTCTTTTTTTTTTTTTTTTTTTTTTTGTTAACGAAGGATTAAAAAGGAGGCTCGAGGAGAGACGGGAGAATTTCATATGTACATATATATATATATATATTTATTTATTTATTTATTTATTTATTTATTAATTTATTTATATATTCCGATGTATTGTCACAAATAATTTAATACGAAATTAATGCGAAGAATTTAATACGCGTATTCAATTAATTAGAATAGTTTGTTGGTGACGTGGGATACGTGAATTCGTTGCTGTTGCTTCACAGGTGTTACCTCCGATGTCGCATGAAAGATCAATCGATTTAATGTCTCTTTTTCACGAGGGAGCGAGAGAGAGAGAGAGAGAGAGAGGGGGGGGATGAGAGACGTCTGTAGAGCACGATTGCAAAGGTGGAGGGATTTGTTCCGTTCGGATTAATTCTTTCTGTATTTGTTTCTTTGTTTTTTGTTTTTGTTTTTTTCCTCTTCTTGTTGTCGCCACGACTCGAAACGATGTGATTAGTCGTCGCGAGATTAATCTCGCGAAAGAGGATTCACTCGTGTTTAATATTTTGTCTATTGATATTATTCATCGATTCGTTTGTATGTGCGTGCGTGCGTGCGTGCATGTGTGTGGAAATATATAAATGTAATTAAATAAATATAATATTAAAATAATAATGTAAATATAAATAATATAAAATATAAATATAAATAATTATAAATATAAATATTACAAATATAAATAATATAAATATAAATAATATTAAATAAATATATAAGTGAAACGTTAAAAAAAGAAATAATAACAAATGAATGAATGAATGAATTAATTAATTAATTAATTAATTAATTAATTAAAAGAAAAGAGCGAATGAAAAGAAAAAGAGAAATTGTTTAAGCAACGTTAATTATTAAATCTCGATAAATAATTAATTGATCTACGCACATTGATAAAATATGTGTGTATGTGCGTGGAAATACATAAATGTAATTAAGTAAATAAATAAGTGAATCGTTTAAAAAAATAAATAAATAAATAAAAGAAGAGAAAAGAAAGATCGAAAGGAAGAAAGAGAAATTGTTTGAGCAATGTTAATTATTAAATCTCGATAAATAATTACTTAATCTACGCACATAGACAAAATATATGCGAGTGTGTGCGTGTGTGTGTGTGTGAGATCTAACAATAGAATGATAAAAAAGGGAGAGAGAGAGAGAGAGAGAGAAACGGAAGTCCCACGCATACTGGATCACATAGAATTTCTCAATGGTTTTGTTACCATATATAACACAAAGTGCAACGCGCATTCGTACGGCGTACGTTCGTGCGTTAACCATCGTTTCGTCGTAGTTGTTGTTCGCGTGTAATCTTAGTTTATGGTATCGCCATTCGAACACTTAGAAAGCGCCAGAAGTGTTAGATAGGCTCGGCATAGCTTTACGAGCCTCTTCTCTCATATTTTCCATTCTGAATTATGGGAAAGAAGCATATACATATATATATATACACACACACACACACACACACACACACACACACATATATATATTAGATAAAAACCATGTATTCCGGTTTTATTTCCTCCAACCAAGTTTCTTATACGTCTTATACGTTCAGTTGTGTCATTTTTCGTTTATCTTTTTTTCTTTTCTTTCTTTTTTTTATTCTCCTTTTTTTTCTTTTATTTTATTTTAATTCTGTGACAACGAATTAGGGCAATGAGAGG